>JACYFF010031958.1:19870898-19887606 GCA_017589665.1 Selenicereus undatus | reverse complement strand
ATATATATATATATATATATATATATATACATAGAGAGAGAGAGAGAGAGAGAGAGAGAGAGATAGATGATATACTATACTGATGAAATGTAGTTTTCCGCACGAAAAAAAAATCAAATGTAGAATAAAAGTTTATGATCATATGATATACTTTACATACCGTATGTAGATACAAATTAATGATTCAAGTTATGATATACTAAAATTGCTAATTAATTCTGATCCTCTCTAAAAAAATGATAATGAATTATGATTTTTTTTTTCCCCACTGGAAACCGTTTTCCATATCAACATCTTCCCAATCCTCTCTTCGCGGGAATATAATTTTAGGTGGTTATTGACGATAGAGAGGGTGACGTGGGAAAGTATGGAATGGGGGGGATATCAATTAGTGAATTTTTATGAAATTTAAAATTTAAAATCAAATTAACTTCTAACTGTTTCAGTATTTTGATGGAATTAATGAGAAGCTTAGATTCAGGGAGGGACGTATTCTTAGGCTACCATTGATTTTTACGCTTACCTTATAAAGATGTATGTATAATTCTTTCACTATGTGCGATAACATTGATAAGATTAAATTTTGCTTTTTATTAAAAACCTTACATCGCAAGGGCATTGACCACAGTATTAATCAATGAAAGAGTAAGTATGTGGAGAGAATTAGTTCAACCCTTATTGGCAAGTTTCATAGTAAACCTATCTTATTTCATACTTTTCCTCAAGCTGTAGACAAACAGAAATAGGGGAAAAAAATTGAAGAGTGAAAACCAAAGGATGGCATGGAAGCAACTCTTCTATCAGAGCCACGTTTCGATCCTGGGACCTGCTCGGGAAAAAAAATTAAAAAATTAAAGAGCCAAAAAACAAAGGAGGGTAGGGAAATAACTCTTCTGTCAGAGTCAGGTTTCGATCATGGGATATGTGAGACCTGTGAATTTTTATGAATTTTAAATTTTAAAATCAAATTAATTTGTAACTGTTTTAAAACTTAAAATAATGTAAATAATTAAAAGGTTAGGATTCACTGTCGAGTTTAAATCCATGATTGCTATTTGAATGGAAAAAAAACAAAGGAGGGCAGGGAAGCAACTCTTCTGTCAGAGCCAGGTTTCGATCCTGGGACCTTTGACACCTGTGAATTTTTATGAATTTTAAAATTTAAAATCAAATTAATTTCTAACTGTTTTAAAATTTAAAATAATTTGAATAATGAAAAAGTCGGGATTCACTGTCGAGTTTAAATTCATGGTTGCTATCTACTAAAACTCCACAAATTACTCTCCATGTATTATTTGAGAATTACTCAATTGTGAATAGTCTACCCATTTTAGCATTTGTTATATAAAGATTTGAATAATTGAAAGACCAGTATTCATTGTCGAGTTTAAATCCATGGTTGCTATCTACTAAAACTCCACAAATCACTCTCCATGCAGTGTTTGAGTATTCCTCAATTGTGAGCACTCTATCCATTTTAGCATTTGTTATATAAAGATTAAGCAAAGGCCATCAAGAATTACTGAGCATGCTACTGTCAAGAATATCCAACAAAAAATCTTGGCTATATGAGCCGTTAAATTTGAAAAATGGTTATACAAAACCCTAACATACTATTTTGGCCATATGAGCCATTCAATCCTCGAGAATGACTAGCACACTCCGGCATTGCAAGTGGGCAAAGACAAAAGAAAGGCAAAAAAAATGTGAAACGCCATAACCCCAATATCATGCATCTCTATTAAAAGGACTATATGTGTTCCTAATTATAAAGCAAGCCCAATATTTTTGGAGTTGTGACCCAATTAGAGCCTCACCCTCTTGATTTGCTTTGTCAATTCAAACTGATCTCAAACAAAAAAAAAAAGTGTTGGATTTCAGTAGCATACTAAATGATGAAGAACACGGTGCCTACATAGATAATTACGTCTATTATTGAGTAACCCATTCTGCCAATTCACAGTTTTGTAAGTATGTCATTAGTCATATCTGACCCTAACTACTGTACATGCTCGAAATTTTGGCCGCCTTACCAAAAAGCACTAGTAATAAAAGCACAAGGTTATGATAATTTCTACACTTGATCAAAAAGCATCAATAGAACATTTTTAAGCACAACTATCATGAATCTAAACAGCTACTAAAATATCAATAAAATATACAACTCCAAGTAAAAAAAAAAAATGCATAGCATTTGTCGTCATAGTATCATAGATCAACGTTTAAAGTTAACGAAATTTATAATAATGTAAAACTTTATACGTTTTCCGAGAAAGGAAGACAAAAGAAAAGTATATATTGTAGAATTTGGATAGCATTTTGTGACACTAGTTGTTCATCTAAATTAAATAAAAGCTTGAAAAACACCAATGAAGGGGGGTTCCAGCTTCAATTTCCTTCCTAGTATGTTGACGATGATCTCCTCCTGTCGAGTGTTGAATATGGTCATTGTTCTCCACATTAATTACCATCTCTCCTCTATCTCCTCTCTCTCTCCCCTTGAAAACTCTAAACTCTACCTCACTTGTTAAACAGGATGTTGTTGATAATTTTGTCAATGGTAAGCGACATTAATTTTTTAGTAATTTCTATACTAGCTATCAGTTTACTTTTAGTTTTGTATGAATAAAGTTCGTGTCTTTATACATAAAAGTTCTTTACCCCTTGATGGGAGTAGTCGTCTCTGTTCCTATGAAAATTGTGATTAATTAGTGTGATTCAAGACATGATATGAGCGATTTTTATATCACTATAACATGAATTGTGACGTTCTCAATCTAACATCAAACGTGCAAATTCATTAGAAATTGTCAGTGAGAAGATTGTCATAGTTTTGGAGCTGAAGGTCAATATGATTTATATTAGCTGTTTGAAGGTTGAATTCCATCTACATGTTTTAGATCTGCAATTATTTATATGTGGTTTTCATTGTATGAGTAATTTGGCGATTTATTGACAATAGCATTATATTTTGAGTTGTTGGTCAAGGATGCCACTCAACTTTCAAATTTATTCATAAAAGACACCCAAAATTTTTCATATGTACTATTCTGAGTAATTTGTAACTCTTGGGTACTGCTATTATACGAACATAACTTTTGGGGCACCATGTTTTGAGAATGTATTGCCGGGTACCTAGTATTCTAGGAAAACTAATTTGTAAGGTCGTTACTATGCGAGAAAAATGTTTTTTAGGGTTTCTTTCTTCAAATTTGACCCAAAACTTTATGGACTCTATATTTTTGACTTAAAATGTGGTTAAAAGTACAAATACTTTAATTTTTGGGATTTCAAGAAAAATATGCTTGTTTTATTGTTTAGAGCCCTTATAATAACTTTACCACTACTAGTTATTACAATCTATTACTTATATTATAAATATATTATTTTCGATGATTATAGGCCATCATGCTTGCCAAAATCATAAAATTTAATTAGAGAGTTTTTAGTTATTAGCTAAACTTAATCGGCATTGGACCTTGGCGTTTCTTGAGTTTCCTAGTTTAAAGAGATTATCAATCTCAACCACACCTTCCTTATATCAGGCACAATATAGATCCGTTTCATTTCCTACCCCAAACTGTAGTTATTAATTAAGTTTTTATATTTTCAAGGATAGTGAAACTCTGTCAAGAAATTACAATATTTAAGACATAAGGTTTGCTACTTGGAAACTTCTTTTTATTGAGCTCACAATTAGAAATATTACAACAGAAAGATCTAAAAAGAGACTTAAACAGTGAAAGATCATCAGAGGTGTTTGTATATGGAGAAATGGAGAAATGGAGAAACCCAACTTTTCTTTTGCTCATGCATGCTCAAATGACCATGTCCCTTCACAACACTCAACTTCTCCTTTTATGGAGAACATGAAATACATATGATATCCTAATGGCTACAACACACAAGCTATTATAGGATACCTCACATGCTACAGTAGATTGCGATATTATATTGTATTGACACATTGACAAGATAAATACATAATGGTACAGCTACTTTTATAGAGCATTAATTATTGACAAGGCTAGTCATCCATATTAAGATTCTGCATCTTTTTTTCTCCAATTATGTCTTCAAGTCCGTCACTATTCATATAATTATCGAAATTGCCATCAAGTTCAAGATGCTCTAAATCGCATTTTTCAAATAAACCATGCAGATATCTCTTTCTTTTTCTAATGAGAATTTCCCAGCCTCAGTGCCAAAGAGATAATGAAAAATATCTTCTAAAAGAACTCCGTCTACTTTCATATACTTACTGAACTCAATGTGAAAGACAAAAGTAGTGTTTTTACAATGCATTAGAACCTTTCATCACTTTATCACTTACCACATTTGATGATAAATTTTTTAAAAATAAATAGTTCTTACTAAAGAAGGACCCCTAACTATTTCTTGTCATTTTGGAAACCGTTCTTATCACAAACAATCACTGCCATTAAGATCAACTAACTAAACAAGATAATAAGATGGCTTGGCATTTCCATTTTCATATTCAATCATTGTGCATGTACCTCAATATGCAGACTTCTGTTTTTAGAGGCTCTCATTAGTCTATCAGGAGATGTGTAAATCCAATAAATTCATTTAAATATACACTTTTAAAACTTAGTTAAACTTCAAAAGAGTTGATACCCTGTATCAGGAATATCCATGAATTAAGCTACTATCCCATATACAACTTTCATGATGTCATCATTTGGGGGCATTGAATTTGTTGGGAATCTAATCTACAACTCCATATTTATCAGAGAAGAAGACCATACCAATTCATAATTCCTAAATATCATAGAAATAATATTTTTGGTAGTCGATACAAGCTGCATATTAGTCATCAAATAATTTTTGTTGAACATAGGAACTTAATTTTTTTTCTTGAATATTATAAGGACACTTCAAGTAATTCATTTGTAATTCTAACACATTGAGTCTCTACACTATTAGATAGGTAGATGGTAGCAACCCAAAGCATGGTCTATTATTTATATGAAATTCCAAAATATTTTAAGAATTCTACGAGATGGAGAGACTCGTTCTAGTAGTAATGGCATTTTATTTTGGATTTCCTCCATTTTTGGTAGGAATTTCGCCCTATTGATCACCATTTGCAAGCTTATGAGTTAAATTATCTGTTAGAGAGTTCTTCCCTCCTTGTGTATACTCAATAGACAAGGAAATTTGGCTAAACCATAGTTGCAAACTCAGGAATCGCCCTAACACTTGCATATTTATTTTTTATAAAACCAAACAGTTCTTTGCAATAAGTTCACATAAGAAAAACTTTGGGCTAAAAAGATTAAGCATTTTCAATTTCCCTTATGACTACAAGAATTTCTTTCTCCATTGTAAGATAGTTGCATTCTACTTTACTAAAACTTCCACTACAATATTTGCAGGGTTTTTTTCTTCTTTGATTTTGAGTATTGCATTCTAGTGCTCATTTCTAGCATCTACCTCAAGAATCAAATCATCTTATTCATTATGCAAGTTAAGAATAGGAAGAAATTGTGCATGCATCTCCCTTATAGCCTTTATATAGTCTACACCTTTTTGAGGTTTTTGGACAATCTTCAAATGATTAGGGGCTCAAGTCAAGCTTACTTATTTCTTAAGTTTTTTCTGCAAAGGTTTTCTTGCTAGATTTTTAAAAAAATTTGAAGCATAGGTAAGTCATTCTAGAAACCTTTCTACATGCTTCATGTCCTCAGTCCTTTTGAGAAAATTTTCTATTTTTTCTAAAATATTCTTTATAGGACAATTTGTCCAGTTGTTATCTTTAGACACAAAAATTTTATTTTTTGTTAACCATAAATGCACTTGTTTTTACAGAGGCTAATACAATGATCAATGCATCTTTGAGGTGCATCATCTTTTTGTTGATCTATGGTTTTAAAAAAAGATAAGGATATCATCAACGTAAACTACACAATAGTAATTAAGATCCTAAAAAATATTATCCATCTTATTTGGAATATTCAAGGTGCATTTTTAACACCAAATGACATCATTATCTACTCATGATGTCCCTAAGGGGCGTTAAAAGTTGATAAATGGATGCTTTCTTCATCCATTTTTATATGTCGATAGCCACATTTGCAGTATATTTTCGAGATCAAGAGGCTCTTGGAATTCTATTGAAAAGGACTACTTTTGTTAGGAATATAATGGCCGCCAGAATAGTATTACCATTCAGTATTTTGTAATTCATTATCATTTTGGCTTTTCCTCTTTTCTTTGCAACATGATTTCCCACCACACATGTGCGACTAGTGTGAGCACTCTTACTATTCCTAATTAACCCTTTATCCAAAAGATTTTTAATTTGTTTATCAAATTCTTGAATATCTTGATGTGTATACACCATTTATTTATCTCAAATAATAGTGTTGGGATTTAAAAAAAGAAATTTTAACAAATGTTAAAAAAGCAATATTAATAAATGCTTTATCTTCTTCAACCTCTTCTCTTGCTGTAAACTCTGTTGCTCCTGCCATGTTCTCCTATTCATCATTTTCAACATCATCAGTCAATATCAGTCTGAATTTACCAAGGTTAGCTTTCAGCTACATAATTGAGTAAATATAACTTGCTCCTGCTTGTAACAACAACTTGTGTGGTCCCACTTTTGCAAGACCTAGGCCTTACTCTTGTCGGCATTACTACGTACATAGTAAGAGATTGACAAAAATATTTCAGAAAATAGTTTTGTTTTGGGTTAAACATTTCTTTTAAAAAAATTCTCTTAATTACCAAAATATGAGAAAGCCTTCTAAAATTTCATTCCACCTTCGTAACACCACTGTCATCTAGGGTGAATTTCAGCCAAGGTGGGGTTGAGGTGATTTAAATATAAACATCTCACATCATTATAAGGAGAAACGCTTATCACAGGAGACCACCAAAAATTTTGAAATCCATTTGGTGACCAAAGTTGTAAAATCTAAACTCAAACCCAAATGACAATGCATATATCCCAGAGTTATCTATAGATAGGATGGGGGAGGGATCATATAATTTTAAGATTGGAATTAAAATTATTTGTGTTTTTTGCTACAGTTTTTTATCAAAAGATTTTCTACCCCAAAATTTCTTTTTCAAATATTTTGTGGGTCAATTGAAATCGAACTTTTTTTGAGTCGTGCAAAGGTAAAACCACTTACATTTGGAAAGCTCCAGACCTCGCACAAACAGAACCCACACTAGGAGTTGTTGTTGTTTTATCTTTGTCCCAAACTTTTATAGGGTTATTATAGTAAGGTTCATTGTATAATTCTTATTGTTCAACAATCTGCTTCTTAATGGATAACTCAAGCAGTAAGACTGCTAATGTTACTTCATGTTGTGCGAGAATTACCTTCTTAACAGGCCATGTGTGTGTGAACTCAATCTTTTTGATGAATGTATGCCTTGCTTAACCTATCTATGGAATCGAGTGTACCAGATATGGTGAATATTATTTGGTTTATAATCTATGTATAGGGATGACCGATGGGAAACGGACCAGGCAGGATCAGGTTAGAGTCGGCCCATTTATGAAGTGGGTCTTTACGGCTCATGGATGAACTGTTAACAATGTGAGTCAGGTCGGGCTTTTTATCTACTAAATGGGCCAGGTCGGGTCAGCTCGTGGACGTCCTACTTTTGGCCCATTTTAAATAAAATGAACTTCAAAAAACTTCATATGATAATTATTATTCCATATAAAGTGCTTATAGTAAACTTAACTAATTATACCATATAAATTAGGGGTGAGCAAAAAATCTAAAATCGAAAATTCAAAAAATTGAACTGAAAAACCAGTTAACCAGTTTCCTTTTTGTAAAAAATTCGGTTCGGTTAACCGAATCGAAAATATTTTGCAGTTTCGGTTTCGGTTTTAGTTCAGCCATTTGAGATTCGATTAACCAAAACTAAAACTTCGCTTTTTAAAAAAAATGGTAAATTTTATATTAGTTAAGTGTAGATTTTATCGTTATTAAAAGACAAGACTAAACATAAAATAATGTGAAAATTAATATTTGGTGTCTCAAATAGTTAAATTAAGTTAAAAAAGAGTGAAAGTTAAAAATTAACAATTTAAATTAACAGTTAACTAGTAACCGAGCCGAAAATCCAATTAACCAAATTGAAAATTCGGTTAACCGAGTTTTTCGACTCGGTTACGGTTCACATTTTTGCTGAACCGAAAAATTCAATTAACCGAAAATTGGTTAACCAAAAGTTTCGGTTCAGTTTTCGGTTCATAATTTTTTGAACCGACTTTCCGATTAACTGATTTTGATCACCTCTAATATAAATTAGTATGGCTAATAGGTTGAAAAAAGTATCAGGTCACTAAATGGGCAATTAATGGGTCAACCTGACTCGTGATATGCTTTAATGGATTGACCCGACCCATTATGGATACGTTCTTTTATTAACCCTATTTTAAATGAGCCGAACCACTTTGCCTGATTCTTTGCCCATCCATATCTGTGTGCATGGAGATTATAGCCTTTGAATAGTATTTGCAATAATCATATCATGATATAGTTGATCGATAGCCCAAAGAAATGGTATATGCATTAGACTCCTCTGATCTCAGTTGACAATTTTGTATGGCTTCATTATGATTCATTATAATATTGTCATCTATTCTCACTTGTAAAAGATTTTTTGCTTGTTTCCACATGGATTTTGGGAATAGAGATTTTTTCCTGAAGTATACAAAATTACCACTGTCTATGTAAGCCTATATAATTCATATTTATTGTATCCCTTTAAGAATATGTTCATTGGGATATATGTGTTATTAGGATTATTATCAGTAACTTCATAACAGATTTTCATAGTCATGTTGACTAATTAATCCTCACAAATCGACTCACTAACAGTTCTAGTCTTATCTCCAATGATTCTTCATTTATGACTAATACTTTGATCTACACTATGCCATCTAGATTCGAGGCTACTCATTTGCACAAGCCACGCTAATCGTATTGTCTTCTTTAACTTTTGATACTTCACTCATGCCCCTTAATAATTGCCATTTAATGGTAAGTTTTTCATATTTATCAATTTTTATTACGCTTTTCTCATTGATTTTTGCAGACTTAGCAAAAGGTAGTTATCCTATACCTATCAATTTTTATCTCTTGTGGATTGAATTTTATCCATCGGATCTTCTACATCAAAGTAGGGCTTTCAAAGATTTATGTCTCTATCATCATTACCTTAGTCTTTGGATCTGTAATACTATATAATTTGTAGATAATTTTTCAAAATATTCTTAGTGGATGGCCTTCTATCCTTCTATCCATTCTCATAATTTTTATCATAAGAGAGAGGTTATTTTTGGAAAATTCATCTTTTAGGCTCACAAATATCTAGGTTGTCAATTGAATCTTTGTGAATCATTACACAAATTAGTCTTGTTTCCTATGATAATTTGATTATTAAATTCCCTACAATAATGTAATTTTTTTAAAGAAACATTTAAACTATGTAATATGACTAGTAGGAGCAATTGAGGGTATGTATGACGGTATTGACTATTATAATAAGTACTCAATGAAAAGTATAACTAGCTCTAATATGAAACAAAAGAATAATGCTACCTTTTATTTATCACCAATAATGATGTACCTTTTCCAATTCCTAATTCAAGATCATCTTGCAATGACGTAAAAAACCTCATCGAAAATTCAGTGGTCTCGTTCTCAATGACACTCTAGATGATTTGGTTCGTTTGATTGTTCAGATCTCTTTCAACTGCTAATAGTAGCATTACACTAGTAAATCCTTTTAAGAAACACCATCTATGCTTAGAACAGGCCAACAACCTTCACCAAAACCATCTTTCAAAGCCTTAAGGAAAATAGAAAACCTTTTAAGCATTGAAGGTTGATATGGAACTGTAGAATTAAGTAATAGTTTCACAGTGGACCAATGATTGCTCCTTCTCAGCTCGTCTGCATAATCCCGGGGTATATTGAATTAGCTCTTAAAAGACCCTTGAATTTCTTCAATTGATAGCTTCTTTACCTTCTTAACATGTCCTTAAGATATGGTAATCCCCCTATAACATTTTTAGCAAAAGATAATACTTCTTTGTTTTCATTTTAAAGTTGAACTTACAGTAAAGCTTTTTGGCTAGCCATTTATGATCTATATTTTCATGGAGAGTGATAGGATAAAAACCTTTATGTTCACCACTATTTGGTACCGGATCGATTAAAACAACTCGCCCCCTAACAAATACTGTAATACTTGGGTTGAAGCCAATGTTAAGGGGAGGCATAGCGACCCGGATTGGACAACAAAGTTCCTCACCACTATTGGGTACCTGTGGAAGTGGTGCATTGCATCCTGCTTCAATAGAATGGAAGAGATTCCAGAGGATAAAGGACGTTTCTTGCTGGGTTTATTTGAAGACATACTCCATGCTCTAGGGTCAGATGACCCATTTGCACTCGCAACGGGAATTAGACGGAATGAGGATTTGATAAGATTGGGAAACCCCACCTGAAGGATGAGCTCTTTTGAAGATTGATGAGGCATTGAAGGGTAATCCGGGGAGTTGCTTCAGGGGGTGGTGTTCTTCGGGGACACATAGGAGAATGGATCAAAGACTTCACTAAAAATCTTAGCAAGTGTACGTTAATCAAGGCAGAGCTCAGAGTGGTCCTTCGTGGCTTGAAAATGGTGAGAGACTTGAGGCTGAAGATTTGATTTCGGGTAGATTCAATGATTGTGGTGGAATGCTACACAGAAATGGATCATGGAATCCTATTCACAAGCCGCTCATAACAAAATGCAAACAACTGATTGCTAAAGACGACTGGGAGGTCTAGATATCCCACTACTACAGAGAGGCAAATCAGGTTGCGGACAGACTGGCAAATCTAGAAATAGATAGTGAAATTTTGACTCTCCTCCTAAGGAGGCATTGGATGTATTACAAGCAGATCATGTAGGGGCCGCATGGCCTAGAAACGTGAAGTAATAAAATTTCGTTATGGGGCTTAACCCCTCTTCTGCACCAAAGATCTTTATGTTCACCATAAAAACTTTTAATTTGCCATGAGTCCTATGTACCTATAGGTGCTACCCATGTATACATGAACAACCATCCGTATACTTTACTTGAATTTTCATTTTTTTTTTCCAGTTTTTGTGATCCCAATCCCATTCCAATGTCTTTGATGCAAATTTCATTCCAATGTCTGAAATAAGATCTTGTAATGGGATATTAGGGATATAGGTGGTATATATATCTAAGCCTAATTCATTAAATCCTTTCTCAGTTCTTCTTTGGTTGAATCCATTTTATATTTCCTTATTAATATCACTCATAATGTTGATATTAGTTCTAATATTTCCAACTTCAAGCTCATTATCTGCATCAATTTGATCATCTCACTCCTATTCTTCATTAGTATGAATATTAATAGCATTAACACAACCATTAATTTCAGGGATAAAATTAATAGTATCACCTATATTTGCAAATAATTTCCACCGTTGACACCTAAATTTGCTTATGTTAATTGCGAACTCACATGTAATTGTAGGGAAAATGTAGTTGGATTGATAACTTGACCATCTTGCTTCATTGTAGAGGTGATATAAAGAGATCATTATCTGCGAGGGACATCTCATATCACTTGAAAATTCATTCATATATTCTATGTAAATTTCAATGGAGCTAAAACAATTTTGCATGCATACACATCTCAATCACATCTTCGTCTCCATCCAAAATCTTAAACTAGTTGCTAATGGCAGATATGTCATCTTATATTAGAACTTTTTAAGCTTTTTTGCACAACCCAAGCCATTAAAATAGCTGTTAAATTCTAAATTTGAAATCTTATCAAGATCAACTTCTTTCATTATGGATAACTTACCAACTACATAGTTAATATGTGGTTGTTTAGCTAATTGGCCAAATGATGATAGTGTACTTGAATCACACTAATCACTTCTCAGTTTATCCAAACCTATAGTTATAATTGGACAAAATTGCCTTAAATTAAACATAAACTAGGGATGACGGAAAATAAGTAATGTTGACCAGAGTTTAATTATGCAATTTCTTGATAAACAATCAATACCCAAGATAATCAAACTAAACATGCTCATTGAACAATAATATGCATCAACAAAGCAGAATGCATACAAAATTACATTGGTCATGGCCATAGAGAAACAAAAAAGTTATTCAATAATCCTAATTTTTTAAAAAGGAATAACAAGAGAAAATCATTAACGATTTCTTCAATAATTACGTAAAAAAGAGAGAGAAAAGCAATAGACACTACTATAACGAACTTTACTCACCCCAAGTTACTGCAATTATCTACGATCAATGTAATAGAGAAGAACAAATGGTAGGAGCCCTAGTATTTTATTGAAGGAAAAGTATTGGAGGACGGAAGGGTTACGATGGGAGATACATGGAAATGAGGAATTAAGAAAATTAAGCTAAAAAATATCATGTGGTTGTCACATGAGAGCTGACTTCACTCTTCAATTACTCAATGGCCTATATGACCAATAATAAAACATCAACGGTTTGTCTGTTCCTTTATCAATGTGGAGGGTTTCTATAGCCAAAAACTGTAACATTAGGGCTTTGTATGACCATTGTTGAATGAATATCAAACATAGCTATATTATCTCAATTGGAATATATAGTCAACAAATTATGACTTATGCTTGGAAAACTTAAAAAAATTTTAGAGTAATTTTTCCATTTTATTTTCAAAAATGGTAAAAAACAAGTATTGAGTGTAAAAATTTCATCCATTTCATGTTTAGGTTTAATATCTTTAATGATGTTAGGATTGGTTAGGAGTTGAATGAACAACAAAGGAATCACAAGTACAATAATAATAGCAAGACAGAGAAAAACAAACATAAATTAACACCAAGAATTTATATGGAAACCTGAAACAGGAGAAAACCATAGACGGTGATGAGCAAATAATCCACTATAGAAATAAGAGAGTACAAAATTCATTTCAGAGCGATGTGCTATAGGAAGAGATCAGAAAGTGACTACAAATCACTCATAACACTCTCTCACAAAAACAGAAATAGCAGAACTTAAGCTCTTATGGATGCTTGTGTTTTGTGTTATTGGGATTATTATTAGAGCCTAGGCTAGGCCCTTTATATAAGGTTTAGAGGTATCGGGATGCAAAACCCTAGGAGTAACCCTAGCTGCCAATAGCCCAAACTCCTTGAAGCCCGTGGTGGATAAAACGATTTTGGGCCATTAAACCCAACAATCTCCACATTGGACCAAAATCATGAACATCTATAGAGAACACCGTCTAAGGAACCCCGAAGGGTAGAGCCCCGAAAGGCATCATGCGAACCGAGCACCTGTTGAGTTCAAGGGATTCTTGAACTTTGAACTGGGAAGTGATTTGTGTAGACTTTTCTCCCAATGTGCAGCGGAAATACCATTAGGAGAAGAAGAAGCAGCAACAGCAGGACTTTTCACAGTAGATCCTTGCAAAACATAGAGAGTCCCACGTCTCAAACCCTCTGACAGAATTCGAGTGCCCTTGGAAACCTTCAGAACTCCACCTTCAGCTGAGTATTTGCACCCCTTGGATTCAAGGGTGCCTAAGGAGATGAGATTACGCTTCAAATCAGGAACATGTCGAACATTCGGTAGAGTCCTGATAGCACCATCATGGGTCTTGACTTTGACAGTACCAATTTTAGCAACATTACATTGGACATTGTTGCCCATGTGAGCAGAAGTAGAATTAACTGGGTCATATGTAGAAAACCAGTCCTGATGAGGACACATATGAAAGGTACACCTCGAATCTAGAACCCAATCAGAAACACCCTCCGTTTTAGTGGAGGTAGCAAACAAAACGTCACGGTCAGAATTAGACTCAACGAAGGTGGCTGTAGCAGGTTTATTGGAGTGTGAAGGAGTATTATTTTCTTCTTTCTCCCTCTTGTTTTCAACTTAAAACACTCAGAAACTACATGCCCAGTTTTCCTGCAACAATGGCAAAACTTGTTGGATCTAGGTCTTTTAGACTGTGATTTAGCGGTCTTTCCTTTCCCATAGGATTCACCCCTAACAAACAAGCCTTCACCTTTTTCGCCCCGAACTTTAAGGTCAAACCTTTCTTTGGATAGTAAGTTAGCCTTAACATCTTCAAAAGACAAGGTATCATTGTTACTATATAGCAAGATTTCGTTGAAGTTTTTATAGGAAGGGGGTAAAGAGACAACCAACAATAATGCCTTATCTTCATCCTCGATTTTAACATCCAGACTTTCAAGATCAATAATAATAGAATTAAACTCGTCAAGGTGGTTTTTAATAGGAGTACCTTCCGCCATGGAGAATGTATACAGACGTTCCTTCAGACGAATTTTGTTTGCAAGGCTTTTCGTCATGTATAAGGACTCTGGCCGAAGCCAAAGATCTATCGTGGTAGTTACATCCAAAACTTCACAGAGGACATGAGTTGCCAGGCACAACTGAATCGTCAAGAGAGCCTTTTCATCAAGCTCTTCCCACTGGTTGTCTGGCATGGTTTCAGGTTTCTTCTTATTTCCACCAATGGCTTTCTTCAACCCAGTTTGGGTAAGAATAGCAATCATATGGACCTTCCATATATTGAAACTCATCTTGCCATCGAACTTAGGGATATCGAACTTTGTGATTGTTGCCATTCTAAACCAATGCTCTGATACCACTTGTTAGGATCGGTTAGGAATTGAATGAACAGCAAAGGAATCACAAGCACGATAATAATAGCAAGACAGAGAAAAACAAACACAAATTAATACCAAGAATTTACGTGAAAACCCGAAACGGGAGAAAACCACGGACGACGATGAGCAAATAATCCACTATAGAGATGGGAGAGTACAAAACTGATCTTAAAGCGATGTGCTATAGGAAGATATTAGAAAGCGATTACAAATCACTCAGAACACTCTCTCACAAAAATAGGAATATCAGAACTTAAGCTTTTATGGATGCTTGCGTTCTGTGTTATTGGGATTATTATTACAGCCTAGGCTAGGCCCTTTATATAAAGTTTAGAGGTATCAATATGCAAAACCCTAGGAGTAACCCTAGCCGCCAATAGCCCAAACTCCTTGAAGCCTGTGGTGGATAAAACGATTTTAGGCCATTAAACCCAACAAATGAGCTGAAAATTATGAGGACATAAACTAAGAGATAGAGTTTCTAAGTCATCAAGTGTTTACCAGCAAGGTCTACCAGTGTTTGGAAAGAGGGGGAGACAATACAGGTGTACAAACATTAGGTTCTCAAAATTATTTTTATATTTGTTGTAAATCCAATAGATGAAAGTTATGTATAAAAGTCTTAATAGATTAAAACATATAACAAATAAACATGGAAAGTTTTGCCTTTATATATGAGGATCACATGGATTCAATTGAAATAACTCTTAAGAAAATCAAATGCCTATCTACTATTGATTTTCATTCAGAATAAATTGTTAACTTACAGTGTGTGAGTCTGGTTATTGATCAAGCTTTTACTAATATTTTCAATCTGGAATTCACTGCATATGTTTCTAGATATTTCTAAAGCATATCGTTACGAACCTTGCTATTAACATAAAAGTATACTTACATTTTTACCTTTTATTGGGTTTTTAGATGCCAATAATTCCAAATTTTGGGGTTTTGGATGGGATTAATCCAACCTTCAAAATCAGCATTCAGGATGCCGACTTTAAGAGTATTTATTTTGAGTATACCAATTTCAACTTAACACCCTTTGTTGTCAAGATCGCGACATATTAACTTATTTATTATATGCAAATGTACATCTTCCTCCCCTTTTTTGAAATAACTTTGCTAACGAGTCATCAATTCATTATGTTGTAATTTTTTTAGTAATGATAACGTTTTAAACCGGAAGCGTACGTCTTTCGTTGTACCACTTAGGGGTCAATCCACGGGGATGGATCTAAAAGTCGATTACTAATAATCTAAACTAGCTCCTTACTACTAATCTCATGCAAAAGCTAATTATTATCACGACTCAAAATTGCAAAATTTAGCTTGAGCAATGAGTGAGATGCAAAATTCAATGTGGGAAACAAGCAAAAACCTGCATTACAGCGCCATTAGTACCAATACAATCCAATTGTCGAGCACCCAGATTCAACAAAGACCAATAAAATCTAAACCACAAACCAAATTGAGATAAAGTTAAAAAAAAATCACCGAACTAACAAAATCCAAAATTCAAATGCAACAAGGCATTTAAACAAGGGAGGTATCTGGGCAATTAAATCAGAAATCCAAACCCAACGGCCACACTCATACTTAGATTCACGTCAATCACCTATGCTAACCGTTTAAGGAGAATAAAAAATTAGCCAAATTGCTTAAAAGAACAAGAACGAAGAACAGGGGAAATGTAGTAAATTTTTGCCAACAGTCCCAAAATCTAAATTACACATTCAAGGACCAAAAACTAAATCTAGAAAAAACGCAAAAGGCGAACGAATAATCTAAACTAGAAAAAAACTCTATGTTACTACTTGATTCCCCTCCTACACGACCCTTGCTCGTCGAATTTTTGTAGCCCCCCCGCCCCAAAACCGTCATCGTCATCTCTTCAATGCTTCAATTACCCTTCAATTATAACTTGTAACCGCCGAATTGATGATGAGAATAATAATGAAGTTAAAGGCGG
>JACYFF010031958.1:19859937-19870798 GCA_017589665.1 Selenicereus undatus | reverse complement strand
GAGAGAGAAATTGGAGGGGTGGGGGACTTTAAGTACTGAACCGGGTTCTGCTAAACTAGTTTTTTGAACCGGCCGGTCTAGTTTTTTCTGGACCGGTTCGGGTTTTTTTCCTTTTCTCCTTTGATTCTCCTTGGCCTGTTCGGTGGAATTTTGGACCGGTTTTTTTAATGATTTTGCCCGGTTCTTCAATTCTTGATATTTTCCACCATTTTTCTCGCATTCCCCCTCCTTTTCCACATTTATTAAAAATCTGTAAAATAAAATAAAATCAATTAAAAACCTTAAAAATATTATTCAAACGAGCATAAAATCGGTGAAAAAGTACCTTAAAAATAGCACATTTTTAGCTCAAACACCTTTCTGCATGCTTCATGTCCTCAGTCCTTTTTAGAAAATTTTCTATTTTTTCTGAAATATTCTTTATAGGACAATTTGTCCAGTTGTTATCTTTAGACACAAAAATTTTATTTTTTGTTAAGCATAAATGCACTTGTTTTTACAAAGGCTAATACAATGATCAATGCATCTTTGAGGTGCATCATCTTTTTGTTGATCTATGGTTTTAAAAAAAGATAAGGATATCATCAACGTAAACTACACAATAGTAATTAAGATCCTAAAAATATTATCCATCTTATTTGGAATATTCAATGTGCATTTTTAACACCAAATGACATCATTATCTACTCATGATGCCCCTAAGGGGCGTTACAAGTTGATAAATGGATGCTTTCTTCATCCATTTTTATATGTTAATAGCGACATTTGCAGTATATTTTCGAGATCAAGAGGCTCTTGGAATTCTATTGAAAATGACTACTTTTGTTAGGAATATAATGGCTGTCAGAATAGTATTACCATTTAGTATTTTGTAATTCATTATCATCTTGGCTTTTCCTCTTTTCTTTGCAACATGATTTCCACCACGCATGTGCGACTAGTGTGAGCACTCTTACTGTTCCTAATTAACCCTTTATCCAAAAGCTCTTTTATTTGTTTATCAAATTTGTTTATCAAATTCTTGAATATCTTGATGTGTATACACCACTTATTTATCTCAAATAATAGTGTTGGGATTTAAAAAAAGAAATTTTAGCAAATGTTAAAAAAAGCAATATTAATAAATGCTTTATCTTCTTCAACCTCTTCTCTTGCTGTAAACTCTGTTGCTCCTGCCATGTTTTCCTATTCATCATTTTCAACATCATCGGTCAATATCAGTCTGAATTTACCAAGGTTAACTTTCAGCTACATAATTGAGTAAATATAACTTGCTCCTGCTTGTAACAACAACTTATGGGGTCCCACTTTTGCAAGACCTAGGCCTTACTCTTGTCGGCATTACTACGTACATAGCAAGAGATTGAAAAAAATATTTTAGAAAATAGTTTTGTTTTGGGTTAAACATTTCTTTTAAAAAAGTTCTCTGACATTACCAAAATATGAGAAAGCCTTCTAAAATTTCATTCCACCTTCGCAACACCACTGTCATCTAGGGTGAATTTCAGCCAAGGTGGGGTTGAGGTGATTTAAATATAAACATCTCACATCATTATAAGGAGAAAAGCTTATCTCAGGAGAACACCAAAAATTTTGAAATCCATTTGGTGACCAAAGTTGTAAAATCTAAACTCAAACCCAAATGACAATGCATATATCCCAGAGTTATCTATATATAGGATAGGGTAGGGATCATATAATTTCATTAAGATTCGAATTAAAATTATTTGTGTTTTTTGCTACAGTTTTTGTATCAAAAGATTTTCTACCCCAAAATTTCTTTTTCAAATATTTTGTGGGTCTATTGAAATCGGACTTTTTTTCAGTAGTGCAAAGGTAAAACCACTTACATTTGAAAAGTCTCAAACCTCGCACAAATAGGACTCACATTAGGAGTTGTTGTTGTTTTATTTTTGTCCCAAAATTTTATAGGGTTATTATAGTAAGGTTCATTGTATAGTTCTTATTGTTCAACAATCTGCTTCTTAATGGATAACTCAAGCAATAAGATTGCTAATGCTACTTCATGTTGTGCAAGAATTACCTTCTTAACAGGCCATGTGTGTGTAAACTCAATCTTTTTTATGAATGTATGCCTTGCTTAACCTATCTATGGAATCGAGTGTACCATGTATGGTGAATGTTATTTGGTTTATGATCTATGTATAGGGATGACTAATGGGAAACAGACCAGGCATGTCAGGTTAGAGTCGGCCCATTTATGAAGTGGGTCAGTACGGCTTATGGATGAACTGTTAACAATGTGGGTCAAGTCGGGCTTTTTACCTACTAAATGGGTCAGGTCGGGTTAGCTCATGGACGTCCTACTTTTGGCCCATTTTAAATAGAATAAACTTCAAAAAACTTTATATGATAATTATTGTTACATATAAAGTGCTTATAGTAAACTTAACTAATTATAACATATAAATTAGGGGTGAGCAAAAAATCTGAAATCGAAAACTCAAAAAATCGAACTGAAAAACCAGTTAACCAGTTTGCTCTTTGTAAAAAATTCGGTTCGGTTAACCGAATCAAAAATATTTTGTAGTTTCAATTTCGATTTCAGTTCGGCCATTTGAGATTCGGTTAACCGCATGGTTAACCGACAGTTAACCAAAACTAAAACTTCGCTTTTTTAAAAAAATGGTAAATTTTATATTATTTAATTGTAGATTTTATCGTTATTAAAAGACAAGACTAAACATAAAATAACGTGAAAATTAATATTTGGTGTCTCAAATAGTTAAATTAATTTAAAAAGAAGTGAAAAGTGAAAATTAACAATTTAAATTAACAGTTAACTGGTAACCGAGCCGAAAATCCAGTTAACCAAATTGAAAATTCGGTTAACCAAGTTTTTCGGCTTAGTTATGGTTCACATTTTTGCCGAACCGAAAAATTTAATTAACCGAAAATTGGTTAACCAAAAGTTTCGGTTCATAATTTTTTGAACCGACTTTCTAATTAACTGATTTTGATCACCCCAATATAAATTAGTATAGCTAATAGGTTGAAAAAAGTATCGGGTCACTAAATGGGTCATTAATGGGTCGACCTGACTCATGATATGCTTTAATGGGTTGACCCAGTATTGACCCGACCCATTATGGATACGTTCTTTTGTTAGCCCTATTTTAAATGAGCCGAACCACTTTACCTGATTCTTCGCCCATCCATATCTGTGTGCATGGAGATTATAGCCTTTGAATATTATTTGCAATAATCATATCATGATATGGTTGATCAGTAGCCCAAAGAATTGGTATATGCATTAGACTCCTCTGATCTCAGTTGACAATTTTGTATGGCTTAATTATGATTCATTATAATATTATCATCTATTCTCACTTGTAAAAGATTTTTTGCTTGTTTCCACATGGATTTTGGGAATAACAAAATTACCAGTGTCTATGTAAGCCTATAATTCATATTTATTGTATCCCTTTAAGAATATGCTCATTGGGATATATGTATTATTAGGATTATTATCAGTAACTTCATAACAGATTTTCATAGTCATGTTTTTTACTAATTCATCCTCACAAATCGACTCACTAACAGTTCTAGTCTTATATCCAATGATTCTTCATTTATGACTCATACTTTGATCTACACTACGCCATCTAGATTCGAAGCTACTCATTTGGACTAGTCACGCTAATCGTATCGTCTTCTTTAACTTCTTCTTTTCCTGATGAAGATCCTTTTGACAATTTTGATATTTCACTCATGCCCCTTAATAATTGCCATTTAATGGTAAGTTTTTCATTTTCATCAATTTTTATTACGTTTTTCTCATTGATTTTTGCAGAGTTAGCAAAAATTAGTTATCCTATACCTATCAATTTTTATCTCTTGTGGATTGAATTTTATCCATCGGATCTTCTACATCGAAGTAGGGCTTTCAAAGATTTCTGCCTCTATCATCATTACCTTAGTCTTTGTATTTGTAATACTATCTAATTTGTAGATAATTTTTCAAAATATTCTTAGCGGATAGCCTCCTATCCTTCTATCCATTCTCATAATTTTTATCATAAGAGATAGGTTATTTTTGGAAAATTCATCTTTTAGGCTCACAAAATATATAGGTTGTCAATTGAATCTTTCTGAACCATTACACAAATTAGTCTTGTTTCCTATGATAATTTGATTATTAAATTCCCTACAATAATGTAATTTTTTTAAAGAAACATTTAAACTATGTAATATGACTAGTAGGAGCAATTGAGGGTATGTATGACGGTAATGACTATTATAATAAGTACTCAATGAAAAGTATAACTAGCTCTAATATGAAACAAAAGAATAATGCTATCTTTTATTTATCACCAATAATGATGTACCTTTTCCAATTCCTAATTCAAGATCATCTTGCAATGATGTAAAAAACCTCATCGAAGATTCAGTGTTCTCGTTCTCAATGACACTCTAGATGATGTGGTTCGTTTGATTGTTCACTTCTCTTCCAACTACTAATAGTAGCATTTCACTAATAAATCCTTTTAAGAAACACCATCTATGCTTCGAACAGGTCAACAACCTTCACCAAAACCATCTTTTAAAGCCTTAAGGAAAATAGAAAACCTTTTAAGCATTGAAGGTTGATATGGAACTGTAGAATTAAGTAATAGTTTCACTGTGGACCAATGATTGCTCCTTCTTAGCTCGTCTGCATAATCCCAGGGTATATTGAATTAGCTCTTAAAAGACCCTTGAATTTCTTCAATTGATAGTTTCTTTACCTTCTTAACATGTCCTTAAGATATGGTAATCCCCCTATAACATTTTTAGCAAAAGATAATACTTCTTTGTTTTCATTTTAGAGTTGAACTTACAGTAAAGCTTTTTGGCTAGCCATTTATGATCTATATTTTTGTAGAGAGTGATAGGATAAAAACCTTTATGTTCACCACTATTTGGTACCTGACGGATTAAAACAACTCGCCCCCTAACGCATACTATAATACTTGGGTTGAAGCCAATGTTAAAGGGAGGCATAGCGACCCGGATTGGACGACAAAGTTCCTCACCACTATTGGGTAACTGTGGAAGTGGCGCATTGCATCCTGCTTCAATAGAATGGAAGAGATTCCAGAGGATAAAGGACGTTTCTTGCTGGGTCGATTTGAAGACATACTCTATGCTCTAGGGTCGAATAACCCATTTGCACTCGCAACGAGAATTAGACGGAATGAGGATTTGATAAGATTGGGAAGCCCCACCTGAAGGATGACCTCTTTCGAACACTGATGCGGCGTCGAAGGGCAATCCGGGAGTTGCTTCAGGGGGTGGTGTTCTTCAAGGACATAGACGAGAATGGATCAAAGACTTCACTAAAATCTTGGCAAGTGTACGTCAATCAAGGCGGAGCTCAGAGTGGCGCTTCGTGGCTTGAAAATGGCGAGAGACTTGAGGTTGAAGAATATTTGATTTCGGATAGATTCAATGATTGTGGTGGAATGCTACACGAAAATGGATCATGGAATCCTATTCACAAGCCACTCATAACAAAATGCAAACAACTAATTGCTAAAGACGAGTGGGAGGTCCAGATATCCCACTGCTACAGAGAGGTAAATCAGGTTGCGGACAGACTGGAAAATCTAGAAATAGATAGTGAAAATTTGACTCTCCTCCTAAGGAGGCATTGGATGTATTACAAGCAGATCATGTAGGGGCCGCACAGCCTAGAAACTTGAAGTAATAAAATTTCGTTATGGGGCTTAACCCCTCTTCTGCACCAAAGATCTTTATGTTCACCATAAAAACTTTTAATTTGCCATGAGTCCTATGTACCTATAGGTGCTACCCATATATGCATGAACAACCATCCGTATACTTTACTTGAATTTTCATTTTTTTTTTTAAGTTTTTGTGATCCTAATCCCATTCTAATGTCTTTGATGCAAATTTCATTCCAACGTCTGAAATAAGATCTTGTGATGGGATATTAGGGATATAGGTGGTATATATATCTAAACCTAATTCATTAAATCCCTTCGCAGTTCTTCTTTGGTTGAATCCATTTTATATTTCCTTATTAATGTCACTCATAATGTTAATATTAGTTCTAATATTGCCAACTTCAAGCTCATTATTCGCATCAATTTGATCATCTCACTCCTATTCATCATTAGTATGAATATTAATAACATTAACACAACCATTAATTTCAGGGACAAAATTGATAGTATCACTTATATTTGCAAATAATTTCCACCGTTGACACCTAAATTTGCTGATGTCAATTGTGAATTCACATGTAATTGTAGGACAAGTGTAGTTGGATCGATAACTTGACCATCTGGCTTCATTGTAGAAGTGATAAAGAGATCAATTTGTGAGGGACATCTCATATCACTTGGAAATTCATTCATATATTCTATGTAAATCTCAATGGAGCTACAAGAATTTTGCATGCATACACATCTCAATCACATCTTCGTCTCCATCCAAAATCTTAAACTAGTTGCTAATGGAAGATATGAAATCTTATATTAGAACATTTTAAGCTTTTTTGTACAACCCAAGTCATTTAAATAGCTGTTAAATTCTAAAGTTGAAATCTTATCAAGATCAACTTCTTTCATTATGGATAACTTACCAACCACATAGTTAATATGTGGTTGGTTGGCCAATTGGCCAAATGATGAAAGTGTACTTGAATCACGCTAACCACTTCCCCATTTATCCAAACCTATAGTTATAATTGAACAAAATTGCCTTCAATTAAACATGAACTAGGGATGACAGAATATAAGTAATGTTGACAAGAGTTTAATTATGCAATTTCTTGATAAACAATCAGTACTCAAATTAATCAAACTAAACATGCTCATTGAACAATAATATGCTGATGCATCAAGAAACTAGAATGCATACAACTCATTTTTCCATCGAACTTAGGGATATCGAACTTTGTGATTGTTGCCATTCTAAACCAATGCTCTGATACCACTTGTTAGGATTGGTTAGGAGTTGAATGAACAACAAAGGAATCAAAAGTACGATAATAATAGCAAGACAGAGAAAAACAAACACAAATTAACACCAAGAATTTACGTGGAAACCCGAAACGGGAGAAAACCATAGACAACGATGAGCAAATAATCCACTATAGAGATGGGAGAGTACAAAACTGATCTCAGAGCGATGTGCTATAGGAAGATATCAGAAAGCGACTACAAATCACTTGTAACGCTCTCTCACAAAAACAGAAATAGCAGAACTTAAGCTCTTATGGATGCTTATGTTTTGTGTTATTGCAATTATTATTAGAGCCTAGGCTAGGCCCTTTATATAAGGTTTAGAAGTATCAGGATGCAAAACCCTAAGAGTAACCCTAGCCGCCAATAGCCCAAACTCTTTGAAGCCCGTGGTGGATAAAACGATTTTGGGCCATTAAACCCAACAATCTCCACCTTAGACCAAAATCACCAACATCTATAGAGAACACCGTCAAAGGAACCCCGCAGGGTAGAGCCCCGAAGGGCATCATGCGAACCGAGCACCTGTTGAGTTCAAGGGATTCTTGAACTTTGAACTGGGAAGTGAGTTGTGTAGACTTTTCTCCCAATGTGCAGCAAAAATACCATTAGGAGAAGAAGAAGCAGCAACAACAGGACTTTTTGCAGTAGATCCTTGCAAAACATAGAGAGTCCCACGTCTCAAACCCTCTAACAGAATCTGAGTGCCCTTGGAAACCTTCAGAACTCCACCTTCAGCTGAGTATTTGCACCCCTTGGATTCAAAGGTGCCTAAGGAGATGAGATTACGCTTCAAATCAAGAACATGTCGAACATTCGATAGAGTCCTGATAGCACCATCATGGGTCTTGACTTTGACAGTACCAATTTCAGCAACATTACATTAGGCATTGTTGCCCGCGTGAACAGAAGTAGAATTAACTGGGTCATATGTAGAAAACCAGTCCTGATGAGGGCACATATGAAAGGTACACCTTGAATCTAGAACCTAATCAGAAACGCCCCCCTTTTTAGTAGAGGTAGCAAATAAAACGTCACCGTTAGAATTAGACTCAACGAAGGTGGCTGTAGCAGGTTCATTGGAGTGTGAAGGAGTATTATTTTCTTCTTTCTCCCTCTTGTTTTCAACTTAAAACACTCAGAAACTACATGTCCAGTTTTCCTGCAATAATGGCAAGACTTGTTGGATCTAGGTCTTTCATATTGTGATTTAGTGGTCTTTCCTTTCCCATAGGATTCACCCCTAACAAACAAGCCTTCACCTTTTTCGCCCCAAACTTTAAGGTCAAACCTTTCTTTGGATAGTAAGTTAGCCTTAACATCTTCAAAAGACAAGGTATCATTGTTATTATATAACAAGATTTCCTTGAAGTTTTTGTAGGAAGGGGGTCAAGAGATAACCAACAATAATGCCTTATCTTCATCCTCGATTTTAACATCCAGAATTTCAAGATCAATAATAATAGAATTAAACTCGTCAAGGTGGTTTTTAATAGGAGTACCTTCCGCCATGGAGAATGTATACAGACGTTCCTTCAGACGAATTTTGTTTGCAAGGCTTTTCGCCATGTATAAGGACTCTGGCCGAAGCCAAAGATCTGTCGTGGTAGTTATATCCAGAACTTCATAGAGGACATGAGTTGCCAAGCACAACTGAATCGTCGAGAGAGCCTTTTCATCAAGCTCCTCCCACTGGTTGTCTGTCATGGTTTCAGGTTTCTTCTTATTTCCACCAATGGCTTTCTTCAACCCAGTTTGGGTAAGAACAACCATCATCTGGACCTTCCAGATATTGAAACTCATTTTTCCATCGAACTTAGGGATATCGAACTTTGTGATTGTTGCCATTCTAAACCAATGCTCTGATACCACTTGTTAGGATCGGTTATGAATTGAATGAACAACAAAGGAATCACAAGCACGATAATAATAGCAAGATAGAGAAAAACAAACACAAATTAATATCAAGAATTTACGTGGAAACCCGAAACGGGAGAAAACCACGGACGGCGATGAGCAAATAATCCACTATAGACATGGGAAAGTACAAAACTGATATTAGAGCGATGTGCTATAGGAAGATATTAGAAAGCGATTACAAATAACTCAGAACGCTCTCTCACAAAAATAGGAATATCAGAACTTAAGCTTTTATGGATGCTTGCGTTTTGTGTTATTGGGATTATTATTACAGCCTAGGCTAGGCCCTTTATATAAAGTTTAGAGGTATCAATATGCAAAACCCTAGGAGGAACCCTAGCCGCCAATAGCCCAAACTCCTTGAAGCTTGTGGTGGATAAAACAATTTTTGGCCATTAAACCCAACAAATGAGCTGAAAATTATGAGGACATAAACTAAGAGATAGAGTTTCTAAGTCATCAAGTGTTTACCAGCAAGGTCTACCAGTGTTTGGAAAGAGGGGGAGACAATACAGGTGTACAAACATTAGGTTCTCAAAATTATTTTATATTTGTTGTAAATCCAGTAGATAAAAGTTATGTATAAAAGTCTTAATAGATTAAAACATATAACAAATAAACATGGAGAGTTTTGCCTTTATATATGAGGATCACATGGATTCAATTGAAATAACTCTTAAGAAAATCAAATGCCTATCTACTATTGATTTTCATTCAAAATAAATTGTTAACTTACAGTGTGTGAGTCTGGTTATTGATCAAGCTTTTACTAATATTTTCAATCTGGAATTCACTGCATATGTTTTTAGATATTTCTAAAGTATATCGTTACGAACCTTGCTATTAACATAAAAGTATACTTACATTTTTACCTTTTATAGGGTTTTTAGATGCCAATAATTCCAAATTTTAGGGTTTTGGATGAGATTAATCCAACCTTCAAAATCAGCATTCAGGATGCCGATTTTAAGAGTATTTATTTTGAGTATCAATTTCAACTTAACACCCCTTTGTTGTCAAGATGACAACATATTAACTTATTTATTATATGCAAATGTACATCTTCCTCCCCTTTTTTGAAATCACTTTGGCAACGAGTCATCAACTCATTATGTTGTAATTTTTTAGTAATGATAACGTTTTAAACCTCAAGCGTACGTCTTTCGTTGTAGCACTTAGGGGTCAATCCACGGGGATGGATCTGAAAGTCGATTACTAATAATCTAAACTAGCTCCTTACTACTAATCTCATGCAAAAGCTAATTATTATCATGGCTCAAAATTGCAAAATTTAGCTTGAGCAATGAGTGAGATGCAAAATTCAATGTGAGAAACAAGCAAAAACCTGCATTACAACGCCATTAGTACCAATACAATCCAATTGTCGAGCACCCAGATTCAACAAAGACCAATAAAATCTAAACCACAAACCAAATTGAGATAAAGTTAAAAAAAAAATCACCGAACTAACAAAATCCAAAATTCAAATGCAACAAGGCATTTAAACAAGGGAGGTAACTGGGCAATTAAATCAGAAATCCAAACCCAACGGCCAAACTCATACTTAGATTCACGTCAATCACCTGTGCTAACCGTTCAAGGAGAATAAAAAATTAGCCAAATTGCTTAAAAGAACAAGAACGAAGAACAAGGGAAATGTAGTTAATTTTTGCCAACAGTCCCAAAATCTAAATTACACATTCAAGGATCAAAAACTAAATCTGGAAAAAATGCAAAAGGCGAACGAATAATCTAAACTGGAAAAAAACTCTATGTTACTACTTGATTCCCCTCCTACACGACCCTTGCTCGTCGAATTTTTGTTGTTCCCCCCCCCCCCCCCCCCCCCCAAAACCGTCATCACCATCTCTTTAATGCTTCAATTACCCTTCAATTATATCCTGTAACCGCCGAATTGATGATGAGAATAATAATGAAGTTAAAGGCGG
>JACYFF010031958.1:19825822-19859837 GCA_017589665.1 Selenicereus undatus | reverse complement strand
TGTAACCGCCGAATTGATGATGAGAATAATAATGAAGTTAAAGGCGGGATTAAAGAATGCAACTTGAAGTGGAAATTGAAAGTGAGATGCATGGTTGAGGAGTGTGGAGTGAGGAGAAGATGAAGCAGCATGCGGGTAAAGGATTTCGGGTTTCTCGGTCGTGACGAGACAGAAGAGGACGGAGGGCGGGGGGTCAGCGTAGGTTCACGTGACATACATGTGGAACATAAGTGCGAGGGACAGAATGCCGGATTTGGATTCTAAGAGGATCAAAAAATGATTGGGCTCAAAATATGATGGAACAAACAGGCTTGGCATGAAGGGAAGAAAAGAAGGGTTGACTAGGGCGCTTGGACCTGTCTAGGCCTCACGGATGGTACCTAGGAGAAGTTGGGCCGGATGTGAACAAAGCGAGTTGGACCAACGTGAAGAAGGGGGAAACTGGTTCAAGCCCACAGAGAGAAAAGGAGTGGAAGGAGAAGAGCTGTGAGAGAACTAGGCGGGAGCGAAGCAGACTAGGCTGAGCTTCTAGCATGTTCTTGCAGCTGGCTGAGGCCCTTTTTATATTCTATTTTTTTCTAGTCCAATACTTCTTTTTCCATCTCCTTTTGCAAGAATTTTGAACTTATTATTTATTTTTATTCCAATATTCATAATTTCTACAAAAAAAACAAAAACATATTAAAATTCTAATTTAGTAATTTATTTTGATAAAATATTAGATAATAAAAAAGTTTTAAATTACATAATTTCAGGTTGAATAAATACCCCTACACCTAAGTTTTGCTCGTCCTTGAGTAGAATAAAACTAAAAATCCAAGAAAAAGAAAATAAAATCCTAACTCACTTTCATAAGAATTACGATTGAACTTAGCATGTGCAACAAACCCTTTAAACCCCTAGGCTACACATAGTGGACCGAGTAAGGTCTCGTGAAAGTTTGTAGAAGATATACTCACAAAATCTAAAAAGAAAACAGGAAATAGAAAATCGAAAATGTTTTTGGGTTTCTCAAAAACTCAAATATACAACACCGGGAAAACATATGTACACATTCCAATCAACCACATCTCTCAAGTAACCGAAGAACTAGATCACAAATAAATACAATGCACACATCAAGAAATTCTTAATCCTGAATGATAACATCTATATAATCTTTGACCCCAGTTAGAAAATATGTACAAGTTTGGCTGGTAGAGCCTCACTTTAGGGATATGTGGAACACTTTTGCTCATGTGTTTAAGATATAACAAGGTTCATTCCACTCATCTACCAACCAAACAAACTACCATAGGCTTGCTAAGATTTTCAATTCTCTACCATTAAAATGCAATATGTAAGGCACCAATAAAGAGGGCTTTAGAAGGGTTGTAACAAGGTTAAAGCCAAAGGACTAGGAGAGCGACGAACGATTTGGAAAATAAGGAGCTAACAACCAAGTCACTAATGAGCAACCAAATCTTTCACAACTATACCACACATTCTCCCAAAATAAAATAAGGACACACCCCTCAATAACGACCATTGGAAATAAGTATATACAATGATAGTGCGTTCATCCCAAACACTCTTATTCACAACATTCTTTTTAACTTCAGCTTTTGAGATTTTTTTTTTCCTTTTTTCAACTTTCTTTTCATTTTTTTCATTTTCTTTCTGTGTTTTTCTCATTTTTTTTTCATAAAGAAACATGAATGAAAGGCATGAAAGAATACATCTTATTTTCCAAATGGACATAATGATCACCACCCATATTACCAAAATCAACCACCAATTACATAAAACAGCCAAAAGCTACCTATCAAATAATGAAGTGTTGCTCCACTAGCCACGGTTTAGATGTAGGAAATATGTTTAGGCCAAGAGCTAAAAATAAAGAGTTCACAACAAATGAAAATGGTCATGGCTCAAAGGGCTAGCAAGGGGTAAAACATTTCAAATTAGGGTGGCAATTTAGCTATGTGGTTCACAAAACAAGATTGTCTCTATCATATTATCATAATGCACGTGCTAAATGTGATTTTAAAGAGAATCAAAACAAGTTCTAGAGATGTAATCATTGAAGAGACACACATGAAAGACATATGAGACTAAAAATGATGCATTAGTCTTTAAGGCTCAAAATCTCATGGGTTATCTACCAAAATCAAGCTTACATCTGAAAAATATCGGAGGTTAGGACTGTATACAAACATCAACCTTGTGACTAAGTTCTATCATACACATCATATCTATGTACAACCTAATAACTCAGATACACGGGAACATGATCAATTAAAATAACACCTAGATTTTCCAAAACAAAAGTCTTTTTAAATTTTCAAAAATTTTCAGTTTTTTTTCCATTTTTTCTTAAATTTTTGAAACAAAATTCCCCTGTCCTCACACCTAAATCAGACAATATCCTCAATGGAATTGGAAGGAAACCTAAAAACTAAAAAGAAAAACAAATGTATAAAAAGAAAAATAAGACTCAAAAAGAAAGAATAAAGACAAGACTTTAAAACTCAAAAGTACAAGCATATGGAAAAAAGAAAAATAAAAGAAAAACACCTAAATATACTAAAATAAAATAAAAGAAAAATACGAAAAAGAGAAAGAAGAGAAAGAAATCTCAATCAAACTAGGTACATCCGCACTACTAAGAAGCACATCACTCATCAGAACTCGGCTCATAGAGTCAACCTCTAGCCATTCACCTTAAACTTGGCACCACTCTTGAGGTCCTGTAGTTCAACTGCACCATAGGGAAAAATACGTGAGACAATATAAGGACTCGTCTATCGGGACCTTAATTTCCCTGGAAAAAGGTGAAGCTTAGAATCATATAAGAACACTTTCATTACTGGGGCAAATTCTTTGCTAAGAATATGTCTATCATAAAATAACTTAGCCCTCTCTTTGTAAGACGGAGTACTCTCATATGCTTCCATTCTTATCTCTTAGCTCACTCCGTTGCAGTCTACTCTCCCCACCAGCTTGAGTCAAGTCATAGTTCAATATCTTGATGGCTCACCAAGCTCTATACTTTATCTCAACAGGAAGATGACAAGACTTATCATAAATAACCCTACAAGGTGACATACCTAAGGGAGTTTTGAAAGCCACCCTATAAGCCCAAAGAGCATCTACAAGCCTGTCAGGCCAATCTTTTCTATTCCTGCTCATAGTCTTTTCTAGAATCTACTAAATTTGCCTATTGGACACTTCAACCTAGCCACTGGTCTGATGATGATAGGGGGTCGCAAGTTTATGGACTACAGAATACCTCCTCAACAAGGCGTCAAAAGACCTATTAGAAAAGTGGCTACCCTGATCACTAATGATAGGGGAGAGAAAACCAAATCTAGTGAGTATGTTCTCCCTAAGGAACTTCGCAACTCCTTTAGCATCATTGGTCCTAGTAGGGATGGCCTCTACCCACTTAGAAACATTGGCCACAACTAACAAAATGTACTCATTCTCAAAAGACGATGAAAATAGTCTCATTAAATCTATATTCCAAACATCAAAAATCTCCAACAACATAGCGGGATTAAGCGGTGCCATATCTCTCATGCTAATCCTACCCAATTGTTGGCACATAGGACAACTCTTACAGTATTCAAAAGCATTTTTAAACAAAGTAGGCCAATAGACACCGCATTGAAGAGCTTTGACTGCTATCTTTCTCCCACTAGAATGCGCCCACATATGCTTGATTATGATAGAATGAAAGGACACTCCTAACCTCATGATCCGGAATACATCTCCTAAAGACTTGGTCAGAACGATACTTAAACAAGGGTCATACCAAACAAAGAATTTCACGAGGTAGAAAAAACTGTCTCTATCAGTCTTAGTTCATCCCTCAGGAATCCTACCAAACACTAGGTGGTTCACAATGTCAGCATACCAAGGGTCAGGGTGGAATGCATATAATTGCTCATCAGGAAAACATTTAGAAATACTAGACTTATGCTTTCTACCATAGAGAATCCTATACAACTAACAAGGTTCTTAGAACCTTTCTTATCTTTAATCTCATAACAAATTCTTACAAAAACAAGATCCATCTCACAAGTCTAGGCTTGGTGTCCTTCTTAGAAAGAAGGTGCTTAAGAGTATAGTGGTCAGTATAAACAATCACATGAGATCCAATCAGGCAAGGTCTAAACTTTTCAAAACCAAAGATCATAGCAAAAAATGCTTTCTCAGTGACAGTAAAATTCAACTAGACATCATTCAAAGCGTGACTAGCATAATAAATGACGTCGGGCTTCTTATCAACCTATTGCCCCAAAACAATCTCAACAGTATAGTCAGAAACATCGTGCATTAGCTCAAACTTTCCCCAAATGGGAGGATGAAGAATGGGAGTAGAGGTCAAGGCTTCCTTAAGCGTAGTAAATGCCTTAAAACACACCTCAGAGAGGTGAAATGACACATCCTCAGCCAAAAGGTTGGTCAAAGGCTTAGCTACCTTACTAAAGTCCTTAATGAAACGACGATGGAAGTCAGCATGGCCAAGAAAGATCTCACCTCTTTCACACAAGTGAGAGGGAGAAGGTTAACAATCAAATTGATCTTAGCCTTATCTACTTCAATTCCATCTCTAGAAATAATGTGGCCTAAGACTATACCCTTTTTAACCACAAAATGACATTTCTCCCAAGTCAAGGTCAAATTTTTCTCCCTACACCTTTACAACACTTTTCTCATATTAGATAAACAATCATCAAAGGAAAACCCAAGCACAGAAAAGTCATCCATGAAAATTTCCATGTACTGTTTAACTATATAAGAGAAAATAGAAATCATGTACATCTTAAAGGTAGCAGGAGCATTATAGAGTCCAAAAGGCATTCTCCTAAAGGCATACGTTCCAAACGGACATGTGAAAGTAGTCTTCTCCTGATTCTTAGGAGCAATAGAGATTTGAGTATAGTTAGAATATCCATCTAAAAAGTAATAGAATGAATATACAGCTAATCTTTCTAACATCGGGTCAAGGAAGGGAAGGGAAAAATAGTCTTTTCTAGTGGCAACATTCAATTTTTTATAGTCAATACAAAAACACCACCCAGATTAGACTTGAGTAGAGATTGCCTCATTTATATCATTCCTAATCACGGTAATATCGGACTTCTAAGGAACAACTTGAAGAAGACTAACCCACTCGTTATCAGAAATGAGATAGATAATCCCATTGTCTAACTGATTAGGCACTTCCTTCTGAACTACTTCCTACAAGGTCGGGTTCAAACGCCTTTAACAGTCTCGGTAGGGCTTAGCATTATCCTTTAAATGGATTTTATGCTGCATAATGGAGGCACCAATACCCTTAATGTGCCCAAAGGTCCAACCTATAGCTTCGTTGTTCTCTCTAAGTAAGGTAATAAGTTCATCCTCTTAGTTCCGGTCAAAATTAGAAGCAATGATTATAGGTAAGGATTCACGAGTCCTAGAAATGAGCACTTAAGAAGTCCGAAAGAGGTTTCAATTCAAGGGCAGCAAAAGAGGGAGTAGACTCAAAAGCAAACTTAGAAGTAGAATCAAAAGCAATCAGACAGTTAGCAAAAGAGCATAAGTGATCAAATTCAAAATATCATACCTAGGCTCTTCATCAAGTAGAAAAGACTCAAATTCAATAGTAAACATGTCATCAAAATCATCATCAAACACAGAATTTTCGACCCAATTAAGAGTAAAAAGTTCCACGTCAAACTCAGAAGGCTCTCTTCGCATATTAAATATATTCAATTCCAAGGTCATGTCACCAAAAGATAGTCACATCATGCCATTGTCGCAATTAATAAGGGTATTGACAGTGGCCAAGAAAGGATGCCCTAAAATGTCAGGGGCTTGACTAGCAGCATTAGCCAGCTTCTCAGTTTCGATCACACACAAAATCCACAAGGTAAATAAATTCACTTACCCTAATTAGCACATCTTTAACTACACTCCTAGGTGACCTGGTGTATCTATTAGCTAGTTAGATGATCATCTTGGTGGGTTTCATCTCACCTAACCCTAGCTTTTCATACTCAATGAAAGACATCAAAATAGCACTAGCCCCTAAGTCAAGTAAAACTTTATGAATAAGCTGGTCTCCTATGACTATGAAAATAGTAGGACAATCGAGGTCATTATACTTCATTGGGCTAATATAAGAATCGATGGAACTAGCACCAGAGGCTAAGAAAGCCTTCTTAAGAAAACTAGTGGCCCTTTTGGTAGTACCCAAATCCTTTAAAAACCTAGTATACAGAGGCGTTTGCTAAATAACATCGAGTAATAGAATGTTACTTTTGACTTAAGAGAAGATATCTCTCATCCTATCAACAGGGGCTTGATCTTTCTTTTTCAGCCTATGGGCGAAAGGAGCCAAAGACTTATGGACTCTCTCTATTGAAGAAGGCAAAGAAGGATCCTTAATAGATGAAGGATCCTCTGAATTAGTAAAATCTTTCTCCTTAGGCTTTTCTTTATCAAAAGGTGAGTCAGAAGGTAGAGGATTAGGATAATCACTAGCGACACTATCAGTAGCATCCCTAACTTACTGGATGAACAGTTCCTAAAGAAGAAGAGAAAGAAGAATTTTGGAAGAAACTATGAGGGTACTTGTAAGGTTCATTAGAATTTCCTACTTGATTATCAATTTCTCAACCTGATCTAAGAGATATGACTGCATTTACTTTCCTCACAGACTCACTAGAGTTAACTCCAAAAGAAGAAGAGGCAATGCCCTTAGGGTTCACATTCGGTTGACTAGGAAGCGCACATGGTTTCCTAGAAGATGATACTGATTAAGAAAATTGCTCAGTCATCATTCTCATCATTTTTTTCATATTAGCATTTATCATCCTCTCTATATTATTGCTAATTCTCCTCTCCATTTTATCAATATGAGTGTAACCAGTAGGAGGTTGAACTTCAACTATAGAAGAGGGAGGTCTAGGTGCATTAGGTACTCCTTAGAAAGTCAGTCTCTAAAAAGAATTGGAAGGATGGGAGATGGACTGGGAGTTAGGGACTGCAACATTCGGTCCACTACTCCAATAGGGTGATTTCTCCACCCTTAGTTGTAGTAAGGGAAAAATGGGTCATTCTTAGGTCTTTGAAAGGCCATACTCACTTGCTCCTGTTCATAGATAACTAGTGTACAAAATAATGACATGCACTTAATGAATGATCTAAGGTTTGACATTGAGAATAAGACACCATAGAAGTTTGGGGAGTTTGAACAGACAACCTCTTCAACATGCTCTCTAAAATGGTAATCTTAGATTCGAAGTGACTCACATTCTATAATGCATCCCACACCTAGCAAACCTAGAACTTAGACCATTATCTCTAGAGGTTTCCTACTGTATAGTCTTCCCAACTAAATCCTCTAAAAACTCCCAAGCAGCAATGACGTTCTTAAAACGAAAGTCACCCTGACACATGGACTCTAACATGATTTGGGTTTGTTAGTCAAGCCCTTCATAAACAATTTGGCACAAACGTGCTTGGTCTGAACCATGATAGGGACCCTAAGCCAACAAAATTTTAAACCTATCATTGTATTTCCAAAACGATTCCCCTTCTTATTGAACAAATTGATTAATTTCATTCCTGAGCTTAAAAGTCTTGGCATTAGAAAAATACTTTCTCAAGAACAACTTAACAAAATCATTCCCAGAAGTAACAGAATTAGCAGCCAAGCCATACATCAATCATTTAACAGAATCTTTCAAAGCAAAAGGAAGTAAATTCATTCACACAACATCGACAGAAATATTAGGGAAATGCATCATGAAACATACTTCTTCAAATGTCCTCAAAAACATATATGCATCTTCTAAACCCCTAAATTTAGGCAGCATTTGAGTGTAATGAGGTCTCAACTCGAAGGTCACATTAGGTCCTAGGTCAAGCATATTAAAATATGATGACAAAGTGGTCCTAGAAGGATAGAAATATCGCTCAAAGATCTCTCTTGTGCCATTTCTTCCAATTCAAGTTCAGGCTTGGATTTAGAATTGAGTTTCAGTTCAAGGTTGGATTCACTCCTAACAAGTCTTTTGCTTTCAATGTCTCTACCCCAACCAATAATGCAAATCCCACACCCTCACAATTTTTTTTGTTGGTCTTTTTTTTTCCTTTTTTAGATTTTGATTTTTTTTTCTCTTTCTTTTCTTCTTTCTGTGCACAAAACAAAACCCAAAAAAGTAAACTTATCCTAAAATAAAACAAAAGCAGAAAACACAAAATAAATTAAAAGAAAAATAGAAAATAGAATAAAACCTAGACAAGCAAAAGCTAACAATAAAATTAAAATAGAAAATAAAACTCTAAAATCAGAATATTATGCACAAAAAATTCGGCACAACTACAACAAACATGGATATAGTTTTTTTCCAATTTTTTCCTATGCCAGGACAGCGTAGAAAAATCAAGCCAAAAACTTATTTTTGAAATAATTAAAAATCTCAAAAATTCCTAAAACTTTCACAAAAATCAACCTAGACTCTAAAAGTCCCTAAGAATCTGCTAAAAATATTAAAATAGTAAAACAAACACCAGAATAGCACCGAAAAATCGAAACAGAAACTAAAAATTCAAAAAAACCTGCACAGCTAATTTTTGTCAATTCCAATTCTGTCCTGTACTAGATCCAAATTGTTAGTTTTTTTTATAGCTGAAAATAATCACTAAAAGTAAAAATTAAATTGACAAAAATAAGAATCAAAATACAAGCACGAATCAAAGATAAAAAAACAAAAGAAATCTAAAATAAACTAAAACAACTAAAACTAAGCAACCACACACTAAAAATCGAAATTAAAAAGTACGAAAAGAAATGAAAACGAGTTAAATGACTCAATCATAACTCAATTCAACACCTAATTTCACAAATCCATTCTCGACAACGGCGTCAAAAACTACTTGTAATTTTTTTAGTAATGATAAAGTTCTAAACCACAAGCTTACTGCTTTCGTCGTAGCACTTAGGGGTCGATCCATGGGGATGGATCTGAAATTCGATTACTAATAATCTAAACTAGGTGCTTACGAATAATCTCATCTAAAAGCTAATTATTATGATGACCCAAAATTGCAAAATTTAGCCTGAGCAACGAGCTAGAGGCAAAATTCAATGTGAGAAACAAGCAAAACATTGCATTATAGCACCATTAGTACCAATACAACCCAATTGTTGAGCACCCATATTCAACAAGGACCAAACAAAATCTGAACCAAACCCACTTCGAGATACAGTTAAAAAAAAACAAACACACAACTAACAGAATCCAAAATTCAAATGCAACAAGGTATTTAAACGAGGGTGGTAACTGGACAATTAAACCAGCAACCCAAACCCAACAGCCAAACTTATGCTCAGATTCATGTCAATCACCTATGCTAACTGCTCAAAGAGAACCAAAATGAGCCAAATTGCTCAAAAGAATAGGAACCAAGAATAGGGGAAACGGAGTACCAAAATTTTTTGCCAACTGCTCCTCAATATCTGGGAAAAAACTCTTTACTACTACTTGATTCTCCTCCTACACAACCCTTGCTCATCCAAGTTTGGTAGTCCCTAAAAAAATGCCATGACTATCTCTTCAACGCATCAATTATCCTTCAATTAATTATAAACTTGTAATTGCTGAATTGATGATGAGAACAATAATGAAGATAAAGGCAGTATTAAAGAATGTCATTATGAAGTGGAAATTGACAGTGAAAGGTACGGTTATGGATTGTGGAGTAAGGAGGAAGATAAAGCAACATGCGGGTGAAGGTTTTGGGTTTTTGGGAAGTGCGGAGAAAGAAGAGGAAGGAGGGTAGCGAGGCAATGTGGGATCACATGACGTGCACGTAGAACATGAGTAAGAGGGAAGGAATGCTGGGTTTGGATTTTAGGAGGAGCAAAAAACAATTGGCCCTCAGAATATGGCAGAACAAACAAGCCCAACGTGAAGCGAAGAAAAGAAGGGCTCGCGGATGGTATCTAGGAGAAGCTGGGTCGGACATGAACAAAGCGAGTGGGACCAACGTGAAGAAAGGGGAAACTGGGCCAGGCCCGCGGAGAGAAAATGAGGAGAAGGAGAAGAGTTGTGAGAGAATGGGGGGGTGAAGCAAACAAGGTTGAGCGTTGGGCCTGTTCTTGTAGCTGGCTTTTGCCCTTTTTATGTTCTTTTTTTCTCCTAGTCCAGCACTTCTTCAATCTCCTCTTGCAAGAATTTTGAACTTCTCATTATTTTTATTTAAATCTTCATAATTTCTAAAAAACAAATAAAAACATATTAAATTCTAATTTAGTAATTTACTTTGAACAAATATTAGATAAAAGGGTATAAAATAACATAATTTCATGTGAACACATTACTTCTTAAACTTTGGTGGTGTTTATTTTATCTAGTATCAACAAGTCATAGACACTTCAATTTTACTCCCTAATTTGAAATGCGATAATTTATTTATATCGATGGATAACATATTTTTTTTCTTCACTTTTTCAATACCATCATTCTCATTTGTAAAGTAAACTACCATATAATCAAATTAATTGGTCAACGTATTGTTGTCCTAAAATTGGTATGCTCAAAATAAATATCCTCGAAGATTGGCATATTGAGTGCTTATTTAACAGCAAGTTGTTACTTGGAGGGTAAATTAAGTGTCGCATTACTTCAGAATTGAACATTTCAATGATAGCAAAGGATTGAGACTAAGTCCCATACATTCTCCTCCTAATCCATGGCAAAAATTTTGCTTCACATCCGACCACTAGGAGTACCCACCCCCTAAATAAAACTTATATAGAGTAACAATTCAAATACTCTGTAAAATATTCTTTGTTCCCTTTGTTCTTACAATATGAAGCTCTAATATGTATGACTTGAACTATACACCTCGCAACTACTCATGGGTGTTGAATTTTATCATGATTGATCATCCTATCTTCGCATCCCAAGTTGAACAAAGTGATTGGGCAATTAGTCATTGATCTTGGCTGTAATTTGATTGTATAACCACTAATGTTTCCCAATTTTACTAACTATGTAAGTTATTGACTTGCTTTAAAATCTAACCACTTATTTCATTAGTTAATATATCAATAGTTCCTTTTAGACGTTCTTAATAATGTAACATATTTCTACAAATAAACTAACATCTATAACCACAACAATTTAGAAATGTTATACTTGTAAATTAAACAAGTTCTTGTAGCTTTTCCATCCTATTTTTTTATCTTAATATTTCTTTCTTCTCTTTACTTTTGTCTTAGGATTTTTTTCTTCTCTATATGTTTTGTCTAAAAGAGCACTTCCTAGGCAAACATTTTGTAGTGTTCCTAATTAAAATAAAGAGAGGTATTTTCATTTAGCCACCTTGAGGTTTCAGTCAATGTTCTTTTACCTTATGGAACTTTTCAAATTATTGTTTACCCTTTTCACCTTTGGAATAAACTACACGAAGGTACCTTTAGTTTTGTTTAAACTATTTTAAGGACCCTATGTTTTTAAAACTAATTATAAGGTGCCTTAACTTATATGGTAATTAATAGAAAGGACCCTCACAGCTTATGCTAAGTATTTCTCAAGTCCAATTCGTTGGATTTGACATCCCTGAGGGCAGAGATGTCTGAAGGGGGTAAGACTACCTACATCTGATTTCCCCATATTCCACATAAGCGTAATCTACACTGAAAGTTATTGTTCTTGTTATTGTTGTGTTTCTCAAGTGCAATTCTACTATTTTAGTTCATGTGAAGTGCTCATAACTTCTCAAATTTGCATAGTCACCCTGTAAAAACTTATTTTCAAAAATTTTAATTTTGTGTACGTGATGTTATTTTCATAAGTACTAGTGGAAGCCTCTCTTTAAGAGGTGTTAGAACCACATCGCAAACATAATTAAACTAATTAATTTAATTAAGAGTTAATTGAGCTTATTAATTACATTTAATGCTTGAATCATCATTTATTTGTTAGGCTCCAAATTATTCACTTGTTGTGTACATCGCAAAGATATCTGCTTCAATAGCATCAAAATAATAGTATACTGCTGATATAGTTTAAAATTAAAAGACAAATTAACAAAAATTAAGACTGGGGTTAAGGAGGTAAAGAAATAATTTTCTATGATTTATGTTTCTTTAATTAACAAAGTTAGCATAGTGAAAAATATGATCAAGGTATTAGTATTCTATTTCAGCATAAATATCATTTCCAAAATTTAAAAAACAAGAATCCATTTCCTTTGCATGATATAAAATTGAAAAATAAGTCAAAAAATAATAGAAGAAAGAAGAGAAAGAACAAGAGAAACGAGATGGAATATAAGGAATTATTTACTTCTCGGCACCTCCAACTATGGTGTCTGAATTTTTGGAACCACGAAGTTCAAGAATGAATTTTTCGAACCCTCAAGGTTTGAAGAAAATCACTTTCTGGTCTTTTTTATTATTATTTTGGCTTGGAACTTTTAGAAATTTTCAACTTTAGCTCAAATGGGGTACTTTAAATAATTTTTTGCTACTTTTTGGTTTTTTCAAGAAAATGCTTTTATTAAACGATTTAACCTCTTATAATGAATTTGCTGGGACTAGTTATTTCAATCTACTACTTATATCACAAATATTATATTTTCTATAATTATAGGCCCACCATGCTTAGCAGAATAATAAAACTTAATTAGAGAGCTTTGACTGTTATGTGAACTTAGTCGATGCTGGATCTTGCATTCCTCTAGCTTCCAGTTTACAGAGATTGATAATCTCAACTACATATTTCTTAGATAAGGCGCAACACATATCCATTTCATTTCTTACCTCGAATCGTAGTCACTAATCAAGTTTTATACATTTTTAAGGATAGTGAGACTTTAATCAAGAAACTATAATATTTAAAACATAATATTCGAGTGAATAATGTTCCCTACTAGGAAATTTCTTTTGTTGAAAGCTTGAAAGTGGAAATACTACAATAGAAAGATTGAAAAGGGACTTAAACTATTAAGATCATCAAATATGCTTTCTCATAGAGAAATGGAGAATTTCGATTTCTCTTTTGCTCAAATATGCTCAAATGACCGTGTCCCTTCTCAGCACTTAGTCTTTCCTTTTATAGAACAGATAGACTACATAGGATGCGCTAATGGTTGCAGTACACACTGATATTTTTACATGACTACATTTGATCTCACATGGTTACAGTAGATAACATTATTTTACTGACTTGAAACTTGGTAAAATAGTACAATTATAGAGCATCAACTTTTCAGAGTCTTTAATGCTGACAAGACTAGTCAACCATATTTTGATTCTGTATGCTCAAATCTCTAATAATGTCTTCCGGTCAATCCTTATCTAGATAATTATTAAAATCTTCATCAAGTTGAAGATGCTCCGGATCTCATTTTTCAAATAATTCATGAAGGTATTTCTTTCCTTTTTCTAATAAGAAATTTTCAACTCCAACATCAAAGAGATAATAAAAGACGTCTTCTGAAGTTGCTTCTTCTATCTTCATATATTTGTTGGGATCATCATGATAAATGAAAGTAATGTTCCCGCAAAGTATTAGTGGTCTTCCCAGTTCAATTAATACCCACATTTGATGATAAATATTATAAAATCCAATGACTTTTGCTAAAGCAGGATCACTAATTACTTCTTGTCGTTCTGAAAACTATTCTTGTCGTTGATCATTGGAATCATCTAAATCAACTAATTGGACAAGATAATCGATTGCTTTGGCATTTCAGTTTTCATACTCAATTACTGCATAATGTACCTTGACATACAAACTTCTAATGTATGAAATTTTTATTGGACCATCTGGAGATGTGAGAATCCAATGGATCCTTTTAAACATGCATTGTTGAAACTTAGTCTTGAGAAGAATGAGAATTTCGGATTTGATATTTCTATGAGGTAAGCTACCATTTCATATTTCTAGACTTTCATGATGGGGTCATATAGAGGGATTGAATTTGCTGGGAATCTAACACCACCAACTCCAAATCTATCAGGAAAGAAGATCGTAGTACTCCATGACTCCCAAATATCATAAGAGTAATTATGGTAGTAGTCGATGCAGGCTGCATACCAGTCGTTCAACCATTTTTCATGAATATGAAAACTTTTTTTTCTTGAATATGATAAGAACACCTTAGTTAATTCATTTGTAACTCTGAAAGACTGAATTTTGTGCTATTAGATAGGCAGAAGACAATAGACCAAAGTGTGATCTACTTTTGGTATGAATCCAATATATCCATAATGATTCTACTAGAACGAGAAATCCGTTCTAGTAGTAGTGACATTTCATTTTGGATTTCATCCTTTTCCAGTTGGAGTTCTGCTCTGATGATCACGATTGACGAGTTCTCGAGTTAAACTATCTGTCAGAGAATTCTTCGATCCCTGAATATGTTCAATAGAGAAAGAAAAATGGTTAAGCCATAATTGTCAACGCAAGAGTCACCCTTGCGATTGCATATTTGATAAAAAAAAAATTCACAAAACCAAGTATTTATTTGGAATCAGTTGAACAAGAAAAGGTTTTGGGCTAAAAGGATCAAGAACTTTTCAATTCCCCTTATGACTGCAAGGATTTCTCTTTCTATCATAGGATAGTTGCATTCTGCTTTATTTAAACTCCTACTGCAATGTTTGCAGAGTTTTTCTCTTTCTTCGATTTTGAGTACTGCACTCTAGTGCTCATTGCTAGAATTTGTCTCAAGAATTAAATCATCTTATTCACTAGGCAAATTAAGAACAGGAAGATTTTTACACAACTTTTTTAAGTTTTGAACAATCATTGAATTGTTAGGGTCCATGTCCAACTTATTTCTTTCTTAAGTTTCTGCTGCAATGGCTTTCTTAATTTAGCTAGATCTTTGATGCAATATGAAGTATAGGTAAGACATCCAAGAAACCTTTCTAATTGCTTCTTATCTTCAATTCAGGGAAATTTTCTATTTTTTATAGAATATGCTTGTAAACACAAATTTCGAGTCTGTAAAAAATTAGACAAGAAATTGAGTAACAAATTAAATTTTTGTATTTATATCAAAAAATGAGTACAATCTCTGTATAATTGTTACAAGAACAAATGTAATAAATCCTCTTATTCACTCTCCTTGAGTAAACTTGAATGAATTTGATATTTAGAGAGGGCCTGAGAGGCTTAATTTCAATCAAGATGTGAGTTTAACCTTCGTGCGTAAGCGGCACGTATTTGGAGTACTTGTCTTCTGTCAGAGAAAAGTCTTGAGCTCTTGTGATTTCTTCTAAAATGTCGACCCCTGAATGAGAGGGGGTAGCTCCCTTTTTATAGAGAAGTCAGAGTTAGGGTTTTCCTTCTCTTCTCTATTAAAAGGAGTAATCATTTAGTTTCTGAATCATTTATGTTGCGTGGCACTTTTTAATTGGCTGCAACACATTTCCATTAAATATTTAATTTTTAATGAAATGCCGTAATTAATTTAACACGTGGCGTACTGTAATTGGGCGAAATAAAAATACTTGATTTTCCATGTCGTGGGTCTTCACTGGACGGATGATTTTTGCCTTCTACAAATGCCCCCTTCGAGACCTAGCCGCATGAACAAGCTTTGAATGTTTAAAGCGGTTAGGTTTCGGATACTTGAGACTTGAATGACTTGTGTGACTTTGGATTATTGTAGCACCCTAACCGCTTTCTTTTTGCCTTAATAAGCTGAACCGTTAAATTTAGACCTTAAAATTTTAACAAGCCATACCTTTTACAGTAAGGAAGAAATAAAATACTAAAATATAATAAAAAAATCAGATGGGCTAGACTACGGCTGAGGCAATTTTTTTTTTCTTTGGACTTAGGGTACGACAACATGAAGTATTAATTACTAGAGGCTATCGCTCATCCCCTTCAATCTGACAGCACGCCCCCCTGACTGCCCACAGTAATTTTACAAGGTACTGCTTCTTCTCCCTTTTTTTTTCCTTCCACCTTCTTTATTGTTATTGAATTGTTTCTGCTCTGAGATTGGTGTCCTAAAACAACACAACGCCAACTTGCTCTTAGCCATGATTTATCACTTCCCTCTTCCTTTTTATTTTTGTCAATTGTCCTTATGTAAGCCAAAGGTTATATCGTCTCAAAGTATGTGCACCTCTTTTATTTCACTCGGTTTAATTTGTGCAAATGTTACTCAGAAACTTTGTATGCAATGTAATTCTTCTGTGTAATTTTCCTTTTTCCTTTCTCTTTGCGCGTAACAGTGAGGTTCGTAAAGTGCAAGTCGTAAGTAGTGAAATGAAAGCACCTCATTGTTAATAGTTTAGCAAAGCAATACTCGAGGGTAATTGTGCAGACCTTATTTCCCTCCTCCAGTTCTGCGCCACTTTCTCTTTTTTCTTTTTCTGTTTCTTTTTCTTTTGACTTTTTTTTCTTTGTTTGATAAAGCTCCTTCAAATGTCAACATGCTGCTCCTTTTTTTCTTTTCTTTGGCTTAGATATAGGTCTGAAACCAAATTTGTATTTTTCTAACTTATTTGTCTTGACCTATATCATTTTCCACTCATTATTTCATATTGGAATCTTCAATAATTGATTGTGGTTAGCCTTTAAATGCTTAACCCTTTGGGTGCATCAACGAGTTAACTTAACATCCTCCTAAGGCGAACTTCTTAAAGGCAAAAATTTTCAAGAAGCGAATTCAATTTAATATCGGTTAACTTTTGAATGTTTAACCATTTTGGGTGCATCAACGGGTTAACTTTGAATCCTCCTAAGGCGAATTTCCCAAAGGTGAAAATTTTCAAGAGGCAAAATTCGATTTAATGTCGGTTAACCTTTGAATGTTTAACCCTTTTGGGTGCATCAACGGGTTAACCTTGAGTCCTCCTAAGACGAACTTTCCAAAGGCGAAAATTCTCAATAGGTAAATTTGATTTAATATCGGTTAACCTTTGAATGTTTAACCCTTTTGGCTGCATCAACAGGTTAACCTTGAATCCTCCTAAAGCGAACTTTCTAAAGGAAAAAATTCTCAAGAGGTGAATTTGATTTGATATCGGTTAACCTTTGAATGTTTAACCCCTTTCGGGTGCATCAACGGATTAACCTTGAATCCTCCTAAGGCGAATTTCCCAAAGGCGAAAATTCTCAAGAGGCGAATTTGATTTAGCATCGGTTAACCTTTGAATGTTTAACCCTGTTGGGTGCATCAACGGGTTAACCTATTTGCTAAAGAGCCCTTGCCTGCATTTGTTCCTGTCTCTTTTTTTTTAGCGCCTTTACGTCCAAAATTTTGTTGTAGTCTCCATTCAATTATTTAATTGCTATGACTACCTAAATGATGAGTCCTACAACTCAATTTTCTTTATTTCTGCTATTGTTATAGGGTCTATTCGAAATGGTTACTTTTATGGATAAAACCACCAACAGACGACGCTATCTACTTATTCAGCCAAGTGAAAATGACGTAGATGGGGAAGAGACAAAGTTGCCCATTCGCAATTCTATAACGTCCTTTTGCAAGTCTGATTGCGTTGGAGGTCCTCCCAGCCTTTCTTGGTGGTCTAAGGAGAATTTGAAGACAAACGAAACAGTTTTGCTCTCTCGTCATGTTAAAGTAAAGGAGAATCTCCCCTCTTATCGGTTGTTACGTTATGACATAGAGTCTGGTCACAAATTAGGGGCTAAGTTACCGCTGCATGGGGAATTTTCTCACAAGCCGCTTTATTGGAAGTGGTTAGAAGATATTCTTGTTCGTTGCAGATATAAACTCATAACCTTTCATCTATTTGATGCTTTGTATGCTTCGCTATTCATTTATGATCGGTGTTCGAACATCATCCGAGCAGTATGTGAGTATTGGTGTCCAGAAACAAACACCTTGTATACTTCTAAAGACAAGGTGTCCCTCTCTATCTTTGATGCTTAAAGCTTCCTTGAGCTACCACTCTCGGGGCGTCTTTATGATGAAGTTGTTCCTACTCAACGGGAACTCACAAGCAAACTTCTGTTGAGTTGCACTTATCTATTCATTGCTCACCACAAACTTATGCAAGGTCGCAAGGGCAAGCCAACCATAGAGCAGTGGATTTCCTTTTGGTTTCGAGGGCACAACAAGTACCATATTCCAGGAAGTCTGATCAAGACAACTGGATCCCTCATCCAGGAATATTATCTTCTATCACCGACATAGGAGCCCGTGGGTGGGGTGATTGCCAAGTCATTTTCGACGAGCTGGGAGTGGCTATAGGATAACGCACTGAGACCTTTCTAGCTGCATTTCTCTCCTGTTGGCTATGCACGTTCATCTTGCCAGTTAGAGATGATGGTTGCATATACCCCAACACCTTCTTTGTCGCCTCATTCATGGCATCAAGTGTAGGGTATTGCCTCCCTATGGCGATTCTTGCAAGTGTCTACAAGGGACTCAATGAGATTTCTTATTCTTCACATCCTGTTAGAGGTGGGGGCTATTTTCCTACCCATTTTCTTTACACTTGGTTAGCCAAGAACTTTGATGCATACGAGCTAGCTAGTGAGGCTTCCCCCAGTCTAGGCATGGTGAACGTTAGTGGCATTGGTCAAGCCAAGTCGTTTTAGCTTGAAGGGGCCCAAGAACTCATTGGTTCTGAGAGGGGCTTTTACTGGCATTCATCCATCATCAACCGACTTAAGGAGACTCTTGTGGATGACAGCAAGTTATCAAAAGCTGACTTTGCTTATTTTATCAGCAGTCGTTCGGGTTTTATCTTTTACCGTTGTGAAGACAGCCTTGTCATGGAGCACTACTGTCATGACCGATTTAGTAGACAATTTGGCTTTCATCAGGATGTTCTTACTGATTTGGACTTCGATAATCTTCCTAATCCGGAAACAATGCTTTGTTATCACCATACGCTCACGCGCTATGGAACAGGGCCTCAAGTCTTACTTCCTGGGCGATGCAACTTACTTGAGAGATATACCACTCGTGCCTTTCGTGAATGGTGGTCCAAGATGTTTATTTCCTTGACTTGCAGTCCACATGTCAGTGATTCCAAGAGGAAACAAAGTGATTTATTTGACACGAACACTTCAAAGGATGAAGGCAAACTTGGTTCTAAACCCAAGTTGAAGATTGTTCGCTCTAGGAAGCCCTTGGAACCTTTTGTTCCGCCGATGGAGGATGGTTCTTCTCGTGTCAAGATTGCAAGAATAGATGTTGTCATCCCAGCGACACCCATCCCTGCAATCCCTATTCAAAGCATTGCGCCATTACCACAGGTAATAAATGGGATTAAAGAATCTTTGAAATCTCCCAGCTGTTGAGAAACATAGGTAAAATCTAAACCTATCATTAATCTTGCTTTGAATGGTCAGGACGAGCTACCCACCGAAGTTTGTGAGCCAAGTACCGAAAAGGTAATTAAGCTTCCCCCAGAAGGTGCGAAGAATATCATGGATATCCTCAATGCTAAACCTAATCCTGCTGAATGCATGGTAACCCCCTCCTCTCTTTTTTTCCTTCCTCCTTTTTTAAAAAAAAAAAAAACGTGTTTTCTTTCGAAATGTGTATCTGACCTTCTTTGTCCCTGCATACATCCTTTTTGCTTTTTTTTTTTAAATAGGGGGAAAGTGATGATGTGAACTTCAAGGAAGAATTAGCACACGTTCCTCTGCCATCGGGAAGTCAATGTTTCCCGTCAATTGAACGAATACCATCATTTGGCAAGGATTTTTTTGACAGCAGATCGAGATTAGTTGACTCACGAGGTGTTTGTTCCTCAAATGATGATGAGGTCGAGTCCATTCATAGAGTCAATGCTCATTCACTGGTACCTTGCCCACAGCACCCTTTCAGGGCTCCACGAGGGGGGATTTCTATCTTCAACGCTGATGCTGTTATAAAGAAGGTGGATATGAATGCTGCATGAGTGTTTGGTAAAGCCATACTTGACAAGGTGTCTTGCACCCCTATTAATGGACTTCCTCCTCTTAAAGGAAATTTTAACAGCCTTTATGCCATTATCCTTCAAATAGGTGTCGACGTTGCTCCTTTAGAGAGCAAGGTTGAAGGGTTGATCAAACAAGCATGTGACTTTAAGGACCTGCAACAGAGCTACTCCGGTCAAACATCTGCTGAAGAGCATGATAGTTGTCGCATGAAGGTGCAAGGTAAGCTTGATGAGGCCTCCCGTCGGCTAAACACAGAAGGCGCCCATTATAAAGCAAAGACGACTGAGCTGAAGCATGTTGAATTGAGGCATGAGGAGCTGTTGAAAGAACTTCAACTTTTGGATGATCAAAATAAGGATCTTAGCTCTCAGGTAGCATCCAGCGAGCATTTGCTTCAAGAAGCTGAGCGGGAAGTTATTAACTTGCAAGGTCAAATTGATATACTTAATGCCACTGAAGTGATGGATGCAGCCACAAAAGCTAGTTTAGAGAAGGCTGAAGCCTACGTAAAGGAGTATTTCGAGGATTTGAAGAATTTTCAATGCGATCCATAGTTGACTGCATTTTTTTCTTTTTCTTTTTTTGAGATGGACTTTTACTACACCTTGTACTTTTGTGATGTAAGCTTGATATCTATTGAATAAAGTGAATTTTCTTTTATCCCTCGCTACACATGTGTCTTGGTTGTTTTTCCTTGTGATTTGGATCCCACAATTATCAAGTGTATGACAATAGATGAATTTATACCCTGTCGAATCTTTAAATTCGAAAGTTGTGTAAAGCTCGCAATCAGATGAACATTTTTATGAACAAATTTCATGATGATTGTACTTGGGTGTATACCAAAGTTGCCTACGTACCTGAAGGGAACCCTAAAGGATCAAGTCATACGTAGTTCGAACTACAAGACCTTTATTATTATTATTTTTTTGGTTTAGCCGTTCACAGTTTATACTCTTGCAGGCTAGGAGTAGCATAGTGGAGTCTTAACTTAAAAGAATGAACAACTTAGGCTCATGTTTAGGAGCTTACATGTATTAATACATTAAGGATAATACAATTTTAAGAACTTGCCATTTATCGGCCCAACTCGCACTCCGTCGGTATCGACAATCCTATAAGCACCGTTGGTGTAGACTTCTGGAATCACGTTGGGGCCATCCCACTTGGAAGTGAACTTGCTTCCAGTCTTCTGTGGGATTATGATTTACCTTCTTACTGCGAGCACTTGATCTTTAATTTGAAATGAATGCGGTCGTACCTTTTTGTTGAACGCCCGTGATAAGCGAGCTTGGTAGCATTCCAACTTTGGTTGTGCTAGAAGTCTCTTTTCATCAAGGGCCTCGAGCTCTGCCAGGTGAAACTTGTGATTTTCATCTTCGATCAAGCCTTCCTGTATGGCAATACAGAGTGAAGGGATTTGAAGTTCCAAAGGCAATACCGCCTCAACCCCATACACTAGAGCGAAAGGAGTTGATTGGGTGGGCGTCTTATACGTGGTTCTGTATGCCCAAAGAGCCTCCCGTAGCCTTTCATGCGAATCACATTTTGAATTTCCCACCACTTTACTTAGTAAGTTGCAAAGCGTCTTATTGAAAGCTCCTGCCATCCCATTTGCAGGTGCATTGTACATGTGTCTTGGTTGATTTTTCTTGTGATTAGGATCCCATAATTATCAACTTTATGACAATAGATGAATTTATATGTTGCTGAATGTTTAAATTCGAAAGTCGTATAAAACCCGCAATCATATGAACATTTTTATAAACAAATTTCATGATGACTGTACTTGGGTGTATACGAAAGTTGCCTACGTACCTGAAGAGAACCCTAAAGGATCAAGTCATACGTAGTTCGAACAACAAGACCTTTTTTTTTGTTTTAGCCGTTGACAGTTTATACTCTTGTGGGCCAGGAGTAGTACAATGGAGTCTTAACTTAAAAGAATAAACAACTTAGGCTCATGTTTAGGAACTTATATGTATTAATACATTAAGGATAATATAGTTTTAAGAACTTGCATTTATCGGCCCAACTCGCACTCCATCAGTTTCGACAATCCTATAAGCACTGTTGGTGTAGACTTCTCGAATCACGTAGGGGTCATCCCACTTGGACGTGAACTTGCTTCCAATCTTTTATGGGATGATGATTGGCTTTCTTACCGCGAGCACTTGATCTCCAATTTGAAATGAATACGGTCGTACCTTTTTGTTGAATGCCCATGATAAGCGAGCGTGGTAGCATTCTAACTTTTGTTATGCTAGAAATCTCTTTTAATCAAGGGCCTCGAGCTCTGTCGGGCAAAGCTTGTGATTTTCATCTTCAGTCAAGCCTTCCTATATGGCAATACGGAGTGAAGGGATTTGAAGTTCCAAAGAAAATACCGCCTCAACCCCATACACCCAAGCAAAAGGAGTTGATTGGGTCGGCGTCTTGTACGTGGTTCTGTATGCCCAAAGAGCCTCCCCTAACCTTTCATGCCAATCACATTTTGACTTTGCCACCACTTTGCTTAGTAAGTTGCAAAGTGTCTTGTTGAAAGCTTCTGCCAACCCATTTGCAGGTGCATTATACATATGTCTTGGTTGTTTTTCCTTGTGATTTGGATCCCAAAATTATCAACTTTATGACAATAGATTAATTTAGACCCTGCCAAATCTTTAAATTCGGAAGTTGTATAAAACCCGCAATTAGATGAACATTTTTATGAACAAATTTCATGATGCCTGTGCTTGGGTGTATACCAAAGTTGCATACGTACCTGAAGGGAATCCTAAAGGATCAAGTCATACGTAGTTTGAACAACAAGACCCTTTTTTTTTGTTTAGCCGTTCACAGTTTATACTCTTGCAGGCCAGGAGTAGCACAATGGAGTCTTAACTTAAAAGAATGAACAGCTTACGCTCATGTTTAGGAGCTTACATGTATTAATACATTAAGGATAATACAGTTTTAAGAACTTGCTATTTTTCCGCCCAACTCACACTCTGTCGGTATCGACAATCCTATAAGCACCATTGGTGAAGACTTCTGGAATCACGTAGGGGTCATCCCACTTGGAAGTGAACTAGCTTCCAGTCTTCTGTGGGATGATGATTCACCTTCTTACCGCGAGCACGTGATCTCCAATTTGAAATGAACGCGGTCGTACCTTTTTTTTGAATGCCCGTGATAAGCGACCTTGGTAGCATTCCAACTTTTGTTGTGCTAGAAGTCTCTTTTCATTAAGGGAGTCGAGCTCTCCCAGGCGAAGCTTGTGATTTTCATCTTCGATCAAGCCTTACTGTATGGCAATACGGAGTGAAGGGATTTGAAGTTCCAAAGGAAATACCGCCTCAACCCCATACACCAAAGCGAAAGGAGTTGATTGAGTCGGCGTCTTGTACATGGTTCTGTAAGCCCAAAGAGCCTCCCCTAGCCTTTCATGTCAATCACGTTTTGACTCTGCTGCCACTTTGCTTAGTAAGTTGCAAAGCGTCTTATTGAAAGCTTATGCCAACCCATTTACAGGTGCATTATACATGTGTCTTGGTTGATTTTCCTTGTGATTTGGGTCCCATAATTATCAACTTTATGACGATAGATGAATTTATTCGAACCTTTAAATTCGGAAGTTGTATAAAACCCGTAATCAGATGAACATTTTTATGAACAAATTTCATGATGACTGTACTTGGGTGTATACCAAAGTTGCCGACGTACCTGAAGGGAATCCTAAAGGATCAAGTCATACGTAGTTCGAACAACAAGACCTTTTTTTTTTTTGGTTTAGTCGTTCACAGTTTATACTCTTGCGGGCTAGGAGTAGTACAATGGAGTCTTAACTTAAAAGAATGAACAGTTTAGGCTCATGTTTAGGAGCCTACATGTATTAATACATAAAGGATAATATAGTTTTAAGAACTTGCTATTTATCGGCCCAACTCGCACTCTGTCGTTATCGACAATCCTATAAGCACCATTGGTGTAGCCATCTCGAATCACGTAGGGGCCATCCCACTTGGAAGTGAACTTGCTTCCAGTCTTCTGTGGGATGATGATTGCCTTCTTACCGCAAGCACTTGATCTCCAATTTGAAATGAACGCAGTCGTACCTTTTTGTTGAACGCTCGTGATAAGCGAGCTTTGTAGCATTCCAACTTTTGTTGTGCTAGAAGTCTCTTTTCATCAAGGGGCTCGAGCTCTGCCATGCGAAGCTTGTGATTTTCATCTTCGGTTAAGCCTTCCTGTATGGCAATACGGAGTGAAGGGATTTGATGTTCCAAAGGCAACACCGCCTCATCCCCATACACTAGAGTGAAAGGAGTTAATTGGGTCAGCGTTTTGTACGTGGTTCTATACGCCCAAGGAGCCTCCCCTCGCCTTTCATGCCAATCATGTTTTGACTTTGCCACCACTTTGCTTAGTAAGTTGCAAAGCGTCTTATTGAAAGCTTCTGCACCAACCCATTTGCAGGTGCATTGTACATTGGGGATTTGCGTTGGACAAACTTAAACTTTTCGCAGATAGCGATCACCAGCTTGTTGACAAATGGTTTGCCGTTGTCAGTGATAATATATCGAGGCACACCATATAGGTAGATGATATTGGACCGAATAAAATCAACAACATTTTCTTTTTTGACTTCTCTCAGTAGGATTGCTTCTGCGCATTTGGAAAAGTAGTCAATTGTCGCCAAGATGTAAGAGTGGCCAGCAGAAGGTTTTGGAGTAATAGGACCCACAACATCAAGTCCCCAAGCTTCAAATGGCCAAGATGCCACAGTTGGATGAAGCGGCAGGAGGTTAATGAATAAAATTGGCATGAAACTGGCAACGCTCGCACCTCTTTGCATAGTCCATGCAATCTTGCACCATGGTAGGCCAATAATAACCAATCCCCTTGATTCGATCATACAATTTGGGTCCTGCTTGAAGTGCACCACATACTCGTGAATGCGCTTCCTCCATTGCTTGTCTAGCCTCTTCTTTATCTAAGCAACGCAACCAAGGGCCAATGATGGAGCGTCAATAAAGCATCCCATTAAAATACAGGAAGTGGGGGGCACTTCGCAGAATTTTTGTCATATGCTTCAGGTCATTAGGAAGCTTTCCATGTTGTAAATAATCAATGAGCGGCTGGTGCCAGTCTTCTTCCTCTACTTCCTGGGCACTAACCGCATTGACCTCTTCCTCAAACTCTTCAACGAGGGGTGCAACAACCCACCGGTTGCAAACAGGGACATTCATGCTTTCTTCTGCCCCCAGTGCCAAAGTGGCTACGAGGTTTGCAAATGCATCAGCCATCTTGTTGGCACTCCTAGGAACATTCTGTACCATAGATGTCAAGGTCTTTAATTCCCATTTCAATGGCCATTTGAAGGCCTAGAATCAAAGCCTGATATTCAGCCATATTATTGGAGCATAACTGAGGTAGGACGAATCAATAAGTGAGGATATGTTTTTCTAAGGAAACAAAAACTACTCTTGCACCAGCACCATCACATCTCGCAGCTCCATCAAAATACATCTTCCAAGGTGGGAGGATATCAACGAAGAACACATCCTAACTAGGCAAGTCATCATTTAGCTCCCAAGCATCAAGGATTGGGTGATCTGCAAAGAAATCCGCCAATACTTGTCTTGTAATGACCTTTTGTGGCAAGTAAACAAGGTCATACTGCTTCAAGATTACGACCCACTTTGCCAGTCACCCACTTAGAATTGGCCTTGACAAGATGTATTTGATTGGATCAACTTTAGAAATCACCCGCACTGTATGAGCTTGCATGTAATGCCTTAACTTTTGAATGGCTAACATGAGAGCCAAACACATCTTTTCGATCGGGGAATAATTCAGTTCAACCCCAACCAAAGTGCGACTTAGGTAATACAAAGCCCTCTCTTTGCCTTCCTCATTTTCCCAGGCACACAATGCCCCTAAAGACTTCTCTTAAGCTGCAATGTATAGTATAAGAGGTTTTCCTGGAATTGGTGCCCCAGAACTGGTGGATTTGACAAGTACTTCTTGATGTTGTCGAAGGCTTTTTGGCATGAGTAGTCCTATTCTAATTGTGCACCCTTCTTCATGAGGTGGTGGAATGGGTGATAATGCCCAGCAAGGTTGGATATGAACTTTCTGATATAAGCCAAATGACCTTAGAGACCACATAGTTCTTTGAGATTTTTTGGGGCAGGCATCTCTTGCATTGCCCTGATTTTGGCCTGGTCAATCTCGATGCCTCTATGCCGCACTATAGAACCTAGGAACTTCCCTGAAGTGACACCGATAGCATATTTAAGTGGATTCATCTTTAGTTGACATCTCCTCATCCTATCAAAAATTCGACGAAGGTCTTGTAGGTGGTCTGCTCTTCTTTTTGACTTGACCACCAGATCATCAACATAGCACTCCACTGTTTTATGCAACATGTCATCAAAGATAGTTTGCATTGCTCTTTGGTATGTCGCTCAAGCGTTTTTCAAACTGAAGGGCATTACCTTGTAACAGAAGATGCCTTTGGGAGTGCACAACGCCGTGGCTTCTTGGTCCTCTTGTGCCATTTGAATTTGATTGTATCCTGTCGCACAATCCATAAAGGATAAGGTTTTGTGTCCCGTGGTTGAATCGATCATGAGCTTGGTGATGGGTAACGGGAAATCATCTTGTGGGCAAGCGCTGTTGAGATCCCGGAAGTCTACGCAGATATGAAGTTGCTCGTTCTTCTTCCTTACAGGGACAACGTTTGCAATCCAAGTTGGGTATTTTACCTCACGAATGAATCTTGCCTCTATGAGTTTGTTGACCTCTCTTTCGATTTTAGGTACTAATTCTGGACGAAAGCGTCGTTGAGGTTGTTTTTTAGGCAAAACACCCTTCCTGAGGGATAAGCGATGGACTGCAACTTTGGGATCAAGCCCTGGCATTTCGCTATAACTCCATGTAAACACGTCCTTGTACTTCGAGAGGAGATTGAAGTACTCCTTTTCTTCCTCGGGTGTAGCAATGAACTTACATAGATCGGGCAGGGTTTCTCAGCAGTTCCGAGATCCAATTCCTTTAAATCATCAACTGTAGCTTGCCCCCCGTCTTCAAAGGTTTCAAGAGTTTCTGTGAGTTCTATCTCTGACTCCGAGTCTTCACATTCTTGGATTGTGATGTGATTAGAAGAAGTTACTTCTTCTTGCTCATCTCCTTTGTCGATGTCAAAACCACTTGGCTTACCAGTAAAGACCACAGTGTGTCTCTTCACCCTTAGTGAACCACCTGTTTTCACATCAAGAGTTGAAAACCACTTCATGCACGAAGGGATAGAACTTTGCACTTCATTTCCATCACCAAGTCGATTGAACACTGAATCCTTTTGTTCTGGGGGCAATGGATTTAATGGTTCTTTTGCTTTCGTGATTCTGCTGAACACAAAAGGCCTTGGTTGTGCCTGATTCTTTATTCTCCAGAGCACAGAAGACTTAGGGTTTTGACCGCTCTTAATTCTAGTGAAGACGGATGGGCGTTTTCTTGAGGCAGATGGTTGTAACCTATCAAATACAAAAGGCTTTATAGGAGGTTGAGCCTTTTCGTCCTCACTCTCATCCATTTCTTCAGCAGGGATATATTGAACCACATTTTGTTTGGCCTTGCGTCACCCCGATATCTTGATCGGCTGCACTAGTGTATAACTAAGACCCGCTTTTGGGACCTCCACTAGACCTCCTTGTTCTTGAATCTTCTTCTGCGTTTTGTTGAGGCCATAGGTATCCCCTCCACTACCTTCCCTAAAGCAACAGGAATGTTAAAATCATAACCTGTTTTCTCCATAAGTTTATATGCATGCATGTCAAATCCTTCTTTCATCCGCGCATTTGGCAAGTTCTCATCTCCATCTAATAATATTTTGGAACAGGAGACAAATTTGGACGGAGAGGGTCTGCTCACCTTCGGTTGGTACATGCTTCGTGTTGGCAACGTGACACTTTCTTTAAGGGTGCTCAAGTTGGCCCTGTTATCCTTCTTGATAGCCTTGCCCCCAGTATTTCCACTTACGGACCCACTGAAGGGTGTTTCTCCTTCCTTGCAACAAGCTTTGGGAACATATCTTAAAACTAGTGGCATGTGACTTGTGGAAACCACCACTTTCTTGGCGACATGTTTAGCAAGTTGGGTCACAGTCTCTTGTTCAGTGTTTCCCTTATGGCGCTCTTGCTGTTTCACGCCGTCATGCTTCAGTATTACCTTAAGATTATCTGCAGCCTTCGGCTCAACCCTACCTGTGGAGGAAATTATGGAGGGCATAGTCTCCTTAAGTGCGGTGCCCTCTTCAAAGAATTTAGAATCGGCAAAATGCGATTCTGCCTTTGTAAATGGCCTGACATAACCGTTGATCTTCTTCTCGCCCCCACGGTAATACTTAAGACATTGATGGAGGGTAGAAGCCACTATTCCATGTTCATGGAGCGACGAGCATCCAAGTAACAATTTGTACGATGTGTTGGAGTCAATTACATGGAAGATTGAAGTTGTTAGTAGATCTTCCATTGTTATCTCTAGGCGAATCATGCCAATTGCACGTTGACTCTCCAGGCTAAACCCCTGAATCACCATACGACTCCTAGAAAGCTCTTCTATCATGATTCCCAGCTCATTCATTGTAGACTTAGGCATGATGTTAACGGCAAAACCTCCATCTATCAATATGCGCCTAACTTTTTGCTCCCTAATATAACCGGTCACAAACAAAGGACGGTTGTGAGGTTTGGAGCCTAACAATAAGTCGTCATCGATGAAAGTGATAGCCGTGTTGCAAGTGGCGTACTGGGCAAGACCTTTCAAGGATTCTTCAATGTTCCCGACCATGTCAGCATAAAGCTTTGGGTGGTGAAGGGCGACGACAACACACTGACGCATCTCTTTTGGTAAGCGAAAGACTTGCCTCCAATCCATGCGTGCTGGTAAAGCCTCTAAGATGATCAGAGTTTTATCATGTCCTTTTGGAGAATTTTCCTGTTTTTCCTCTTCTCCATGTTCTTCATCTTCAAGCTCAGTACATGAGGTCATGTTAACAGTGACTTCATCAAAAACCCCACTAGGAAGAACTCTTCTGACGTGACAGGAGTAAGCGGCTCTTGCTCAAGTAGATCCACAGGTTGAATGTCCAGCTTCTTATTTGTTCTCAGATTCTTCCCACTTCTCCCACGCTGAGGTTTCTTTTTCCTCCCTTGTCTCTTACTACGGCGCAGGGGTAGTTGTTGCTTCCGCCTTTAGTTCTTGGGCCTTCGCCGAGTAACAAGGGTCCACCCCTCTTCATCATCCTCCAGGATATCAACAGTGGGTTTGATCTCTAGATGAGGAGTCTGTACCATCAACGGTACAACAACCGGCTCTAGACTTCCGAACTGAATTGTGAATAACTCCATCCTTAGCACAGGAGTCAGATCATATATTTTCTTTTGGTGGAGTTGGGTATGACTTTCTCGTTATAAAGGCGATTACTCTAATTGAGTGCCAATGTAGTTGGCTTCAGCGGTTTCGTCCAAGTCTAGTATGATCCTCTCATCCTTGGCCACCTGCATGATACGCTCTTTGAGAGTAATGCATTTCTCTAAAGGATAACTAACAACCCTGTGATAACGACAATACTTTGGGTCGCTTGTCCTTCCAGCTTCTTCTGGTCGCTTAGGTTCAGGGAGTTCGATGATCTTGTTTTCAAGCAAGTCATCCAACATTCCTGACAAGTCTGAATCAGGGAATGGGTACTTCCTCTCTTGAAGTTCCTTCAATGTAGGGCGCTTCTTTGTTGCCTCTTTAGAGAATGAGGTCTTCTTCTCCTCTGGTCTAGACTTCCTTGAAATCCTCACAGGCTCTTCAGTGGAAATAGTCATGGTTTCCTTTATTGAAGCCTTTGGAGGCTTAGAACTCTTCTTAGAATCACCTTTGTCCTTCTTGAACTCATATGAAGAGGACGGCTTGTTGCAGAGATTTGCTATCGTCATTTCCATGTCATGTGCCTTCATGGCTAGCTCTTGAAAGGTCATAGGCTTGCTCATCTACAAGACATAAAGCAAGTCCCACTCCATGCCCTGAGCGCATATCTCGACAACAGAGGCCTCGAACAAACGATCTTTGCATTCAAGGCTAAGAGATCTCCAATGATTAATGTAATCAAGGACTGGTTCATCCTTCCACTGCTTAGTTTTTGTCAGCTCCGTCATACTAACAGTGCACTGAGTACTATAGAACCTGTTAAGGAATTCATGTTCCATTTGTTCCCAGCTATTAATAAACTCGGGCTCCAGGTCCGTATACTAATCAAAGGCGATCCCTTTGAGAGATCGAACAAACTGCTTCACCAAGCTATCTCCCTCAGTGCCAGTATTGCTGCACGTCTCAATGAAGTGAGCAATGTACTGTTTGGGATTGCCCTTACCATCAAATTAGTTGAATTTAGGGGGCTAGCATCCATGGGGCATACGAAGAACATCAATCCGTTTCGCATAAGGCTTTGTGTACAAATGTGTCTTGCAGGTCCTCCCCCCAATTGAGCCTTAACAGCATTCGCGATTAGGCTTTCAATTTGTTCAACAGACATCAACCCCAATGAGGATTCCTTCTTTTTTATGCGCTCGTCATCAGAGTCTTTGCTGCGGTTACACTCCTTGTCAGACTCTTTGCCATCCGAGCTTTTGCTAGAGGATTCGAATAGCCGCTTTTCCAACTTCTTCATCAGAGTAGCAATTTGCTCACTTTGGCGCTTGATTTGAGCGTCTTTCTCTAGACTTTCCTTAGCGACCCTCTCCAATGTTGCTTTCATACTTGCGAGTTGTTCTTTAACGCTGGTCACCTCTGTCACCATGGCTAGCATAATGATAGAATTGGAGGACTCGGTCTCTGATTCAACGACTAACTCTCTTGGCGATGCCAGTGAGGAGTCGCTGCTAGTATAACCATGATCTTCTTCACCGAAAGGTTGGAAGGTGGGGTTTACCTGAGTTCGAAGCTCATCCATCCCTTGAGGAATTGTTTGATGCGTTTTGAAGCCAGCAACAGATCTTTGCTTCAAAGGACGCAAAGTGACTTTGTTGACTCCTTTAGGCAAGTTGGAGTCGAAGCTTGGGATCTTGCGAGACTATGACGGGACAGTCACAATTGATTGTTTTATGGCAATCATAGCAGCAGCTTTTGCTATACTTCAAGTTATGACTCTGTTAGATGCAGCGCTAGCGGTTGTCGATCCTTGAGATGTGGATCGGGTAGTTTTCCTTGAAGGCCTTCGGGGGAATGTAGAGTTCGTAGTTTGGAGAACTAGCTGAGAGGCAGAGAATGTCCCACCGAGCGTGCCAAAAATTTGTAAGCACAAATTTCAAGCATGCAATATATTAGACAAGAAATTGAGTAACAAATTGAATTTTTGTATTTATATCAAAGAATGGGTACAATATCTGTATAACTGTTATAAGAATAAGTGTAATAAATCCTCTTATTCACTCTCGTTGAGTAAACTTAAATGAATTTGATCTTGAGAGATGGTCTGAGAGGCTTAATCTCAATCAAGATGTAAGTTTAATCTTCGCGCGTAGATGACACGCTATTTGGAGTGCTTGTTATCTTCTACCAAAGAAAAGTCTTGAACTCTTGTAATTTCTTCTAAAATGTCGACCCCTGAATGAGAGAGGGTAGCTCCCTTTTTATAGAAAAGTCAGAGTAAGGGTTTTCCTTCTCGTCTCTATTAAAAAGAGTAATCATTTATTTTCTGCATCATTTATGGCACGTGGCACTTTTTAATTGGCCGCGACACATTTTCATTAAATATTTAATTTTTATGAAATGCCGCAATTAATTTAACACATCGCTTGCTATAATTGGGCGAAATAAAAATACTTGATTTTTCACGTGGCGGGTCTTGATTGGAAGGATGATTTTTGCTTTCTACAATGCTTTTGTAGAATTATTTGTCCAACTTTTATCTCTAGACCTAAAAATTTGATTTCTTGTTCAGCATGAATACACTTATTTTTACCAAGGATAATACCATGATCAAAGCATCTTTGAGTGACAGCTAAGACATCATTCATTCATCTTTGTGCTATTCTATGGTCTTGGAAAAGACAAGGATATCATTGATGTAAACTAGACAACAATGATTAAGATTTTTAAAGATGTTACCCATTCTTCTTAGAATATTTGCGGTGCATTTTTAAAACCAAATGACATTATCCACTCATATTGTCCTTAAGGAGTACTAAAAGTAGTTAACAGAATGCTTTCTTCACCCATTTTAATTTGCCAGCATCCGCTGTTGCAATCCATTTTCGAGAACCAAGAGATTTCTTGAATTTTATTGAAAAGGACTATCTAGTTAGGAATATAATAACCATCAAAGATAGTATTACCATTCAACTTTTTATAATTGATTATCATTCTAGCTTTTTCTCTCTCTTTTTTTCAGCATGATTTCTTACCATGAAAGCGAGATTGGTGTGAGAACTCTTGTTATTCCTGATTAATCCTTTATCTAGAAGTTCTTTGATTTGTTTATCGAATTCTTAGATATCCCGGTGTGCACACACCATTTGTTTGACTTGAATAATAGTGTTGGGATTTGACAAAATAATTTGGCAAATATTTTATCTTTATCCCAAAATTTCAGTGGGTTACCAAAGTAGAGTTCTTTGCATAATTGCTTTTGTTTTCAGCAATCTACTCTTTAATAGATAACTCAAGTTGTAAGATTATTAGTGCTATTTCACGTTTTGTAGGCATTAGCTTTTCACACACTAGCTGCTTGTAAACTCAATTTTTTAATGATTTAATTTATCAGTCGGAACTGAGTGACCATTTATTGTGAATATTATTTGGTTAATAGTATGTGTGCATAGAGAACACAACCTTTGAAAATTATTTTCAATAATCATATCATAAGAGGGTTGATCAGTAACTCATAGAACTGGTATAATGCATTTGACTCCTCCTATTTCTATGGATAACCATTCTATGGCCTCTTTGTGGCTCATTGTGCTATTGTCAGCTATCCTTACCTACAATTAGCATGCTCCCAGTGGAGCTGCGAAGAGAACGACAAAAGTTTACAACACTTGTTGGAACCGAGTAACACCACTTATGTCCAAGTTGGTGCACTTGTGTGGCCCAAGCTTACTGGGCGAACACAAGTGGAGTGAACGAGGATGACATTATCCAAGAAGCCCAAGATCTATATGCTATTATGGTGGGCAAACCCTTCAACTTCATGCATTGGTGGGTACTATTAAAGACCCAACCTAAATGGGAGGCTTGTTGTGATCAATCTGCAGAAGCGTCTTCCAACCTAAATGAGAGTGAGACGTATTTTGAGAGCGACACTCCGAACACCCTTGACAACCCCATTACCCCTGACACCCTTGACACCTAGAGAAAGGTGAAGATACACCAACTGAAAAAGTTGGTGGATTTATCCGACCCATTGGAAGAAAAGCTGCCAAGAGAAAGGTGAAGGAGAAAGCACAAGACTCGGTGCTGGATGTTGTGACCAGAGAGCTATCAACCTAGGGATAACAAATGTAAAGGCCAACACCATGTTCGAAAAGTATGTCCTAGCGCAAGAAAAGAAGACTGATGCAGCTCAGAAAGTTGTTCAACTAAGAGATCGACATCAACGCCTCAAGGAAATGAAGTATGAGGACCAGATTTTAAAAATGAACATTGCTTAGATGTGTGTTGAGGATTAGGCTTGATATGATCCAATTTAAGAAGAAATTAAGAGTCGATACTGCCAAACATCATCCTCATATGATATTGATCCTTCTTTAGATTGAAACCCACATTGTAGTTAACTCTCATATGTTTGCCATGTTATGCTTATGTTTTTTTTTTTTAAGAAATTTTTGTTGTAATGGAATCGCTTTAAGTTGTTCAATGAAATTATTTATTTTTAATTTCATCTGTTGAATGTTAAGCTTACATTTTAATAATTTAGTGTGTGTGTGTGTGTGTGTATAGATAGATAGATAGATACATACACACATTCATACATAGACACACACACACATATACATACATACATACATACATACATACATACATACATACACACACACACACACACACACACACACACACACACA
>JACYFF010031958.1:19800223-19819651 GCA_017589665.1 Selenicereus undatus | reverse complement strand
ATATATATATATGTGTGTGTGTGTGTGTGTGTGTGTGTCCGTGTGTGTGTGCGTGTGTGCGCATGTGTATACATATACATATACATATATGCAGACATATTTCTACATATATACATATAGATATACTTACATGTAGAGATGTATTCATAAGTGCAGATATATATGTGCACACGTATATATGCGCACACGTATATATGCATCTACATACACTTGTACAAGCATGTGCGTATGTATCAGTAGATGGTTTTGTCATACCTGGTTACGGGGTGCCTTACCGACCTGGGCAGTTGGAGGTGTGCGGCTGTCATAGGGTGCTTCCTCGGTTGGATCGGTGTCGCCACCGACATCTAGTATCTGCTCCCGCCTTCCATCCTGCGGGCACGTCACCATAAGGACATGTCTGGGTTACCAGCCATGAGCAGCTGCTGGTATACCATGGAAGAGAAAACCACATACCGTTGTAAACCAATAGAAGTGGATGGGTATACATAAATACATATAGTTCCACATTGGGGTACACATGAAGAGTTTGAGAGGGACAGATATACAGAGGAAGGATACATGCATACACACATAACTGTCACCCTCACGCCCTAGCAAAGACAGACACACACACAGTGTCACACAAACACAAACACACACACACCCAACTATGTTCGCATGCACATCGTAAACCCACCACATACACGTGCAGTGACAAGCAACCCTAACCTGAGTTCGCGCATGCAACAGTAAAGGTTCCAGATCTTTCACTTGCACGCCCATGGGGACCACTGCCTCTGTACCTCGGGATGTGGTCTCCCTCTCCGAATTGCAGAACATGACTTGTTGTGCTTTTGACTCCTCGCTTGCATGTGTGCAAATCTTTTTCGACCGTTTCTGGTAACAGCGTAGAATGCCACCTTTGTGCTTCCCTGCTCCCACAGCTACTTCTGGGTTCACATACGAAGATGTTTGTATGACAGACGAACTACGCCGACGCGAACGTCTCTGTATCCTGTTTGCAATGGTGGACGTATTTCCCTCTCCTCCCTGCTGCATGGAGTTGCATGATCCCTCCATACCTTCTTATCCATTGTGAACATTACTCCCCACATGCTTTCCCGTATGACCCTCCCCTGGAACGCATCGAACGTCGCTCCAGTCACCACACTCAGCTGTTGTGCCATCTGTGTCACGGCCATCCGCACTACCTTCCCGGGTCGGTGACAACAGTGGACCCTTCTCCACTTCAGCAGCTTCTCCCCTTGCCATGAGTAATGCCATCATGTACTCCAACTTCTTCTTCGTGGCAGCATGGGCCTCTTTTTTTGGGCGTAACGCCTCCCCCGCCCCTTGAAGCCGCTCCTCCAAGCTCAGGATGCCCTGTAATATCCACCTCACGCAATCAATGCATGGTCCACCTTCCCCTTCTCAAAGCTGATGTGACTCAATTCATGAAATGTAACGCTAACTATCAATTGTAACCAATGTTCTTATGACCTACCCACCTCCCGTACATGTATGGGTCACATAAATACGCTCTCTTGCACTCCGATCATACCTCACCAGATGCAAATAGTCGACACTGCATGACACACCACTCACATGCATCCATACTTCATCACCAGGATGACATAACCTAAGCCCTTCTCCCCCCTCCATATTAACACTGCGCCGACACACGCACCTACATGCCACTTTGTCTACTACGACAATGGATTTGTGCCTCCAACATTTGAAAAGCCAACAGCGGGATACGCATACATGCAGTACATACCTGTGTATCATCCATATATGCTTGGAATTCATCACGGTCACAGAAAGCCTGTACTATCGGCTCTCCTCTCTCTATATCTCGAACTTCCAGGGAGGGGAACATCTGCACAATCAAACACCACCATTACCACAAGCACTAAGTATAGCACATCAGTCACCACAAATGAGGACACGATGCAGTTCGCTTGGTTATCTTTCACAAACAAAATTAGCACCGTCATATCGTAGTTGCGACCAATGTATAGGTTCACCCAACTTGCACTCTGTGGCACGCATGTCTCATCTACATGAGCATACAAATTTGTATGCTCATAGAACCACACCTGTTTGACGCACATAAAAGCAGAGGTTACACTGCTTACATCGCTCTCCCATAACAACACAATAAAACATTCACATAATATAATCACGTACCTGAAGTGTCATCACAAAGCCAGCCATCTTCAAGTTCTTCTTCAAACGCAACTTCTACTTCGTCTCCTCTATTGCTTCCACCAGAAAGCTCCAAATGGTCGTCGACCAGTTGTACTCTCCTATGCCTTCCACGTCCTCAGTCATCCCAATCAACTCCCACACCACACCACCAGCAGTGTGCGGGAAGAGTAGCTCACTCATCACTAGCAACGAGTACAACTTCCTAAACAACCCCAAGCTCTCAAGGGTGTTGTTCTGCTTGCACAACTCCACCATAACTGCCACATAGTTCCTTTTTACAACCTCACGTCTGACCGAGTACTCCTTCGCCTGTTCCTCTTTCTGGCCAGATGCTCCTCCATGGCTGCCTTTGTAACCTCCTCCAACTGAGACGCACCTATGCCCCGATCAAATGTCACCTGTTTTTCGATTGCTGGCTGCCCCGTCAGTAGTGCCACATCATACACACTGAACGATGTCTCCCTATTTCCAACGTTGAATGCCTTTGTCTCTGGATTCCAGCCTTCTACCAGGGCCCGCACTAGGTGCTAGTCCATTACAAAGGGCCTATACTTCAACATGGGCCTCCACACAGTTCCCTCCACATCCGATTTTTTCACCTCCTCTAACTCAGCATTTAGACTACGCATCGCTTCCAACGTGCATCGATTCCTTACCACCACATCAACCACGGCCTCCCCACCGGCCTCGGCATGCTGCACGTCACTGTACCTGCTCTTTTTACTCACTTTCCTCGCGCGACTTCTCCGACACACTGACAACACGTACACAGCCATGTCATGTCGTTTCTTTGAACGGAGCTCCAGCATGGCGCACCCCCCACTGTTGCCGCTCACCTCATCCTCCCCCATCACTGACGAGCTGCTTTCGGCATTGTCCTTCCCCTCTTCTTTCGCCTCATACTCACTAATGTCACTATCACTATCGGACCTTGAGCTGCTTACATGTGTCGCCTCAGTCTGCACGCCTCTCCGGCATTTACGCAGCTCCGTGCTGTACACCTGCATATTAGGCAACACCACGAACCCCGTCATTCAACAACAATAGCATACAAGGGTTCACCTGGGTATACCTACAAATCAACCTTGGTATACCCATTACATTTACCAACATCCCCCCTTACCCTACCCACATCACAACACCACACATGTAACCTCCCCTAGTAACTTCTACACACATTTCATTCCCACCCTCTTCCACACACCCACAACGCATGCCTCAGTTCACCACGCTACCATATAAGGTACACCAACACTCAAGCAGTGGTGTACACACTGTAATTACCAACATCCTCCCACTGTACCCACCCCACCTGACACACCCGATCTACATGCCAACATTGACTCCCATAGCAGCACCCACACAGTTGTTGGGAAATTTCAAACATGATGTTCAAAGAACATCATTCGCACGGTTCATTCGCACGATTCACCTCATGTGACAATGTGGTCAACATATGTCAAAAACGAATTATCGCCCATCTACCCTACCCCACTTCACCACCCCACATGACATCCCAATTCAATGTTGACAGCCCAATTCAATGTTGATAGCTACAGTCTAGGGACACCACTTCCCCCCATTGAACGAAATAGGGTCACTTTCAATTCTGAAGCTTATGTACTTCGCTTCAGTTTAGCCACTACACAAACATCTTCCACCAGGGTACCCATCTAGGGACTCCACGGTAAACCAATCATTCTTGGCTCTCCCTCTTCCCATCACCACCCCACCGTACCCTCCTCAGTTCATATGACACCCTCTATCCACTGCCATCACTCCATTCCCTCATTCATTTCTGACCCATTACTCAATCACAAGTTCATTCAACCATGGCCCAAACTACCCACACCCACACATACATAAAATTGAATTTCAGAAAACTAAATGTACGGCATGTACAATACTTACCCTCCCCTGAGCCTCCCAGTTGTGTATTCCTCGCATTCTATAGATTCCTCACCGCCACATCTTTCTCCTCTACTTCTCACCAGGTACTCCTCCTCCACTGTCCTCACGCAGCACGCCGGCGACACCCACCCCTCTTCGTCCCTTTCAATTTCTCCTCGAAAATGTCGCCAATGGTCTTCTCTGTTAGTTACTCCTTCGCACTCCTCTTCCCTCTCGATTCCTCACTTCACCGTCCTCCCCCTAACTTCTACCAATAACTGATTCACCATTGTGTTCAATTCCATGAGGGGCAAACTTGGAAAATGAACAAGGCCATTACGGAAATTTCACCATCTTTTGACTTTCCCCCACTTATTCCCCCCCCCCCAAATGTAACACCTATTTGTTCTCAAAAGAACCGACTGGTAGCCCCACAGTTGAAGGCCCACTACCTTGTAAATTTCCCAATATCAATTACTTAACAAAGGGAGAAAATGAGAAATTATTAAAATTTAAGAAATTCTAAAGACAATTATTAGGGAAAAAAGGAGACAAAATCAAGAAATTACCAACTAATTTGCAAAAATTCCTGCTTATTCCATGGTCCTATAAACAGAAGGCATCATCACTCCAAGTTTAGAGGGAATCGACCGTAGGTGAGCACTACCCTAAAACATTGGCAACTAAGAAGCCCACATTGCAAATCTAAAGTGAAGAAGAAGCAACAAAAAAAATTTTAAAAACCAAATCAAAAGAATAAAGAACCAAGTTTAGAGAGAATGATAAGATGTGCAAGAACAACCCCAGACAAGAAAAAAAAATAAATAAGAAAGGCAAGGTTTTACCTTTGATCCACCGCTTTGTAGTTGTCATCATTGGTGACCAAACAATCATTGAGGCTAGCCTACGATCTATCGAGCTGGCACTGTCACTGTTGTTGTTCTCCCTCTATCTTCAAGTTATGGTTAAAAGGGGGGAGTGACAAAACAAACGGTGAAAAATCAAGAGCTTCCACAGTTTGTATGCCTTTTTCTAAAATTTGTGATCTGATCACATGTGCTACTTCATAAACCCTCAAGGGACCAATTCTGCCAGCCAAATTACAATCAATATTTTGTGTACTGATAATTATCTCATTCTAATTTCTATTCACTGCTAACTATAAGTAATAAAGAGGCCAAAAGTATTGCAAGAGCTATAAATGTAAATAAAAATGCAACTCCAAAGTCCAAATTCCATTTTGCCACACAAATACCTAACCAAATGTTAAGTATCAGTTTATTTTAATAAGGATTGCATCCCATTTAATCAAGCGGCTAGCTCCACCCCTCTACAACAAGCTGACAATGCAATAGCACACCAGGGTATAACACTTAGAGAAAGATATCGGATGCCTTAGTACTCAATTGATCCAATCCACTAATAGAAACTAGGGCATAACACTTAGAGAAAGATATTGGATGCCTTAGTACTCAATCAATCCAATCCGCCAATAGGAATCAAGGTATAACACATAGAGAAAGATATTTAATGCCTTAGTACTCAATCAGTCCAATCCACCAAGAGAAAGTAGCAGAAGTCTCTTACACTATTGATGAACCAAAGGCAGTGCCTTTTTTCTTCTTTCTAAATACATATATGATCTCAACATACTCAATAGCTTAATCTTTGAATTAAAGAAAAATTTGCATATCATGTACCATAAAACATACTAATAAACTAAATGTGTTATACCCGAATCAAATTTCTCATACCAAGAAAACACATCACATGAATTACTATGGATCAACAAAGTCGATTGATGCTTAAATAAATGAGAGGGAAATTAGAGAATAAAGGAAACAAAAAGATGGGATCAGAAGACCTTCGAGAAAAAGCAACAGCAGAAATTTGTATTATCATAGCCAACATCTTTCATGAAGTAAGGTAGAGATCATGATATGCTCTCGGCCCAAATAAGGAAGAAATGATGTCCTCTAAATTAAGGTTTTTGAATATTTCCCTTTCCCCAAAATATATAATTAGGAAAAATAAAGGGAAATGAAATTAGGACAAAATGCCCGTTGAGTGCTAAACTTAGATCAAATATGTCAACCTATTTTCTAATGGCTAACGATTGAGGAAGAGAGAAAGGATTTGAGGAAGAACTGTAAAGGAAATTGAGATGCAATTGTGCTTGATTTCGGTTAGTAGAATTAGATCTTTGCATTTCAAGAAAAAGAAAAAAAAACCATAAGTTTAAAACTAATAAAGCTGTCACACTAGAGTTCCAATTGATAATGAATGAAGCAAAGAGAGAATGAGAGGGGGAGAGAGAGAGAGAGAGAGAGAGAGATATTAAACCTGTGGTCACAAGACTCACAATAATGGAGAGGCCCCATCTTTGGAAACAAAGCAATAGTCTTCATATTCTTGCTCTGCAACTTTTGGCAGCTCATTCTTTATCTGCTTGTTTACTCTATGTCTTTCCCTCCAATGCCCATCAAAGAACACAAGTAGTTACAAACAAGATGGAGATCTAAAATTGAGAATTATATTGAAAAAATTTGGATAAGAAAAAACAAAACCAAGTAGCAAAGGAGTGCATATAATTCAAAACCTCTTAGAATTTATGAAACTGTAGGTAATGATGATAGAGAAATGCTCTATATAACAAGAGGTTAAAATGTAATGAAGATGATCAAAACTAATTGAATTAATCTGTATAGAGAGCTAGGTATATATATACATATACTGCCTTAATGACATGCTGCAAGAAATGAAAGAATCCTAACTAACTCCTAACTCATTGCCAGCTAGGATTGTCTGTTATAAATTGTCTGTTATAACTAACTAAAATAGTTAGATATATATTGAGCTAGTAATGCAGCCACATTTGGTATCGTAGTAGGCTTATCAACCCCCTCAAGCTGGAATGGTTCAAGGCACTGACCATGCCAAGCTTACAGAGCAGATCCTCAAAGTGAGGTCTAGGCAGAACCTTGGTGAGCACATCAGCTATCTAAGGTGAGGTAGGCATGTGGTTTAGCTACATTAAACCTCCAAGGACTTTAGCTCTTGTAAAATAATAGTCAGTCTCTATGTGTTTAGTCCTTTCATAGAACACAGGGTTGCAAGCAATATGCAATGCAGACTGGTTGTGATAATTGAGTGTCACCGGAGTGAGGTCTTTGACACCAAGTTCTTCAAGCAATCTAACTAACTAGGTAACTTCAGATACTGCTTGAGCCATAGCTCTATATTCATCTTCTAAGGAACTTCTAGACATAGTTCCTTGCTTTTGGATTTCCAGCTGATTGGAGATGTTCCAAGAAAAATTAAGTAACCAGTCACAGGTCTTCTAGAATTTGGGCACGTTCCCCGATTAGAATAAGAGAATGCTTATAATTTCAGTTGATTTGGTCCTCTCAATAATATTCCTTGAGTTATTGCACCCTAAATGTGACTGAGTGTATGTATGAGAGCTTGTAAGTGACTAGTTCTCGGATTTTGTAATAATTAGCAAAGTGTTTGTATAATGAAGCTCAAATCTGGTCTGGTATGTGTACGAAAGTTCAATTTTCCAACCAAAGCTCCATAGACTATAGAATCTTCCAATAAATCTCCTTCATCAGGTAGTAATTTGCAATTAAATGATAGAGGTGTACTTACATGTCTTTTAATGATGAAGCCACAGTCTCTTAGCAATTCCTTAGTGAACTTTTGCTGAGACAATAACACACACTGTGCTGTTTGAGTGACTTCCAGACCAAGAAAATAATGAAGTTGCTTAAGGTCTTTGATGCCAAATTTTGCATTTAGGCAATGTTTGATATGCTAAATTTCCTCAAAATCTGAACCTATGATAAGGATGTCATCCACATACACTGTTATATGGTAAGCTTTGTGGATGATTTGTTGAGAAACAAAGAATAGTCAATTTTGGACGGAATATATCCCAATGAAAGAAGGGTATCTTTGAGTTTACTAAACCACTATCCGGTGGCTTGTTTAAGGCCATAAAGTGATTCCTTTAATCTGCAAACCTTGTTTTCTGAATTAGGAATTCCTTTTGGCAATTGCATATATACCTCTTCATCCTTCTCCATCTAAAAATGCAATATTTACATCCAATTGGTACATAGTCCTGTTCTGTTCTACTACTAGTGCCATGACTATTCTAATGGTTGCCATCTTTACTACAAGGGAAAACACTTTTTGATAATCAATCCCACTTGGTTGAGCAAATCCCCTGATAACTAGTCTTGCCTTTAGTTTTTCAAGTAATCCATCTGACTTGAGTTTTGTTTTATACACCCATTTATAGTTAATGGCCTTTTTGTTGGGGGGAAGATTGACAACTTCCCATGTGTTATTTACTTTTAAAGCATTTATCTCCTTGTTCATAGCTTCCACCCATCCTGGATGTTTGACATCCTGTTCATAAGAAGTGGGTTCTGGGAATTATAGCAGACAAGCAAGCTATGTGTTTGGGAGGTATGACTACTAAATTGCACCGGCTAATTTGTGTGTTAGAACCCACATAGTCTTGAAGATGAGATGGTGTTTTATGGCTTCTTGTAGATCTTCTAGGCTATATATTGTTGTTACTAGAAGTAAAGATATGTTGATGCTGGACAAATGTTGGAATTTGGCTTTCTAATGCTGATTGTTGATGGTTTGTAATGTCCCTAGTTTTAGTGTGACGGTGATGCTAAAATGTAGATGGCTGTTCTGAATCTTACTGAACTGTATTGTCATTTGGTATTGCATAATTTGGTAAAGTGTATTCTTGATCTTCAAATATGGGCATTGGAAGAGGTGAATGTGATTCATGATTTTGTCTTGAATAAGGAAAGCAATTTTCATAGAAAATGACATCTCTGGAAATGAGCACTTTCCTGGATTCTAAATCATCCACCTTGTATGCTTTCTAACCATAGGGGTAACCTTGAAAGATACATGTAGTTGCTCATGCTTGAAATTTGCATCTATCCCTCTTCAATGCTGATGCATGACATAGGCATCCAAATGCTCTCAAGTGTGAGTATGTAGGCTTTTCTTTATAAAGAAGCTTAAAGGGTGTTCTATTGTGTAAGATAGGTGTTAAGAACCTGTTTATCAAATAGACTACAGTTAAGATACTTTCTTCCTAGAAATTTTGAGGAAGATTAGCCTGTATCATCAATACTCTAGTAACGTCTAAGAGATGTTTGTGTTTCCTCTCAACAATGCCATTTTGTTGTGGTGTATCCACACATGATTTTTGATGCATAATACATTTGCTTGCATAAAATTGAAGAGCTAATCCATCTTGGAATTCTAACCCATTATCTGATCTAATAATTTTGACTGAGGCACTAAATTGTTTCTCAACAAAGATAATAAAACTTTGGAGAAGGGAAAAAGCATTGCTTTTAGAAGACATCAAATGTAACCAAGTCGCTCTTGGGTAATCATCTACAATTATAAGAAAGTATTTATATCCATCATATATAGTGCATTTGTAAGGCCCCTAAATATCTATATGTAAGAGTTCAAAAATGACTAAAGCTCTTATATTACTCAATGGAAAGGACAGTCTATGGAGCTTTGCCTTTAGACAAATAGAACATATTGTGGTAGACTTCTTTTTACCAATGTGTTGCATTCTTTCAAAGGACAAATGTCCTAATCTAAAGTCCCATGAATCTATTTCAGAGAAGGAGTATCTTGTTCAATCAATGACTGAGAGAAAACTTGCTAAGATCCACTCTGCATCATGAACCTTGGCTTGCTGCTGTGTTGCTTGTGTCTGAATATTGGACATTATATAATCCTTCCCTTAACCTATCAAGGACCACTTCATGTGATATGAGGCCCTGGAGAGTGTATTCCATAGATGTAAAAATCACTTTTCCAGCTATTTGCCTACACAATTTGTTAACTAATAAAAGATTGAGCTGGAAATCTAGGACGCGCAAAGCATTGGACAGTGTCAAGATAAGTGTGAGTCTTACTAAACCAAAATGAGTAATCTTTGACTGTTTGTCATTACGCATAGTAATGAACCTAGAATTTTTCAATGACTGAACCGAAGTGAACAAACCAAGATATAGTGAAGTGTGATCACTGGCACCACTATCTATGATCTAACCCCTATTATTAAAGGACGTAAGAAAACATATGGTTTTACCTGCCAGAAAGCCCACATAAACTGAAGAATCTGAAGAGTTTGCCTTTATACTTGTTTACTGAGCAGGGTCAAGAGATGTTGATATTGGTCTACATTTAATGTAGGCAAGGAAACTACAGGAGTGTGATGAGCTAATGATGCATGAATGTCTTCTATCTAAGAAACCTCTTCTTGCTCTTAGGTGACAGGTGCTGCAATTCTTTTGCCTTTGTATTATCTACGTCTAGGTGGGTAACCATGCAGTTTGTAGCTCTTTTGAAGTGTGTGACCGGAAATCTTACAATGATCACAATATAGCTGCCTTCTGGGAGGAGCAGCATTTCTATTTGTAGCCAAGTTGTTGTTTCCATTGTTGCCAACGGGATTATGACTATAACTGTTATTATAACCACCATTCTTCCCACAATAGTTATTATACTCCATGTTTTTCCCATTAAGTCTAAAGACTCTTAAGCATTAAAATTTGAGTTCAATATAGTAGATTGAGGTACAATATAGACTTAAGAAGACATCTCCCTTTGATGTTCTTCTTGAAGAAGCATGTAATAAGGTTTACTGATGTTAGGTAGAGGCCTAGACATAAGAATGTTGCCTTCGACCCCTTGGTAAACATCGTTCAAGCCCTCAAGTAACTGAATCAATTGTTCCGTTTCTCTCATTTTTTGATAGTATATGTAAGTAGCACAACTAATTCCATAAGAACCTGTAGGAACAAAAAGCATTGAGTTATGCTTATCCCACAACTTTTTGATTTTATTGAAATACGTAGCAATATCCTGACTACCTTTAAAATAGAATATAAGTCTTTCTTCACCTAGAAAGACTTTGTGCCATGAGACTGACCAAACCTCTGCTCAAGATCCACCCAGATTTGCCTTGACAAACTTGAAAATAAGATATTGTACGAGATTCTTTTCTCTACAGCATGACGCAACCAAGAAATCACTATCTTGTCATTTGTTCAACTAATTCGACAAAGGAGAAGATGTGTCTGGCTTGAAGTAGGTACTTTGTTCTTAGCAATTAGAGCAATCTCCATGGATTTTTTTCCAAGTATCATTGATCTTGCTATTAAGTAGATCATTGACAAGAATTTTATTCGGATTATCTGAGGGGTGGAGAAAAACATCATGAGAAGGATTAAGAACATCATAGGGAGTATTGTTGTTATTATCATTCAAGACATAATTGTTTGGCATTGCACTTCTCTGAATTGTATTGGGATCCATAGAAGAAGAAGAATGAAAATCTAAACGAGCCTGAGCTCTGATACCATGAAACTGTAGGTAATGGAGACAGAGAAAATGCTTTGTATAACAACAGATTAAAATGTAATGACGAATGATCAAAACTCATTGAATTAATTTGTATAGAGAGCTAGTTATATATGTGTGTGTGTGTGTGTGTGTGCGTGCGTGTGTGTGTGTGTCAACCGGTAACGATCATAATTTATTTGTCATAATCAAATATTGATTTGGCTGTTACAATAAAGGAATGATTATGCATTAATCAGCCTTCATTATACAAGATTACAATATGTGGTTATGTGCCACTATAAAAAGGTGGGTGATTCATGGGTTGAATCATCCCAAGCACTACATCAAAAAAGGTGTTAGCTCATAAAAACTCTCTATTTTATTCCTCGCTTTACCGTACCATCTTAGTGGGTTCACGTTTGGTGGTGTGGCAAATCCAGTGACTCTAGTAGCCACTTTTGAGCTTTGTACGTGGGCAAATATCAAGCAGAACAAAGATCCATTTAGTCTCTTTTCCACACCAAGGTTAGTCCTTGTTTTACTAACAGTGGTATCAGAGCCACCTCTGTTTGATTCTAGCCCCGACAATTATGATTCTAATTAAGCATTCTTGTTCTTATCACGAATATGATTTTGAATATGAGACAAATAACTGTTATTCTATCCCATTTTGGTTAATTCATATTGTATGCTCTTTTGTCAGTATTTATGTGCTTCATTGGACCACATAAATAAAAAGAGTGCTAATCAGAATAACGAAATGAAATACTACTCAGTTTGAATCTGCTAAAATGCAATGCATGATAATCTGACATACTTGATACTTCTGCTCGAAACACGAATCAAGCATTTTTGTCTGAAATAGGGTATAAATTAAAATGAAAAATCTTACCAAGATTCGTGCTACTATGAAACAATATTGCTTGAACAACTAAATCTGAGACCCTCTGCCTTAGCCTTACCTCTCCTATTTTTGACCGTAGGCCTCGAATCTTCTCTTACGACTTCATTGAGCCCCGTCGGCAACCCAACCAAACACAAATAAAAGGGGAAGAGGGGGAAGACTCGCCTGAACCCATCAGATCCACGCCGAAGGGGTGGCGCATGTGAGTCACGCGCCGCCAACGAAAGCGAGCTTGTTCGTTTTCTTCCTCCGGTTCGCCTGTAACTCGCCGATCTATACCCTCCCGTCGAAAACAACACCCAAAACCTCCCAGAAGGGTGGCGCGTGTCATGCACGCACCACCGCTTAGGAGGCGTGTTAAGCACATGGATGGTATCAGGCGACTCGTCGTCGGTCGATCTACACAGTGGTGGTGATTTTTTCGCTTGGAGGATGGTAGATCAAGCCCATGGGGCATCTAAGTACGGCAAAAAATGGTGGATTCATCATATGGTTTGTTTAGCGGTGGTCGAAAGTAGCCATGGCTGCCAAAGCACCGAAAAATGGCAGTAAAAAAAGCGGGTATAGACTCGGCTCTGGCACAGGGAAACCCATAAACAAGGTCTCAGTGAGAGACCGAAAGTCAGAGAGAGCATGGGGCTTTCGAGTCTGAGAGAGAAAAACAAAGAAGGCCCATTAAGAAGACTGGAAATGAGAGCATGAAGCGGGGGGGTCTTGGGTAGGCTAGGTTTTAAAAGTACAATTTTTTTATAAAAAAAATGTACTTATGCAATCTTGTTTTTGAGCTTAAGTTGTGACCTGTACAAGTTCAAATTAATTATGCATAATATTGTTTCTTAAGTTAAAATTGTTATTTCAAATTAGTTTTGATAGTTGAACTTGTATTTATAACATTAATATGTTTAATGTACAAATGTCTATTGTCACATATTAATAGCGTATGAATTAGTTTTATATGTTATTATGCTGAATAAATATGTGTAATATGATGCATTCCTGAATCAAATTAGTTTTGATTTTGAATGCATTTATATAATTAACGTTTAGATGTTAGCAATAACATGTTCAAAACATATAAATTTGTTTTATATGTTAATATGTTAAATGAATTACATTATATGACTACATACATACATACATACAGGTTGTAAAAATAATCGTTATGTAAATTAGTTTAAAATATAATGCCATTAAATATCTATGTGATATTTAAACAAATATTAATGTAATCCAGATATAAATTTCTATGGAAATATTGCATGTAATTAAGTTATTTAAATTTTCTAGTTCATCATTATATGAGATGATTATGAGCTTGGCGAAATTTTCAATCATATGACATGAACGATGAAACTTTAATAATTTAATTACTTGAGAAAACATGTGCCTTATGCCCATCTTTTAATTGAACTTGTAGATATGGTAGCAAACACCGCAATGATTAATGAGTTTTCCACTAGTCAAAAATTAGATGGGTCTAACTATGACATGTGGAAACGGAAGATTCAGTATCTTCTAAATGAAAGGGACCTGCTGGAACACTTAACGGTAGCCAAGTTTCCGCCATCTGACACGGATAAAGATGGCAAGCCCATTGATACTTCTTCTGGACAGTATCAAGAAAGCTTGCAGGCCTACCAAGACTGGACCAATAAGGATCATAGGATGATTTACTATGTTGTATTTCATGCACGACGATCTTATTGGAGAATTTGAGTTGTGTCCCACGGCTAAGGATATACGGGACTAACTCAAAATTCGCTTTGGTCAAACCTCTGAGACAAGGCTTCATACCTTGCAACTTAAGTGGATTCAGTACCAAATGGATTCCAGTCGTACCATGACTGAGCATTTACAAATTATGAGTGACATAATTCATGATCTCAAGGCTGCTAGTAAGGAAATTTCTGAAGGGGAGCAAGTCCTGAATGTGATTCGGGCTCTCCCTGTGGAATCTCAGCATTGGGATCATGTCAAGACTGTCTTAACACATTCTGAACATATCAAGACCCTTGCTGAGGTCCAAAGCCACATTGAAATGGAAGAAGAACACCTGAAGATGTTAGGCACTTCTAATGTGGCTTTTGTTGCCAAGGGAAACAGGCCTAAAGGCAACAAGAATAACCGAAGCCGACAGGCCAAGAAGGGTTATCGCCCCCCTCAGAATGGTAGGCCGAAGGCAGGGATTGCCAAGAAACAGAAGGCTAAAGGCAATAGAGGGATCAATATAGCACGTGTGAAGTGCTATAATTGTGGAAAGAAATGTCACTATGCTCGGGATCGTCCTGAGCCAAAGAAGGTACCTTCTTCCACTTATTTTCCTTAATTATATGTTTGCTCTCATGCATCAGTTGCTAATTCATTTCCTAATTGGATTGTAGATACGGGGAGCAAGCAAGCACATAGTCCGGGATAGAGCTGGGTTTGTGGATTTTCACCGGTACCCGGTGGGTTCACAAACTGTCGTGCTGGGTAACGGCAATGAAGAAGACGTTCTAGGTGTTGGAACATACCAGCTCATCTTGCAAGGAGGAAATAAGTTGCTCCTTTTTTATGCCCTTTACGTACCTGGGGTGCGAGTTTGTCTTTTGTCTTTAGTTTCGTTAATGAAATCAGGTTTTGGTTTAGTTCTTGTTCAGATGGTTTAAATATTATGTATGGTGGCAATGTGTTTGGCCACGCAACTTTAAAGAACGATTTTCTTGTATTAGATTTGGATGATTGTTATAATAATTCTCCTTCTATTTTTGTCTCTAGTTTTTATTCTGATTATGAATCAATTAAATGGCATGCTAGGCTTGGTCATATTGGCCAAGATAAGATGAGTAGACTAGCTAAAGAAGGCCTTCTAGACCCACTCACTAAGGTTAAGTTACCTAGATGTGAGTCATGTATAGCTAGCAAGGCGACCGCGAAGCCTTTTGGTAAGGCTTCAAGGGCGTCAAGCCCTTTATACCTTATTCATTCTGACATTTGTGGACCCATGAATGTGAAAGCACGTCATGGGGCTTTCTATTTCCTCACTTTCATATATGATTATTCAAGATATGGGTATGTGTACCTATTATCACATCGCTATGAAGCACTTGATGTGTTCAAACGTTTTGTAGCTGAGGTAGAAACCCAATCAGATCGTAGAGTTTAGACTCTTTGAACTGATCGTGGTCGTGAATACCTCTCTCATATGTTCAAAGCATTTTGTGAGGACAAGGGTATACGAAGACAACTCACGATTCCTGGCACTCCACAACAAAACAGTGTGGCAAAGCGTAGGAATCGCACATTGCTTGACATGGTCAGATCAATGATGACACATGTCAACCTCCCAATTAGTTTTTGGGAGGATGCGCTGCTTATGGCGGCTTACATCATTAACCGTGTGCCTAGTAAGGGTATATCTGCTACCCCATATGAGTTATGGCATGGTGAAAAGCCCACCTTGGAGCATTTACGCCCATGAGGTTCGGCTGGTTATGTAGAAAACCTAACTCACAAACATGGGAAACTTGGTCCAAGGGCCACTAAAATGGTGTTCATTCGATATCCGGAACATTCTAAGGGATATGTTATGTATGGTGAACACCCTAATGGTGGTATGACAGAAGTAGATTCACGTAATGTTGAGTTTCTTGAGGATGAGTTCCCTAGCATTGGTGAAATCAAACAGGCCTTAGCATTGTATGAGTTACTGCTAGATGATCAACTATCTCTCGGTGAGGGGGAGGATTTGAACACTCACTGTATCACCGAAGATAGTATAAGAGATGAACAGTTGTTGGTTAACCAAGAGAATCCGCCCATTACTGAGGTTCGTCCTCGCTCTCGTATTCATGAACTTGCGGTTAGTCCGCTTGTTCAGGATGACAGAAGTGATTCTCTACCCGTGGAGGATTCCATATCTCTTAGAGATAGGGGGAGGAGTTCCTTAGTGGGACAAACCAGCACTGGTCCTCAACTCCGGAGGAGTGAACGTGGAAGAATCCCTCGATGATATTTTCAAATCGAAGAGGAGATATTCTTGTGCACTCCTTTAGAGATAGAGGAGCCTACCTCTTTCTAAGAGGCGATTGATTCACCAAACCACAAAGAGTGGATGGAAGCTATGAGGGATGAAATGGACTCTATGGCAAGAAACAAGGTTTGGGAACTTGTTGATCTTCCTCCCTGACGTAAATCGATTGGAAACAAGTAGGTTTTCCAAGATAAAACGTCTGGTTGATGGAACGATCGATAAGTTTAAGGCTCGTTTAGTGGCGAAGGGATTTACCCAAATAGAAGGGGTAGACTATGGAGAGACTTTTTCTCCTGTGGTGAGAATTGCCTCTATTCGCCTTCTTCTGGCCTTGGTTGCCTATTTGGATTTAGAATTATTCCAAATGGACGTAAAGACTGTTTTCCTTAATGGAAACCTTGAGGAAGAGATTTACATGGATCAACCTATTGGTTTCGTATCGAAAGGTTAAAAGGAACAAGTTTGTCATCTTAGATCCATTTATGGTCTCAAGCAGTCTTCCAGAGCGTGGTACTTCATATTTCATGAAACCATTATTTCTATTGGCTTAAACATGGTTTTTGAAGATCACTGTGTATATGTCAAGAAAACTACAAAGGGGATTATGTTTCTTACTTTGTATGTTGATGACATATTATTAGCTGGAAACAACTTGGAGATGATCCAAACCACTAAGGAGTGGTTGTCCTCCGTCTTCGAGATAAAGGACATGGGTAAGGCCAGGTATGTCCTAGGCATAAAGATAACTCGGAACCGTTCTAAGAAGCTTCTTAGTTTGAGCTAAGAAGCATACATTAACAAAATTTTAGAACGTTTTCGAATGCATTACTCTAAACCCGTGGACACTCCAATTAAAAAGGGTTTAACCTTAAGTCTCAACCAGTGTCCTAAGATTGACAAAGAGAAGGAGAGGATGAATAATGTTCCTTGTGCTAGTGCAATAGGAAGTCTAATGTATGCCATGTTGTGTACACGGCCAGACATTTGCTTTGTGGTTCGTTGGGTAAGTCGTTACCAAAGCGACCCAGGGCATGCACACTGGCAAGCCGTCAAAAGGATCTTTCATTACCTGCGTGGTACGAGTGACCTGGTCCTTTGCTACCAAGGTGGAGATCTTAAGTTGAGAGGATATACAGATACTGATTGGGGCGGTGATCTGAACGAATCCAGGTCTACCTCAGGATATGTGTTCACCTTGGGCGGGGGAGCAATATCTTGGTGCAGTAAGAAACAAGACTGCATAGCGCTTTCAACTATGGAAGCAGAGTATGTTGCTTGTTGTCTTGCTACTCAAGAGGCAATATGGATAAGGAGTTTTCTACAAGACCTTGATCTCACTCCCGGGGTTAATGATCCTATAGAAATGTTATGTAACAATACTGCTGCTATCCAATTCGTGAGAGATCCAAAGTTCCATAGGAAGACTAAGCATATTAAGAGGCGTTATCATTTTGTTCGAAATGCCATAAAAGGGAAAGAAGTTGCCTTTAAGTATGTATCTACAAGTAGGATGACAGCAGATCCATTAACTAAGCCTATTCCTAGAGACGCTTTTAAGGCTCATGTGATGAGCGTAGGTCTACGTAGGACTTAGTTTTTAGTTGTATCTAAATGTATGATGGACATGTTATTACTTGTATTAAATATTTATAAAATAAAGAGTGATGTTTCTTTTCAAATGTTCATAAATATACAAGTATGTTATAAGGCACATTGTTATGTCACCAGGCTTCTGTTTGGCCTAGTCACACAGGCAATCGCCCTGACGCTTGAATAGCAGGCAGGATGAGACTAGATCATATTAGCACTAGGTGTGCAATATTGATTATTCATACTAGGAGTGTATGAAATGGAAAATATAGTCGCCTTAGTAAGTCTAAGATGAGACTCAGGGGGAGTTGAATATGAAATAAGTTTTCATATCGAAGCCTTATAGCCGAATCTTGAGTACTGAGATTAACATTGTGTATGTTGGTCTAGTAGCTCAGGTTGGTTTTTTTTAGGTAAAAGCCAAGCCTGTGATTCGCATGGTATAGAAGAGTGACAGACCCAGTTTAGGGGGAGCTATGCCATGGCACACTATCATACTGAGTGTGCTAAAAGTCGACCTATCTGATGAGTGATAAGTGAATTCCCTTTCCTTATTACTGTGTGACCCTCATAAGCGATACTCCTTAACTTAGAGTTATAATATAAAGTCAAACCTTGATGTTGCTACCCTAATGTGTTATCCAAGGGCCAAGATGTATACGGTCCAGCGGAGCACATAAGGAAAGCAGTCATGCTAAGATGGATTATTTTAATTGTCCAAGGAAGAATCACTTCTTCGCACCATATCAAACCCGGACGATTATATTTAGCATATAATCAATTGATATATTAGGCATAAAGGGATAGTGTATGCCATTGGTAATGTATTTGAATGATTCGAGGTACTTGGTGTTTCATGTAAGTGCTATGTCAGTTAGATGGTGACTTGATAAGGCACTAATGTTTTATTTTTGGTCGCACGCTCCATTCCTAGTATGAAGCGTGAGGAAGTCAGTTGGCAGAGAGATATGTGGATTCTTGGTCTTTGTGACCGAGGGGGAGTTGTTAACCGGTAACGGTCACAATTTATTTACCATAATCAGATATTGATTTGGCTGTTACAATAGAGGAATGATTATGCATTAATCAGCCTTCATTATGCAAGATTACAATATGTGGTTATGTGCCACTATAAAAAGGTGGGTGATTCATGGGTTGAATCATCCCAAGCACTACATCAAAAAACCTGTTAGCTCTCACAAAAACTCTCTGTTTTATTCCTCGCTTTGCCGTACCATCCTAGTGGGTTCGGGTTTGGTGGCGTGGCAAATCCAGTGACTCTAGTAGCCACTTTCGAGCTTTGTATGTGGGCAGATATCAATCAAAACAAAGATCCATTCGGTCTCATTTCCGCACCAAGGTTAGTCCTTGTTTTACTAACAATATATATATATATATATATATATATATATATATATATATATATATA
>JACYFF010031958.1:19769241-19798977 GCA_017589665.1 Selenicereus undatus | reverse complement strand
ATAATAATAATAATAATAATATTATTATTATTATTATTATTATTAAACAATAAAACACCATCCCGTCGTCTCTCTCCTCCGCATGCCTCGTGGTGGAGCGATGTTGACCCAAGTGGTGTCAATTGATACCCCTGGTTTTTGAGGGGGAAAAAACTACATATATAAAAAATTCTGGAAAAGATATTTTTATTATATGTATTTAACTTAGTAAGTACATCATGTATTGTTGCCTAGTCTAGTGGTGCCTAACCCTCCCTCGGTTAATACTGGTCTTGCAGTTGAAACTAGAGGTGGGCAAACGGGCCGGCTATGCTGTGTTTCGTTTGTTCGCTTCTGAAGAAATTACAAAAATATACCTTATAAATTTACAAAAATAACCTTCGCCACTATTTTCGATTTTTAGTTTGTTGTTCTTAATTTTCTTCATCTATAAAATAAGTTATTTGTGATTTGTTTAAAGATTTATTTGGTTGAAACCATACAGTATATTCAAAGGTTAATTCTAATAACGCTATGTTATCTTTAATTAAGTTTATAGTAGTTGGGTGTACACTTTCTGGCAAAGTAGACAAATAATTTACTCTAACTTTGTAGTGATTTAATAATTTTTGTATTATACTTCTAGTAGTACAATCGAAATATCTCAAATAATCTCAAACTTGATCTTGTGTACAGTATTTTAAATTAGGTAAATTAAAACTTTGGCCAGTTAGATAATCATCTTCTCGGTCTAACCTAGAGTTATATTGTAGTTTATTTTTAGGATAACTCATAACTTTAATTTTATCAGAATAGCTATGCCTTGTTTGAGACAAGTTTCTTCTATTGTTTTCTACAAGCATTCAACACGTGGGATTAGATTTTTTGAGCAGGGTCGCTATTTTCAATGAAACTTTATTTTGTGATTGAAGTGTGTAGAGGCCATTAAGGGCTTCTTACCTTATGGGCTATGGCTAGTTATGGGTTTTTATTTCTAGATTTTATTTAATGAAAATTAAATTACCGGGGTAGTTTGACTGCGAGTAGGGCTCTGATACTATTAAAACATGGATTTGGTAACTTTTTGTAGAAAAATGTTTAAAACTCTTTTATGAGAGAATATAATTGAATAAAGAATAGATAAAACTGTTTTAATTTTTTTCAAAAATGGTACTCCCAAAATAATAAATCAAAATATCAACAAGTAAAATCAAGAATTTATACCTTCTTCTTTCGGAATTACTGACACGTAGGTCCCTAAGCTGGAGGGTAACTATTTTTAGGCCCTTGCCTTTTCAAAACTAATTCTGGAATACCCTATGTTTTCAGACAACTAATTTTTAGGTCCTTTTTCTTATTATTTTAGTTCTTGAATTTTTACAAATTGCAGAATAGTCCCTAGAATAGAAAAAACGTACAAATAAGCTATTTTTAGGGATTTTTTTCAGGAAACATGCTTGTTTTAACTGATTAAACTTCTTATAATAACTTTACTGGTACTAGTTATCAGAATCTACTACTTACATCTCCGGTATTATAATTTCTATGGCTATAGGCCCACCATTCTTAGCAAAATAATTAAAGCTTAATTAGAGAGTTTTCACCGTTACCTGAACTTAATCGGCGCTGGACTCCGGCATTCCTCTAGTTTCCGGTTTATAGAGATTGCTAATCTCAACCCCACTTTCCTTAGATCAGGCACAACACAGATCTATTTCATTTCCTACCTCAAACCGTAATCACTAATCAAGTTTTTAATCTTTTTCAAGAATAGTGGAACTTTAGTCAAGAAATTATGACATTTGAAACATAAGGTTCAATTGAATAACACTCCCTACTGGCAAACTTCTTTTATTGAAAACTTCAAAGTGGAAATATTACAATGGAGAGCTTGGAAGAGGGACTTAAACTGTGATCATTAGAGATGCTTACTCATGAAGAAATGGAGAATCCCGACTTCTCTTTTGCTCAAGAATGCTCAAATAACTGTGTCCCTTTTCAGCATTCGACCTCTCCTTTTATAGAGGGTTGGGGGTACATAGGATGCCCTAATGGCTACAGCATACAATGATTTTTCACATGGCTATAGTACACACTGATGACTACAGTATACTGCTTTATTTTACACACCAGACACTTGTCAAATAGTACAACAATGGGGTAGCCACTTTTCAGAGCTTTTTAATGAAGACAAGACTAGTCATCATCATTGATATTCTACATGCCTTCATCTCCTATTATGTCTTCCAGACCATCATTATCTAGATAATCATCAAAACCTTCATCTAATTGAAGATGCTATGGATCCTATTTCTGAAATAACTCAAGAAGACAATTCTTTCCTTTCTCTGATAAGAACTTTCCAGCTCCAACGTCAAAGAGAAAATCAAAAATATCTTTAGACACTACTCCTTCCACTTTTATGTACTCTTTAAACTTATTACCATAGGCAAAAGTAGTGTTTCCACAATGCATTATCATTTTTCCTTTTTCAACTAATGACTCACATAGGTGATAAATATTGAAAAATCCAATGGCTCTTGCTAAAGCAGGATCAGTAACTGATTCTCGTTGTTTAGAAACCCATTCTTGTCGCTGATCATCGAGATCGTCGTAATCAACAATCTGAATAAGATAATGTGCTGGCTTGGCTTTTCCATTTTTATATTTGATTAATGCAATGTACACTTACAAATTTAGGCATCTTCAAACTAGAATTTTTGTTGGACCATCAGGGGATGTAAGAATCCAAAGGATTCTTCTGAACATGCATTGCTGAAATTTTATTAGTCTTGAGAAAAATGGGAACTTTGGATCTAGGATTTCTATGAAGCAAAGTACTATCTGTATTCCAAGGATTTAATGATAGGGCATTTAGAGAGATTGAATTTGCTGGAAAACTAACACCATCAACTCTAGATTTATCGGGAAAGTAGATAATTGTACCCTAAGACTCCCAAATATCATAGGAGTAATGATGATAAAAATCGATACAAGCTGCATACCCCTCATTGAACCATTTTTCTTGAACATGAGAACTTATTTTTTCTTGGATATCATAGGGACATTTAAGGTAATAAACTTGTAACTCTAAAAGAGAAAATCTTTGGGCTAATAGATAGGCAGTAGATAGTAGACCAAAACGTGAACTACTTTTTCTATGGAATTTCAGGTTATCAATACAGACCCTACTAGAAGGTAAAACCTGTTCTAGCAGAAATGGCATTTCATTAAGGACTTACTTCTTTTTTGGCAGGAGGTCGATTTAGATGATCACCATTGGCGAGTTCTCGAGTTAAATTGTCAGCCAAAGAATTCTTTGATCCCTGTATATGTTTAATAGAGAAGGAAAACGGTTTAAGCCATAATTGCCAATGCAGGAGTCGCCCTTACACTTGCATATTTGATAAATTCTTTTTCATAAAACCAAGTATCCCTTTACAATCGATTCGAATAAGAAAAGGTTTTGGGGCTAAAAAGATTAAGAATTTTTCAATTCCCTTTATGACTGCAAGGATTTCTTTTTCCATTGTGGGATAGTTGCATCTACCTTATTAAAACTTCCACTGTAATATTTGCAGACTTTTTTTTCCTTCTTTGATTTGAGTACTGCACTCTAGTGCTCATTGCTGACATCTGTCTCAAGAATTAAATCATCTCCTTCATTAGGTACATTAAGAATAGGAAGATTTTTGCACATCTTTTTGAAGTTTTGGACAATCTTTGAATCCTTAGTGGTCCATGTCCAACTGACATCTTTCTTGAGCTTTTGCTATAATGGTTTTCTTAATTTAGCCAAATCTTTAACGAAATCTAAAGCATAGGTAAGACATCTAAGAAACCTTTCTAATTACTTTCTATCTTCAATCTTTTCAAGAAAATTTTCTATTTTTTCCAAAATATGCTTTTATAGGATGATTTGTTCAGCCTTTATTTCTAGACCTAGAAACTCAATTTCTTGTTCAGCATCATTGCACTTGTTCTTACCAAGTATAATACCAAGGTCAATGCATCTTTGGGTGACAGCAAAGACATAATCTTTGCGCTGTTCTATGGTTTTGAAAAAGACAAGGATATCATCAACGTAAACTAAACAACAATGATTAAGGTCTTTGAAGATGTTATCCATTCTTCTCTGGAATATTTGGGGTGCTTTCTTAAGAACAAATGGCATTACTATCCACTCGTAATGTCCTTGTGAGGCACTAAATGCAGTTAAAGGAATACTTTTCCCATGCATTTTTATCTATCAATAATCACTTTTGCAATCCATTTTCGAGAACCAAGAGGCTCCTTGAATTCTGTTGAAAAGGGCTGTTTTGTTAGGAATATAGTAGCTATCAAAGACAGTATTATCGTTAAGCCTTTTGTAGTTGATTACCATTCTAGCTTTTCCTCTTTCTTCTTCTGCATGATTTCTTACCATGAAAGTGGGACTGGTGTGAGGACTCTTGTTGTTTCTGATTAATCCTTTATCCAGAAGTTATTTGATTTGTTTATTAAACTCTTGGATGTCCTGGTGTGTATACACCATTTAACTCGGATAATAGCGTTGGAATTTAATAAAGTAATTTTACCAAATGCTCTATCCTTATCCTAAAATTTTAGAGGATTATCATAGTAGAGTTCTTTACATATTTTTTTTTGTTCAACAATCTATTCTTTAATAGATAACTGAAGCAATGAGATTGTCACTACTACCTCTCACTATGAAGGCATTACCTTCACACCATGCTGGCTGCGTGTAAATTCAATTCTCTGATGATCGTAAGCCTTGCTTAGTTTTTCGATAGGAGCTGAGTGACCATTAATTGCAAATATTATTTAATTTATGGTTTGGGTGCATGGAGAATATAATCTTTGAAAATTATTTTCAATAATCATATCATGAGATGGTTGATCAGTAGCAATAGAATTGGCATAATGCATTGTACTCGTCTTAATTCTATGGATAACCCTTCTATTGCCTCATTATGACTCATAACGCCATTATCAGCCATCCTTACTTGTAAAGGATTCTTCACTTTTTTTCACATAAATTCTGAAAATAATGATCTTTTTCCAAAGCATATAGAACAACCACTATCTATGTAAGCACATAGTTCATATTTATTATATCGCTCTAAACATACCTCTATTGAGATATAGATACTATTAGGATTTGTATTGGTAGCTTCATAACATATTTCCATAGTTATATTTTTTACTCATTCATCCTCATAGATTGGTCAACTAACAGTTCTAGTTTTATACCTAATTACCTTTCTTTCTAGACTCATACTTCGGTCTACACTAGGTCTTGCAATTCAAAACTCATTCTACTCATTTCACTGGTCATGCTAATTGTACCATCTTTTTTAAGCTCTTCTTTAGCTGATGAAAATCCTTCTCCCCAATCTGATCTTGTACGTATACTTCTTAATAATGGGGTTTAATGGTGATTTTGCCTTCCTCATCAATTTTTATTACATTTTTCTTATTGATCTTTGTAGGGTTGGCAAAGCTAGATATCCATGAACGATCGATTTTTATCTCCTAAGGATTGGACTTTATCCTCTAGATCTTTTCCATAGGGGTAGGACTTTCAAATTTTTTTGCTTCTATCATTGTTACCTTAGTCTTTACGTCTTTTGTATTATCAAGTTTGTAGATAATTTTTCAAAATATCTTTAACGGATATCCACCTCTTTTCATGTCCATCCCAAGTGTCTTCATCTTAAGGGATAGGAAGTTTTTAACAAATTCATCCTTTAGACTCACATAATATCCAGATCGACAATGGAATCCTATCAATCCAGTACATAAATTTGTCTTTAGCCCTGTGATAATTTGATTATTAAATTTGGTATTGTTTAATATCGCAGATTAAAGCATACAGATCAATATCTTTGCCAAAATACTGTAATTGAGTGATTTGAACTTAGACATTTTCAACATAGATATACCTATATTTTCTTTCTTTGTTAGGCTTAAGGATATTCTTCCAATTAATGAGATTAACTTTGCCAACGTTATACTCACAATTCTTTATCTCCATATCTCCTTCCATCATTTCACATGCGTATTTCTTTTTAATTGAAAGATGGATTTTTTATAGCTCATGTCTTTTTGGATTATGGGAAGAACCCAATCTCCTTTGACTACCTCCTGATCATTATCTACCATAAATTCTTCTCCTTGAAGATCACCAAGGCTAATAGAGTTACTCTCTATCATATGACTTGTTTCTTTATAATCACTTTCTTCATGTTCATTGTCCATTATAATTTCAACAATCCCTTTGTTGTTATTTAGGGCTAGGTCTAATGCCTTATCTTTACTAAGCTCAACATAATCTAGGCTTTCTAAGGTTGCAATGAGTTTGTTATTCTTCATATTTTTGCATTCATTAGCATAATGCCGTACTTCTCCTCATGCCTAACATTTGCATTTGTTTTTTCCTGCAGGGCAATAAGCAACTTTCCTAAAAAGTCTACATTTTTTAGGAGTTGGTTTGTTATAATATTCTCTTCTATATTTCTCTCCCATTTGCTTATTAAAGCTCTTTTTCGTATAAAATTTTCATTTTCTTCTTTTTTCAGGTTCCTTTCCCCGCTAGTGAGGTAAATCCCAGCAAGTTAAAAACTGCTTCTTAATCTTCTTTTGATTTTGAAGATCAAGACACTGATCGTTAACTCATTTTCTTAAATAAGAAATTCTTGAACCAAGGGTATCAATAACATCTATTCGTTCAAGCCATGCCATGTGTTTTTCATTAATTATGGAATTTATCGGATATGGCAATTTGTCATAGAACATACCAAAATTAGTTTCATTATACCAAATTTTGTAATAATAGTGGCTAAATTCAGCAATAAATTTTTCAAGATATCTCATATCCCATAGTTCTATATCATTAATCTTTCCCTGCCATTCTCTCGCCTTTTCTTCACAATCAAGTTTAGCTCCTATAAACTCGGTTTCAAGTTCCTTACATAGATTTTTGAACATTGCAGCTATTGTTTCCATCATTCTTAATGTATTTTTACCGTATTCAATTAATGAATCATACCAGTCAGTTACAGTGCCCGAAAAGCTATGCTCGACATAGTTTAGGGAATTTGCAGTAGTCCACGTAGTATTTATGTTTAAGACACTATTCATGCGCCTTTTCCAATGTTCAAATATTTCTTTTCTATTTCGAGCTCCATCGATATTTAAGATATATCTAGTTTAACTAATTGGAGTAAGACCAATTTCTTCATTAGTTGTTGCTTTCCTTGGGATGAACCCAAAGAAAAAACTGGTTATACGTCTGGCTGGAACGTACCTAGGTCTTATGAAATGAGTATTTCTTCTAGCAGACTCACCAAATTCTTCAGATTTAGGAACAACATTGTTAACAAGATTGGTCTCCATTTCACCTAAGTCGATCTCTTCTCCAATCTCATTGATCTCGTTTTCAACAGTCATTTTACGATATTTCTTATCCAGCTTTCTCCTAACTTCCTCTAATAGTAATACATTGAGATCTTCTAGTTTAAGCAAATTCATCTGCGAATATATTTCTTCTTCTAGTTGGACATTATTGGTCTCTTCACCATCATCAGAATGACAAATCATCATGTTTGTCACTTATTGCACCCATGATCTTGTTTAATTCTTCTGGGCTTGGTTCTTTCTCAAGCATATTCTGTAGCTCATTAAGAGTGCTCATACTCCATCTTCCTCTTCTTTTTCTGCTTTTTCTGCTGATTTTTCTCGTACTTCTTTTTGAACTTTTATCTCGTGCAAAGAAAATGGAATCTTGTTTTTTGGGTTCTGAAAAGGATATTTATGCTGAAAACAGTTACTAATACTGGAAGTGGATTTTTTGTTATGTCTAACTTTGTTAACCAAAGAAAGGTGAATTACAGATATTTGTTTCTTAAACTCCTTGAGTTCAGTCATGATCTTAGCTAACTCAACTTTTAATTCTAAAACTATATCAGTGATATAGTTTAATTGAGGTGCTATTGGAGAAAGGCCTTCTGGAGAGTGAACAATATGTGAATAATTTAGTACAGGGCAAGCAGGTGATGATTCTGGCATTAATCACAGTTAATTAGCTTAATTGATCACTAATTAGCATAATAATCTTAATTATTTTTGATCACTTGGCTCTGATACCATATGAAAGAGGACGTCGAGTTCTTCTAGTGAGCAAAAAACCACATGCGCAATTTTAAATTTTTCGAAAGTTTTTAAGAATTTGGGCAAAATATGCAAATATGAAAAGTTATGGGCATGCTTTGCAAATTAGAACAGCAGCTGGGACTTGAAAGTAGCTCAAATAAAGTTTTGAAAGTCCTTTCTGTTAGTTACCTCAAAAGACAAATTACCTTATATTTAGTTTTAAAAGTTGAGGGTCCTTAAAATAGTTTACAGTAAACTGATGGTACCTCTGCATAGTTTATTCTTCTTCTTTCTCATAGTCTCTCCTGGAGATACGTCGTTCTTCAGTCTAACGCCACGCCCTTCCTCTTCACGGGTCGTACTAGACCTTAACTTACAAACTATTTTTCTTATTTCAAGAATTTCGAAAGAATAGAGGTATAGATTCAAGAGATTTCTAAAGATAATTATTTTTACTACTTGCTTTCCCAGAAAAGGAAAATTAGAACATCGTAGAAAATAGATAACTCTTATAGTGATCTATTCTTCACCCAAATACCTCCCTTTCTTCCTAAAGTTTACATCCTGTTATAGAACTTAAAGGAAATGCTTACATAAGCACTTACATCATCATATCATTAAATATAATGTTGATAAGCTACAAACCATAGTGGATGGTCATGATAGAGAGTAGAAACATGTTGTCATGCTGCAATAATGCATATCGCATATTGTGGGTCTACAGTCTTTACTTTTTATGGTTTTACCATTGTAGGTAGTGGCTTGACTTTCCTTATTGAAATGATAAGATAAGGTTGATAGTGACTTGTGTTGAGATCATAGTTTGGAAGTTTGCTGATAGTGTCAACAAAATCTTGTCCGTATATCTAGCTTGATGTTGGCAAAATGTTGGGCATTCGTAATAGAGCTTAGTTTTCTTCTTCTTTTTTGACTAGTTTAGCGAATCTACTTCTGATATCTGGAGATCCTTGAAAATTTTCTAGTTCAAGCTGAAAGAGAAACTTCAATAGTTCATCATCATAAGTTCTCTCCTTCATCCCTTCTTTAGTTATTAAGATGTAATCAGCTCCTTTATGCACACTTTTAAGTCCGGAGGCATATAACATGTCTCCTTGACATTTAACTGTAAGGGCTCCGCTAGTTCTTCTATAGTTTATCCAAGACTCATTAAATCTCATAGGGTCAAATTTTTTGGAGGCTTCAATATTAAGTTCAAAGTGCTCTGAGATGTATCCAACTTGGATGATACTGATTCTAGGGTATAGTATGTCGGTTTCTTCATCTTTTTCTTGCAGTATAGTATGAAATTTAACAAAAATAGGTCCTTGTTTGAAGGTTTTGAGGATTTGAATAATTTCATATGGGAATTTGGAAAGTTCTGTGAGTTTTGGATTCGGATAAACCAAATTAAGGTATCCAAATTAATAGCGTTGGTAGATAGTTTCAGGGTTTGCGCAAGTGAAGGCTGTGAGTCTAGCAAATAGAGATTTTCCTCCACTATAAAAAAAATTTATGGAGCTTCATGAAGTTTCCAGTAAACAAATTGAGTTGTCTTGTAATATCCTACAATAAAAGGGTCACAGATATCAAAAGGAACAAACATTTTAGTTTGAGTTGTTGGATTTATAGTTCTTTTTTATAGTAGTTTTGCCTTTTGTTCTAGCATTTTCTTCTATTTTTTGAGAAATGGAGAGCTTGAACTAGGCTCTGTAGTTTGAGTTGCTGGAAGAGTTTGTGGCTTCGCTGGACTGGTAGTTGATAAAGTTGAAGAAGTTGGTTAGAGAAAGCTAATAGATTTTAGCATCTCTCTTACAACAATTCTTCCTTGCTCTAGATCTTTTTTCATATCCCCGATGATGTCGGCAGTTCCAGTGGAGAGTTCGTTAATTTCAGTTCGGAGATTATCAGCTATAGCTTGAACACCAGTTTCGCGCTACTCAAGTCCTGCTGAAACAATTTCAAGATATTCATTGAAGTCGATGACAATGTCTTCCAGCTCCTTAAGCTTATCTAGAGTCGTCATTATTGAGATATTCTGATTCTCTTGTAAGATAATCTGCAAGAAAATTATTATTTCCTACGACATGCTCAGAAACGGTGTTAAATTGAGACAAAAAAAGTTTGACATCTATGTAGTTTACGCATATGAGGTCCATTGTCTAGGTTTTGCTTAACAAATGTAGTTGCAACCTTATTATCAGTTAAAACCTTAAATGGTTTTGGTAAAAGAAATAATCTCCATTTTTTAATCCCTCGAATTATTGCTAATATTTCTTTTTCCATAGTGTTGTAGTTTTCTTCTGTAAGGGAAAATGTTCCACTATAATAACCGCATATTTCGTTAAGATATGTTTTTAAAACGGCTGACCATACTTCATTAGAAGCTTCTGTTTGCATTATGAAGTCATCTTCTTATTCTGGTAGTCTTAGCTAGGGTAGACTTTTGCATTCTTCTTTAAGATTTTTGACAATTTGAGTGTGATGATCACTCCATCCTTTAGTATTATTTTTTCTTAATAGGCTTTGCAGGTCTTTCTTTTTCCTTACTAAGTCAGGTATGTATAAGGTTTGTATTGTACAATAATCGTAAAAAATCCTTGGATCTATTTTTTAGTTCTTAGCTCATCTGGGTATTCTGTAATTTTTCTTAAAATATAAGTTTGTAAAGAGATACTATTTGATCCTTGTTTGAATACTAAAAATTCAATTTTTCTTGTTCAATACAATCTTTCTTGTCGCTGAGACATATTCCTTCTCGTATAGTAGTTTCGGCAAAAGCTTTAAGTGTTCTCTATGTTCCTCCATCGTTTTAGAGCTGATTAAACTATCATCAATACAAATGACTAAAAATGAATTAAGATGTTTAAAAGTGTCATCCATTCTTCTTTGAAATATTCTAGGTGCATTTTATACTCCAAATGGCATTACAATCCATTTCGTAGAATCCTAGTGGAGTACTAAATTTTGTATACTTGATGCTATCTTCTTTCATCCTTTTTTGCCAAAATCCAGATGTACAGTTGAATTTCAAAAACTATTTTCTGTTTTTAACAAGGTTAAGTAGAACTTCTTTATTTGGTGAAAAGTAATTGTCAGTCTTGAATTGATTGAGTTTTTTTGTAATTAATAGCCATTCTAGCTTTATTTCTTCGTTTTTCTGCTTTGTTCATTACCATGAAGGCTAGAGATGAATAACTTCCTTTTGCTGGTCTTATTAGTCCTTTTTCTAATAACTCATTGATTTGTATAGAAATTTCTTTTATATCTTCTGGTGTGTAAAGCATAGGTTTTTCTTTAATATATATACTTCTTGTGTCAGTTCTCTTTTAGCTCTGCGGTACTCTAGTTTCCAACATTGCAAAGGATTTTCTGAATAGATTTATTTTAACTTATTAAGCAAGTCTTGTTTCTTAATTATGTTTACTTTGAAACTTGGGTTTTGTATTTGTGTTCAGAATGCAATTTGTTCATGTCCCTATCCATGCTAAACGCATAATCTATAAGGATGTTTTAGAGTGGAAATTTTAAGAGTATATCCAAATTTTGTAGAGTGTGTGGAGTTTGAGTAAATTTAGCAAATTATTTGAGGAAATCATTTCCTAGTAGAATATCATATTCTGAGTTATATTGGAAGACTAAAGGATTATTAAGGATTTTATTTCCTAATATGATGGACACATTACTTTGTACAAGGTCTAAATAAGTAGTGGTAAGGTGAACACCTTTAACTTTAATTTTTCGATTAGATGGGAGTTTTTCCCATTTTGGTAATAGAAAATCCTGGAAAAGGGTTACTTCTGATCTAGTGTCTATTAAAGCTGTAGTTGTAATATCTAAGTCCTTTACTATTACATCAATATATGTAAGAATAGGAATGTGAAGTTCTTTCATATTCTATCAAGGATTGTTATATTTTGCTTATCAACTAAAGTGAGTTGGGTTGGTTTAATGTCATAAGTTGTAAATTGGTCTAGAAAATTCATTCCTAATATGATATGATCAAATTTGTTATTAATGGAATGATCAATGTAACAATTACATTCTAACAGAAAAGAAGTAGGGATTTTCATTATAATTTTAGAGTTTTGATTAAGAGTAGATCTTCTACCATCATACGTAACAAAGTTATATTCAGTGGTAGAAATGACTGGAATAGGTAAGGGTATACAATGACATTGGGATGCTCGTTTGTCAATTAAGATTTTATTTTCTATCCATGTTTGTCCATTAAAATATTCTAACTTTACTTTGTAAGTTTTATTATTAGTATTTGCCATGGTTATGCTTTTAGGTTGGAATCTAGGTATTCTCGTCATGCTAAATCTTGTTGGTAAAGTTGGTTGATTAGTTATACTTATTCCTTTTTTTGTATAGGAAAGTCTAGGTGCTTCATAGCTACTTGATGGTTCATCTTCATCTACTAATTGAAAACCTGTTAATGCAGGTAATCATGCTTCTTGCATTGATAGTGAAATAATGGTACTTACTATTGAGAAGATCGAATCTACAGTTATTTTTCCTGTTTGTTGGACTTCTTTTATAGGAAAATTGGTGTTAGAGAAAATTTTTAATCCTCTATAATAAAATGATAATGCATCATTTCCCGGTTGTAATCCTATATCTATTAAAAGTTTAAATTATAAATTAAGAGTATCTTCAGTAATTTTGCTTCGTAGAGTAACTGAGTATCTTCAATAATAATGAACAAGGTGAAACTTCCAACCCTTTTAGAAACTATAAATCAAAAAAGAACAAAAAAGCTTAAAGCTTTCATTACAATAGATAGCAAAATATTAATGAAGAATTTAAAGGAAAATTACTTAGTTACTCTACGAAGTAAAAATATTGAAGATACTCTTAGTTTACAATTTAAACTTTTAATAGATATAGGATTACAACCAGGAAATAATGCATTATCCTTTTATTACAGAGGAATATACACTTTCGCTAACACCAATTTTCCTATAAAAGAAGTCCAACAAACAGGAAAAATAACTATAGACCTGATCTTCTCAACAGTAAGTATCACTATTTCACCACCAATACAAGAAGCAAGAATACCTGCATTAATAGATTTTCAATTAGTAGATGAAGATGAACCATCTAGTAGCTATGAAGCACCTAGACTTTCTTATACAGAAAAATGAATGAGAACAGCTAATCAACCAACTTTACCAGGAAGCTTTAGCATGACAAGAATACCCAGATTCCAACCTAAAAGCATAACCATGGCAAATACTAATAATCAAACTTACAAAGTAAAGTTAGAGTATTTTAATGGACAAACATGGATAGAAAACAAAATCTTAATTGACAAAGGAGCATTCCAAAGTCATTGTATACCCTTACCTATTCCAGTCATTTCTACCACTAAATATAACTTTGTTACGTATGTACTCTTAATCAAAAATCTAAAATTATGATGAAAACCTTTACTTCTTTTCTATTAGCGTGTGATTGTTATATTGATCATTCCATTAATAATGAATTTGATCATATCTTATTAGGAATGAATTTCCTAAACCAATTTACAACTTATCACATTAAACCAACCCAAATCACTTTAGTTGGTAAGCAAAATATAATAATCCTTGATAGAATAGGAAAGAACCTCACATTCCTATCCTTACATATATTGATGTAACAGTAAAGGACTTAGATATTACAATTACAGCTTTAATAGACATTGGATCAGAAGCAACCCTTTTCCAAGATTTTTTATTACCAAAATGGGAAAAACTCCTATCTGATCGAAAAATTAAAATTAAAGGTGTTTACCCTACCACTAGTTATTTAGACCTTGTACAAAGCAATGTATCCATCCTTAATATTCCTTTAGTCTTCCAATATAACTCAAAATATGATGTTCTACTAGGAAATGATTTCCTTAAACAATTTGCTAAATTCACTCAAACTCCATACGCTATGTATCTCACTATAAAATGTGGACATACTTTTAAAATTCCCACTCTAAAACACCGTTACAGAGTATGCGCGAATCGTGGTGGACAGGGATATGAAAAAATTGCACTCTCAATACAAATACAAAACCCAAGTTTCAAAGTAAACATAATTAAGAAACCAGACTTGCTTAATAAATTAAACAAATCTATTTAGAAAATCCTTTGCAATTTTGGAAACTAGAGTACCCTAGAGCTAAAATAGAACTAACACAAGAAGTATATATTAAAGAAAAACCTATGCTTTACACACCAGAAAACATAAAAGAATTTTCTATACAAATCAACGAGTTATTAGAAAAAGGACTAATTAGACCAGCAAAAGGAAGTTATTCATCTCCAGCCTTCATGGTAATGAACGAAACATAAAAATGAAGAAATAAAGCTAGAATGGTTATTAATTACAAAAAAACTCAATCAATTTACATGGATTGACAATTGCCTTTTACCAAATACAGAAGTTCTATTTAATCTTATTAAAAATAGAAAATATTTTTTAAAATTCAACTATAAATATGGATTTTGGCAAATAAAGATGGAAGAAGATAGCATCAAGTATACAGGATTTAGTACTCCAAAAGGATTCTAGAAAAGGATTGTAATCTCATTTGGACTATAAACCGTACCTAGAATATTTCAAAGAAGAATGGGCGACGCTTTTAAACATGTTAATTCATTTTTACTAATTTATGTTGATGATATTTTAATCAGCTCTAAAACCACAGAGGAACATAGAGAACACTTAAAAACTTTTGCCGAAACTACTATACAAGAAGGAATATGTCTCAGCGATAAGAGAGCAACTATTGAACAAGGAAAAAAATTAAATTTTTAGGATTTGAACTACAATCAAATGGTATCTCTTTACAAACTCATGTTTCAAGAAAAATTGCAGACCAAATGAGCTAAGAACCTAAAAACAAGTCCATAGATTTTTAGGATTGTTGAATTATGCTAGCTCATACATACATGACTTAGCAAGGAAAAAGAAAGACCAACAAAGCATATTAAGAAAAAATAATACTAATGGATGGAGTGATCATCACACTCAAATTGTCAAAATCTAAAAAAAGAATGCAAAAGTCTATCCGAGCTAAGACTACCAGAACAAGAAGACAACTTAATAAGGCAAACAAACGCTTCTAACAAGTATGGTCAGCCATTTTAAAAGCAAGCCTTAACGAGATATGTGGTTATCATAGTGGAACATTTTCCCTTACAGAGGAAAACTGCAACACTATGGAGACAGAAATAATAGCAATAATTCGAGGAATTAAAAAGTGGAGATTATTTCTTCTACCAAAACTATTTAAGGTTTTTACTAATAATGAGGTTGCAACTACGTTTGCTAAGCAAGTCCTAAAAAATTTACATATTGGTCCATCCAGTTATGGTGTAATCATTCTAAAGACCAAATTTTTGAAAAATTAACAAGTAGGACCTATGAATTTTCGCAACGATGAATAGTATGGGTCAATATGGAATATTTCGGTGTGCATGCTGATGTGGACTTTTAAACTACCAATACTACCTATGCTCTATTGATTTCCCTCCACCCAACCCACTTGCTAGTCGTTGAAGTATTCAACTATAAAAAGAAGCAGTCTTTTCTCTATTTAAACCCCCTTCAACCCAAAGCGCACCCATCTATCCCTCTCCTCCTTTTCTCTTCACCTGGCAATCAAAATACTCTCATATCCTCTTCCATTGAAGGTTGGGCTTACACCGCCATTGGAGAGCACATGAGTAGCAGGTAATTGTTAATATTTTTTTGTTGTAATTAGTTTGAAAACTGATACTTTTTTTTAATTGTGTCTAATGCATAGTTATGTAGGTAAATTTTTATTTGATGCACAAAATAATTAGAAATTTTTTATTTAAACCAAAAATTAATTTATGCATAAGAATTTTTTAATTAATTAGAAGTTGTGCAATAGAGGCAAACGAGCAATGCATAACTATGTGGCTTCTGGTGGAAGAACCAAGTACTTGGAATACGACATCAATGTCTTGTGTCCAGAATGGAGGAGACTTGCGAAGATTAAGATTTCAAGGTCTCAAGATAATCCACGGAGATTGTTTCATAAACGCATAGGCTATGATAAGTTTATCAAATGGGCTACACCAAAAGAGGAAGGGGCAGAGGCATCAAGTGGAGGGAGGAATTCTTTCTTGGAAGACAATGGCACCATAAGTGATGTACAAATAGTAGTTAGGGATATTAAATTGATTGTGAAGGACATGAATGCGAAACTAACTTTTGCTTAGATATGTATGATTGGTATTATTGTCATCATCACAATGAAATGAGTATGCACCTGTAACTATTCATATGCAATATGAATCAAGAACGAAATCTTAAGTGGAATCCATGTTCCTTACATTGCCAATCATAGCTACCAAAACCATAACTGCATATGTTTAGTAACAACTTCATAATAACTATGTAGAAGTTCTAAAGTGCCCAAAAGAAACAGAGGACATTAGCTGAATCCAAATGAACCTCAACAGGCATTGTTTTGTAAATACACGACCAAAAGATAGGTTTCATGGGAATATTCAGCAACAGAAGCAAGCTGAGGGTTGACTGTCAGCAACCAAACACAAACTTCCAAGCAAAATGCTCTGCAACAATGTCACCAAGTGCAGAAACTGTAAAGAATTAAAGAGACATGAAATTAATTTCTACAGCAACTGCAAGAAAATAAGAAACTTGGCTGAAATATTGAGGATAGTTACCTTGATTCAGATATTTGGGGGTGGGTAGGACAACTTCTGCCTTTTAGAAACCCTGCCATCCTTAGGTGGTCTACCTCTCATATTTCTTTGGGAAGATCTTATGGTTCTCCTCTTCTCAAACCTCAGCACCAAACCCCCTCCCTTGCCTTTGTGGCTTTTAGAATTGTGTCCATACAGGCCACATTTGCTGCATTTTACAGTGGATAACCTCTTAAAAGTCTTGCACTTAGTGACATCTTTCCTCCCAGAAGTTTCAGGCCTCCTAGGTCCTGGCTTGTCAACTAATGGTGGGCTTAACTTGGGTAGATTCCTATCCTCCCAGAAGATTTGGTCTCGCACTGGGTATATCACCACACCATAAGCCAATCTGTACTTGTCTATGCTGAATGCCTCATGCATAAATGCCTCGGGGTCAAGTCTTTCCCTAAGGATGCATCTAATGGCATGTTTGCACAGGATTCCTGAAATATCCTAAAGCATGCAATCACAATGGCTTGTGTTTAGGTTAATGGTTGTGTTGCCATCTTGCACAAGAAACTCCCTCATCCCTGCTGATGTCACCCTACATGTCCTACTATCCAACTCAAGCTTCAGTATCTATTTTGTAACTTTAGGAACCACCCTCCCAGCCCATTCTTTGGCATTCTCAGCTCTCTTAGCTATAGTATTCATAAACTTGTGCAAGATAGCCTCAAGAAGTACCATGATGGTTTATATTTGAACCTCTCAATCTTCCCATTAAAGCTTTCCACAAAGTTTGTTACATTATCTGGGACTTTTAGCCCTTGGTCAAACATAAACCTAGCCTAATGCTCAATAGGCTCTTCCATCAACCAACTGTGAGCAGTTTTATTCTCCTTACATATCTTTTCCATTGTTGTTATGCACATATTGATTGTATGCATTTGCAGCTGTGAAGAAGAGACTGTGAAGTTTGACACTTAAAAGTTACAGATACGCATATTAGTTTGAATTGAAAGATACTGTCAATGTTGTAAGTAATCAAATTTTTTAAAATACAATAAGGACCTAGATACTCCCTTGCAAAGTTTCTATAGTAGTGTACTGCACATATTCTCCTACCACATTTAGGGAATATCTCAATCATTGCTTTGATTAAACCCTATATTTGAACAGAATAACCATTCAATTGTACACAGAATAATCATTAAATTTTACCCAGCATGAGTATAACTCCAACAAAATAGTTGACAGATAGCAGCTAACCTTATGTCTGTCATAAATAAACTTAGACATTTCAACATTCTCAAAAACATCTTCTTAAAGCCCTAAAAAATTAGAGCCAATTGGACTTATCCTCTTGCTGTACAACTGCATCTGCTATGGGGAAATATCCATTGTTGCCATCCAACCCTAAAGCCACTAGTAGGACACCTTAGAAAGGGCCTTCCAAGAAGCACCCATCCAACCCAATGAAGGGCCTACAACCACTGAGAAAGCCAGTCACCATGGACTTAAATGAAACAAAAATTCTTTTAAACAGATGTGCACCTTCAGGAGACTGAGTAATGCATGAACTGACACTGGGTTCTTTGACTTGATTTCCTCAATGTACTCCAACAGCCTGGAGTATGATTCATGACTGCCTTCAATCCAACACTACAATAGATGCCTAGCCCTCCTCAATGTATGATTCTTTGTCTCTAACCCATACCTCTCCATGATCTTGTCATACATAGCACTTAGAGTGATATTGGGGTTTGCCTTGTAATCTACAACTAGATGTGCTGCTATCCAAGGATATGAGGCAACATTGTTGAAGTTCTTCCTTAGACATTTGCAGTAGCCTCTAATGCTTTTCACCTGTTATGTGATTCCATCTCTCAGTCTAGAAGCTTGAATTCTCCACTGACATCCCTAATTCTTACACTTCAAAATATGTTTGAATCTATCATTCTTGATCTTTCTTAGAGAAATTCCCTCTTGAATAGCATACTCTTTAATTACTTGGCTCCAGTGCTCCTTCTCCACAAACATGTCCCCAACAGATATAGAGATTTTTCCATCCTTATTTCTAGCCCATATTCCCCTGTCTAGTACATTTTACTAAAGACATTCTAGAAAACATTACCATCATCATCCACAGTGAAAGCATCTACTTGCAGGATTGGTACATTTTCATCCACACTCACTGGAATTAAATCTTCATACTCTACATCACTGCCATCATCTTCTTGCATTTCATCTTCCAAAGATGTATCACTATCATCTTCCTCTTCATTGTCAGCAGAACCTCCATCATAGTTTGAATCTTCTTCATCAGATTCCTCATCATCACTAGTACACCGCTCATCATTAGCACCCTTATCAGAGTCATCACGAATATCATCATCATATTTTGATATTGTTGTTGGTTGACTTAGTGCCCCAGATCATATGCCTCTAAACTAGTTAAACCTAGATCAGCGTTATCATAAACTTGGTAACTTTTCCTTTTTCTTCCCCCAATCTTTGTTCCTTCAGGGTTTAGTTCAAAAGCGAAAGCAATTTGCTTGCTAGTAAGGTCTACATTTGGACTTGGACATTTGCCGGTGGAGGGGAAAGTTGGAGATGTCAACTTAGGAGATTTGTTTTTAGAGGGGGAAATTCGAAATGCCACATTAGGGACTTTGCTGGTGGCGGATGAAGTTGGAGATGTCATAATAATAGTGGAGGGTGAAGTTGGAGATGTCACTCCATGAGATTTTCTACCTATATGTGATTTTGGAGATGTTTGCACAGGTGATTTGGTAGTGGAGGGAGAAGCTAGACTTATGCATCTAGGAGGTTGTCTGATTACAGTTGAATTTGGACTTCTAACTAGAAGGGGATCACTAGTAGGTGTAGATGGAAATCCAGGGGATTCCTTGTTGGAGAAGTATGAGTTGGAGATGCCAGTCTACTTGATCTCCTAACAGGTAATTTTCCTACCTGTGAGCTTGGATTTGGATTTAGAATCATACTGTCAGCCCAGTTGTTAGCTTAGCTAACAGTAGGTTGACTCAAATTCTGCATGTCTATTGAGCTACAAATGTAATCAAGAATTTCTTCCTCATTGCGATGGTCATTCAGCCGGGGGGTTCAATTACAGCCAACTAATTATGAGCAGGGTCACAAACTGGGAAGGGATCACTACTGGGCATAGCTACATTATTCTTTGCATTTAGAAGTTCCAATTCCTGGGTTGTGTAATAGCAAACTAAAGGAGTTTTGCCTCTTTTGATGTGTATTGGAATCTCACCTATTTTTTTACCCCAAATTCTAGTAACATCCGAGCAAGCATGATCATGATCTAGTTTGCATCTACTCCTTGAATTAGGTATTGAATACCACAAATCTATATACTCAGGAAGTTCCACCTCACACTTTTCATATAATGCCTTATAGTCTCTATATATAGTCAATAACGTTATACTCATCCAACTACACATCCCATTTCTGCATCTTTAGATTTTTATAATGCAAATCCAACACCCTTGAACCATCATCAACAACCACCTACATATAGAGGATTATGCAACTCTAGGTAAATACAACAACCACAAAGCAAACAAGTAAAAAAGTCAACTTTATCTTAGTATGAATTTACTAATACCAATTAAACAACTCATATTGCCAAATTCACAACATACCTCTTACCAATTTCAACTAAATTAAGTATTTTCCAAGTAATATTGATACAAAACATAATGACATGCATAACACTAGCCAAGATGCCAGAATATTTAATTTACTGGTAATCTACTTTTTTGACTATAATATTCCTAATTACCAATTTAAAATCCCCTAAGCAAACCCTAACTTACAATTAAATATACAAATTCGGACAACACTTACCTTTACATTCTTCCCCTTATACTTTTGACCCATATTTCACTAATTCAGCTGGGCTTCTTCAAGTTTCAACCACCAACTGGGCCTCACACACATGCAACGATCCCGTTAGATTTAGCCACAAGAACAAGTTTTAGTTAGTGGGGAAAGAATAATTGAAAAGGTTAAATTGTGATTTGGTAGGTATTGTGGCGGCCTTTTAATAAATGTCCCACCACTTTTCTCCATTTTCGGTTGGCCTTTTGGTAATTTCACAGCTCCGACACCACTTTATTTTAAATTGTCACCGTTACGTTAATATGTCCATTTCTTTTACTCCTACTTGTTAATTTTTCAAAAACATGATCTTCAAAATTATTACACCATAATTATATGGACCAATATGTAAATTTTTGGCAAGTCCTAGACAATGGACCTTACATGCGTAAACTACATAGATGGCAAACTTTCTTGTCTCCATTTAACGTTGTTTATGAACATGTCGCAGGAAATAGTAATTTTCTTGCAGATTATCTTACAAGAGAATTAGAATATCTCAACAATGACGACTCCAGACAAGCTTAAGAAACCGGAAGACATTGTCATCAACTTTAATGAATATCTTGAAACTATTTTAGCAGGACTTGAGCAACTCGAAACTGGTGTTCAAGCTATAGCTGATAATCTCCGAACTGAAATTAACAAACTCTCCACTGGAACTGCCGACATCATCAGAGACGTGAAAAAAGATCTAGAACAATGAAGAATTATTGTGGGAGATATGCTAAAATCTATTAGCTCTCTCAAACCAACTTCTTCAACTTTATCAACCATATCAACTACCAGTCCAGCGAAGCCACAAACTTCACCAACAACTCAAACTATAGAACCTAGTTCAAGCTCTCCATTTCTCGAAAAAGAGAAGGAATTGCTAGAACAAAAGGCAAAACTACTATCAAAAAGAACTATAAACCTAATAACTCAAACTAAAAAGTTTGTTTCTTTTGATAGCTGTGACCCTTTTATTGCAGGATATTACAAGACAACTCAATTTGTTTACTGAAAACTTCATGAAGCTCCATAAATTTTTTTATAGTGGAGGAAAATCTCTATTTGCTAGACTCACAGCCTTCACAGGCGCAAACCCTGAAACCATCTACCAATGTTATGAATTTGGATACCTTAATCTAGTTTATCCAAATCCAAAACTCACAGAACTTTCCAAATTAACATATGAAATTATTCAAATCCTCAAAACCTTCAAACAAGGACCTAATTTTGGTAAATTCTATATGATATCGCCAGAAAAAGATAAAAAAACCAGCATACTATACCCTAGAATCAGTATCATCCAAGTTGGACACGTCTCAGAGCACTTTCAACTTAATATTGAAGCCTCCAAAAAATTTGACCCTATCAGATTTAATGAGTCTTGGATAAATTATAGAAGAACTAGTGGAGCCCTCGCAATTAAATGTCAAGGACAAAGGCTATATGCCTCCAGACTTAAAAGTGCGCATAGAGGAGTGGATTACATCTTAATAACTAAAGAAGGGATGAAGAAGGGAACTTATAATGATGAACTATTGAAATTTCTCTTTCAGCTTCAACCAGAAAATTTTCAAGGATCTCCAGCCGTTAGAAATAAATTCGTTGAACTAGTCAAAAAAGAAGAAGAAAAGTAAGCTCTATTACGAACGTCCAACATTTTGCCAACATCAAGCTAGATGTAAGGACAAAATTTTGTTGACACTATTAGCAAACTTCCAAACTATGATCCCAACACAAGTCACTAGACCTGTCAAAAATTGACCCGACCCGAAAACCTGACCCGAATCCTCCAGAAAATTTTGAGTTTTGAACACAATTTTCTCGACTCAAACCCGAAATAAACCGAACCCGAAAAATCCGTAAATTAGCGGGTCAAACCCGCCCACTCGACCCAAACATTATATCCTTAGGTTTTATTTTTCTATAATTTATCTCTTTTAACAATAATGGTAAGTCATTTTTATTGAGTATTTTGAAAAGACATTATATAACCATTGCATCTATTTATAAATTAAACAATAATAACCTAATTTGTTTTTTCTCCATTCTTTGAAAATAAAACCGTACACAACTTTTAAATGAAAAAGCGTCAAAAATAGGTATAAAATTGCATGGAATAACTATCTTATCTTTTTTAAAAAGTTAATTTAAAATAACACAAGCATTAAAGATGCGAAAGTCATACCATTATATAGTTAGTTAAACAAATCTGTCTAATTTTTTTAAAATTAGTTAATTTTTAATAATCTAAAATTTTGATGTTATAACTGCAAGATAATATCTTATACTTCTTTTATTTAATTTTATTTGGTTTTCATTCTAACTAGTCTTGAATTATGATACTAACGGTAGAAAAATGACTAGCCGTATTTGTATTAGGGTTGGTCCATTAATAAAGTTTTACCTGATTGGACATTGGTAGGTTAGTTAACAAATATATTAAATCATTAAATAGGTTATTAGCGGTGAAACTGCTACAACTCATTAACATGCTCTAGACTAGTTGCCCAATAAATGGTCGACCCACTATTAACCTTCTTTCAATGTATGGGTCGATCTACCCAAAATCAAGTGGGGCTTAATTCTTTACCCGCCCATACAAGATGTTCATATATTATAATAAAATGTTTGAATATTTTAATATTCTTTTGAGAAATTACAATTATTATGCATTTTCATTAAATAATGACAACTTTGAGTAATAAATATGCAAAATTTTTGATTTTAAAAAAAGAAAAATAACTCGCTGGAAAGGCGCTCTAAATCCATTGGGTTGATCCGTGTAACGCCCGCGATTTTATTCCCTTATTCCGGAATTTTATATCGTTGGAAATTGAAATAATGTCGATGTGCCTGTTAGGTACTGTTTTTATTGAAAAGAATATTATTCTTATTTATTGTTATGGAAGATTATATCGGGCACTACATATTGCGTAGGTTCCCGAGTATAACTGGACTGGTGATCCTTGGGACTAGTCTTGCAATTTATTGAATCGAACATTGGGTATTAATTATGAGTTAACAAGTGGATAAGCTCGTATTAATTACGAGTTGACAAGTGGATAAGCTCGTATTAATTATTGATGTGACGCATTAATTATCCCAAACCAAAGAAAAAGGAAAAAGAAATAAAAAAAACAAATTAAAGGGGCCGAAGCCCCTTTTCTGCAAAAGGAAAGAGCAGGGGCATCGGGAGGGTTCCTTTGTTCCCCTGCCCTAATCAACGGCCGAGCAAGAGAAAGGGGGGCTGGCGTTCGGCCGTCGTCGCGCCGGCGAGGCCCCGGCCACCCCACCAGTCCACACTCAAGCCACCCACAAATACAAGAGAGAGAGAGACAGAGACAGAGACAGAGGCAGAGACAGGGTAGAGAGGGTTGGGCTGGCGATGGCCGGCCACCGTGACTGCAACCGCCACTGCCGCCCTCGTCGTGCGCCAGCGACTGACCAGCGAGCAGAGTAGGCGAAGGGAGAGAGAGTTAGCGGGGTAGAGCAAGCAAGGGTTCACGTCTAATTAGCACAGGAGTTGGGTTCTTTAGTTTGAATTCGAGGTGGGTTTCCTCTTCCTCCTATTTGTTGTTAATTCGATGAAAGTTTATCGATTATAGTTCGTTCAGATTAAATTGGAACTGATTATAGTGACTTGAGGAAACTAAGGAAACTGTACCGTAAATTGAACGATGCCTAGTGTATATATATATTTTTTGATCATATTGAACAAAATTTTATGGATTATATGAAATTTATTCGATTGTATATAGTTTATTGAAACTATATGGAATTATAATCGGTTATATGAGATTATGAGGGTTATTCGATTATATAACGTTTATCGACTTATATGAAATTTAGTAATTATCGATTTATATGAAACTTAGTGATTATCGATTTATATGAAATTTAGTGATTATCGATTTATATGAAATTTAGTGATTATCGATTTACATGAAATTTAGTGATTATCGATTTACATGAAATTTAGTGATTATCGATTTATATGAAATTTGGTGCTTATCGATTTATATGAAATTTAGTGATTATCGATTTATATGAAATTTAGTGATTTATCGATTTATATGAAGTTTAGTGATTTATCGATTTATATGGAGTTTAGCGATTTATCAATTATACGAAGTTTCTCGATTATATAAAGTTTAATAATCAGATTTGTCGATTACATGAAGATTATTCATTATATAATCGATTATATGAAATATATCGATTATATATGTTAATCGAATATGCGCAGCTTATCGATTATATATGTTTATTGAATTACATGTGACTTATCGACTACATGATAAAATATAAAGTTTACTGATTACATGAAGTTTATCAAATATTGCAATTTATCGATGATGCGTATATATATTACAGTAATGTTGACATTAACTGCAATCGTGTGGGTTACGTTATGATTGGGGAATCGGTTGACAATATGAGTTCATGACGTGACTATACGTGCTATGTGAAATCCTTTTCCCCGGGGTTGATGAATGTGTGAAATAACATTGACTTCGAGTCTTAGAGATCTTTAAAAGTATGTGAATGCTGATTTGTATGATTTCAAAGTGTATTTAAATGTTTATCGGTTGCCTGTTTTAATTGACAAGTTATTGGTAATAAAATATTCTTAAATCACCGGACTGCTCAATTGAATAAAGTAGACGGCCAGTTAACATGTCTAGGAATCCTTTAAGAAATGATTTAAGTATTGAGCGTCCAATTATGCCATATCCATTGCCCTGGTCGACTTAGGCAACCCAATACCCTTTATCGAAGTTTAAATGAGGATTCAAAGCTTAAAGTTTCATTGTTCTGCCAGTAGGCAGAAGATTCAAGTTCAATGTTCATTGTTCTGCTAGTAGGCAGAAGACTCAAGTTCAAGTTTCATTGTTCTGCCAGTAGGCAGAAGATTCAAAGTCCAATGTTTTATTGTTTTGCCAATAGGCAGAAGATTCAAAGTTCAATGTTCATTGCTCTGCCAGTAGGCAGAGGATTTACGTTCAGTGATTCATTGCCCTGCCAGTAGGTAGAGGGTTCAAAGTCAATGTTCTATTGTTCTGCCAGTAGGCAGAAGATTCAAGTTCAGTGATTCATTGTTCTGCCAGTAGGCAGAAGATTCAAAGTCATACGTTACACAATAAAAAGAATATATCAAAGCATTATGCTACGTCAATAGCATATATCAGAGCTATCGGGCCATGTTTTAACAAGGAGATCTGTCTCTGTACATGACCTGTTCCTGTATGGTGTAGTGAAAGCATTAGTTTAGTGACTATATCGCATTGAACATGACGGTTATTCTAGTGTATATGCTAAATTCATATAGTCTGTCATCTAACAGCATCGTCAACGAAATTTCAATGTTTAATGGCATAAATTATATGAAACAAAGTAAGCCTTTCATGTCAGCAATCCCAACAAGTGGTGTTTAAGGCTAATCCCTTCTTTTCATTGAATTTATGAGTTTATATGAATTTCTTATGGTAAGTTTATTGAGTATGGCTATTTTAGAGTTTAAGCTGTGGAAGCGACTGCTATTTCCCCTGCATTATGGTGAAATATATTGTAAGGTAGGTGAGTTTTTTCAAAGGGAAGGAATTACGAACAACTTTCGTAGGTTAATATTGCACGTTAATATTGTAATATTTAAGTTATATGTATATGTTGTGTAAGTTATAATATACATGTAAACTATTGCACTTTAAGTATTGTTTTGGGGGATGGGGTTATCCACTGAGCGATAATTGCTCATTCCCATATATTACTGTTCCCTTTCCAGGTTTCTGAAGTACAAGGTAAGAGTTTGTCCAAGTAATCCGAGATGGAGTCATTGCTGTTCTAGGAGCAAAGTTACATGCTCTATATGTGTGAGTTGCAATTGTATTGTTATGAAATCTAAGTTCCTATGTGCATGTATTGTATATCATCTAGAGTCGCTCTGTACGGCCATGTGAGCCGATCATCATTTAGCTCAGGTTGTTTATAGTTGGGATGTAACCCCAGTATTCCGGACGTGTGGTCCGTGAAGTTGTACTTTTATTGTTTTGTTACCTTAGTATTGAACTGTACTGGTTGATATGCTCCGGGCGGGTGGCCCGTAGAGTCATGAACTCCGGCGGGTAGCCGTTGAGTTGGTTTTATTAATGCGTTTAATTGCAGGGAGTTTAATGTAAGGCTTTAAGCCTGGAAAACGGTCAGTTTTTAGGGGAAACTCTGTCCGTTTCGTCCCAGGATTTAAAGAAAAAAAAATCAAAGTACAAAGTTAACACTCCTAACCTAGGGTTGGGGGCGTTACAATCCGAAACCCGTAAAATCGAAATACACTCGCCCGTATTTTACCTGAACCCGAAATGCACCCGATCCGTATTTTACCCGAACCAGAATACACCCGACCCGTATTTAACCCGCCCACCCGAACTGACAGATCTATAAGTCACTATCAACCTTATCTTATCATTTCAATAAGAACAGTCAGGCTACTACCTACAACTATACAACCACAAAAAATTTAGATTACAGAACCACAACATGCATTATTGTAGCATGCCAGCACGTTTCCACTCTCTACAATGACTATCCACTATGATTCTTAACTTATAAATATTGTATTTAATGATATGATGATGTGAGCACTTACTTAAACATTTCCTTTAAGTTCTATAAAAGATGTAAACTCTAGGGAGAAAGGGAGGCATTTGGGCGAAGAATAGATCACCCTAAGAGTTATCTACTCTCGACGATGTTCTAATGTCCCTTTTCTGGGAAACCAAATAATGAAAATAATTATATTCAGAAATCTCTCGAATCTATACCTCTATTCTTTCGAAATTCTTGAAAGGAGAAAAATAGTTTGTAAGTTAAAGTAAGTCCAGTAAGGCTTGTGAAGAGGAAGGGCGTAGCGGCAGATTGAAGAACGATACATCTCCATGAGAGACTCTGAGAAAAAAAAAAGATATAAATTCTTGATTTTAGTTGTTGATAGTTTGATTTATTACTTTGAGAATACTATTTCTGAAAAAATTGAATCAATTTTATCTATTCTTTGTTCAATTAGATTCTCTCATCAAGGAGTTTTAAACCTTTTTCTACAAAAAGTTACCAGACCCATGTTTTAATGGTATCAAAGCCCTACTCGTACTCAAACTACACCACCAATTTAATTTGCATTAAATAAAATCTAGAAATACAAACCCATAACTAGCCATAACTCATAAGGCAAAGAGCCCTTAATGGCATCCACACACTTCAATAAGAAAAATAAAGTTTCATTGAAAAGAGCAACCCCACTGAAAAAATCTAACCCCATGTATTGAATGCTTGTAGAAAACAATGGAAAAAACTTATACCAAATAAGGCATAACTATTTTGATAAAATTAAAGTTATGAGTTATCCTAAAAATAAACTACAATCTAACTCTATGTTAGACCAAGAATGTGATTATCTAGCTGGCCAAAGTTTTAATTTATCTAATTTAAAATACTATACACAAGATTAAGTTTGAGATTATTTGAGATCTTTCGATTGTACTACTAGAACTATAAAACAAAACTTATTAAATCACTACGAAGTTAGAATAAATTATCTATCTACTCTGGCAGAAAGTGTACACTCAACTATTATAAACTTAATTAAAGATAACATAGCATTGTTAGAATTGACCTTTGAATATACTGTATGATTTCAGCCAAATAAATATTTAAAGAATTACAAATAACTTACTTTACAAATGACGAAAATAAAAAAAATGAACTAAAAAACGAAATTAATGGCTAAGGTTATTTTTGTAAATTTGTAAAGGGTATTTTTGTAATTTTTTTAGATGCGAACAAACGAAACGCAGTACAGTCTGCCCGTTTGCCCAACCCTAGTGATGCTGATGGTGATGCTTTCGGAAGGGTATTGGAAGGCTTGGGATGGACAAAGTGGGGTGGACTGTGGTTAGGGCATGGGCAGTAGGCGCTGAGGACAGTGAATAGTCATACGACAACATGGTGCCGGTGTTGTAGTTTGGTCACCCTACTGTAATTATAAGATTACTATATAAAAAGTTATCTACATAAACAAATTTCTTTTTTTTTCCTCGTCAAGAGAAGTCTTAATGTTAACATGTGACTAATATTATTAGACAAATAAAAAGTAATTCTAATAAGTTGATGAGTAGTTAAGAACTTAAAATTCGATATACCCATAAGTTTAGCTTTAAGTACTCGACTCTTTCAAGATCCAAATGCCTTTTTGTATCTCTTCTCAAGTTTTAACAAGTCACAAATGTTATTTTGGTACAATCACATGTAAAAGAGGCCTGAATTGAGCTTAAACTCTTATGGTCCTATTCTTTTCGTTGGTAAATCTCAATTCATCAACTTCAACTCAGTCATGTACTTCAATAAAAAAATACTGACTTCAACCAATTTCAACCCATTTCAACTCACTATTTTAACCAACTTCTACCCATCATATAAAAAATATACCAACTTCAACCAATTTCAACCCACTTCAACAAAAAAAATACCCACTTCAACCCAAAAAAAAAAAAAACTCACTTCAACCCACTTTAACCAGTTTCACCCATTTTCCAACTCATATTTCTCAATTAAAAGAACATGCCCATATATATGTAGAACCCTATGTTACAATATTGGTAAAACTTTCCACTTATGTAAAAATAAATAAGGATGTCATTTATGGTCTATGACCGTTATAAATAACTAAGCAAATAACAGCTGATTGTAATGAGCAATTAAGAACTTGAGATTCAATATATCCATTAACTTAGTTTGGAGTACTCTTTCAAGATCAAATTACCCTTTTTTTCAATCTCTTCTAAAGTTTAAACACACACATTAATGTGGTATGATTACATGAAAAGAAGCCAATGAATTGAACTTGAAAACTTTCGTATGCAGATCCCTATGGTACTGTATTAATTATTACTTTTCTTATGTAAAAATAAATAACAATACCTTGTGGTCTATGGTAATTGTAACTTTACTGATTTATATTGCAACTAAGTGAAACCAATAATTAAATATATAT
>JACYFF010031958.1:19756528-19769141 GCA_017589665.1 Selenicereus undatus | reverse complement strand
TTGTCAGTTTGCATAGGAAGTCAAAAGCAGAATTTTTTTCATGGCTTCAAATCAGATTTAGTACAAGAAACCGAATGCATATGCAAACATGGCTTATAAGTATGAAAACTAACAAGAAATGAAATGCATTGCTAATCTACTGGAGCTGTGAAATTTGGATTCAAAAAATACCATTTTGTTCAGGAAGAAAAAGACCTACTATAGATTCTATAGTCAGGAATTTGAGGAGAGTATTAAAATGAGATTTAGCTTCCTAGAAAAGGCTGGAAAGAAATTTGATAACAGCATATAGCATTTTGTGTAGATGATTTGGGATTGTCAAATCCTGCAGTTTTATGTTTAGAATTGTGAGTATGTTTGTATTTGTCAGGATTTATTTGTGGTAATGAAATCTCCTAATTTCTTATGAAAAAAAAAATGAAGCTAGGTTGCTTGAATTATGTGACTATGGTGGTGTTCGGTTAATAGCTTTTAAAGAGCTTTCGGCCAAAAGAGTTTTTATGAATCTAATCAATTGTTTTGACTTAGTTAAAAAGTTAATCGGGGTGTTCGATAAATCAGTTTTGTAGAAGAGGTTTTTTGGGTTAAAAAAATTAATTTGAAAAGACTGAAACTATTAGCTTTTTGAATTTAAATTTCTGAGAATTGATTTTTTATCTTACAACTTCATTATAAACAACTAATTTTATCAAACACTTTTTCTTGAAACAACTAATATAAATATCTAACATAAACGGGCAATCCAAATGACTAATAATTGTTTGTCAAAGAGGGCTTATGTATCTTTTCATTTTAACGTTGAGGTTCAAGCTGCAATGGCTTCAACTAATAAGTTAAATGAATGTTCTTATTAAAGGAGATAATTCCAGTGGATTATTAACCAATAACTTCACCAATAAACTATGACAACATACGGGAACTATTAAGGGGTTGCCGTTAATTGCCGATAGCGAGTTATTTTTTGTTTTTCTTATCAACAAATTTTTTCTCTATTTTGTGAGTTTTTTTTTTTTGTTTCGTTTTGTGAGAATTAAGTTGTCTATTTTTCTCTAGATCAGTGTGAGTTTTAGAGCAATTTACAATAGATTAGAGTGTTGTTGCCTTAGTACAATCTATAGTAGATATGGATGTCATTTTTTTACAAAGGACGACCGAGTGCTATCATATTGGATTTACTTATTTTGATTTAGTAATGAGTCAACAATAGACTTGTAAGTGGTTCTGTTATGTTGATCTTTATTTCAATGGTGATAATTATATGTTTGTATTGAATAGGCACTTGCTCTATGAAGCTATAAAATAACTCGCCGATGTTCTAGAAAAATGTATTAACATTAAAGAACATAGTTGTTGACAAAAGAGCTAATACACATTGGGTGTTGATTAGGGGTGACAATGGGGCGGATACGGAGCAAGTTTAGTCGTACCCTCTTTCATACCCATTTTCAAAATTAATACCCATATCTATACCTATACCCATCGGGTATTACCCATACTCATACCCACTAGGTATAGCGGGTATGCGAGTTTTATTTGGGTACATATAGACAAAAAAAATTAAACTCATTTTGTACCCATATTCGACATCAAATAGCCAATATGTCACATTAACACCAAATTTCCAATAACATATCATGTAATATCAAAGCAATAAATTAGCACTTGAAAGTTACAGTTTTAACCAAAATGTTCCGCCGAAATCTTGAATATCATATAACTCAAAATAATTAGTAAAATATTCGAGTACAAGTAACAAATTATAACTTTAAACAAACGAGAATGAGTTTTATATAAGTAGCGGATATGAGATGGGTACGGGACGGACATTAATAAAACGGGTATGAGCCGTGTAAGACCTATACCTATACCCATACCTATACTCATATTGATTTTAGCAATATCCACTTCATACCCTTTTTTTTTTTGTTGCTATCCACCTCATATCCATTTTTTTTATATTTTCACCACAAATATCCATACCTATGCCCATTGGTACGAATTTTGCTAGTTTTAGACAAGTAGGATTTTTTTATCGGTCCTAATGTTGGTCAATAATATGTTCATCATTAGTTTGTTGCAGATAAAGATTTATTTTGATGTTCAGATTCAATTTGTTAGGGAATGCTCTTTGCAAATACCGTATGACTTTTCACTAATGATAATTTTTTTATTTAAAAAAATGATGGAACATTTCTGATGGACTTTCAATTATTTTTTAAAAGAGATTAAAAGAGAAAAAAAAAAAAAAAACAAGAAAACGATGCACCTGAAGGAACTGCCGGGGAAGTCTCGCGACTCTAGTCGATTCGCAGCGAAGCCCTAAACCTAATAAGGTGCGGAGATTAAACACTGAAAGAAGGGGGAAGGAGATCACATGCGAAAGCCCTCTGCTTACAAATCGTACCCTTTGCAAGCACCAGCCGTTGATCTCAGAAAGACAAATCAGATTTTAAGCGCAACCGACCCGATCTAAGGTCCACCAAACTCACAAAAAGACCCATTACACTATATCATCAGACTTTGTGGCTCGAAGCAGGGAAATTGCAAAACCCTGCCCTCTCCCCCCTTTTCTCACTCAAAATCTTCTCTTCTCTGTGTCTCTCTCTTCACCTTCTTCGGCTTCTACACTCTTCTCCGCCGGCGTTCTCTCCTCCGGTAACACTCTCTCTCTCGGGATCTAGCTTGAATGTGGTGCTTCTAACCTCTCTCAGGGGTTATTAGGCCGAAGATTTCTGATTCATTTCTTCTGTTTCAGTCTGTTGGTGATTTTTCTTCGTTGTGTTGCACATTTTTGGTTTTAGGCGGTAATTGGGAACATCAGGTTTGATTTGTTGTTGTGGTTCTTTTGTGTAGGAGCTTTGTTCAGTTTGGGTTCGAGTTAGTATTCTACTATGGCGGTATGTTCTGGGTACTTTTCTGATGAAATGTGGTTGCCATAGTTTTTTATGATGTAATTTGAGCTTAATAGGTTTTGTTATTTGGGTTTTTCTATTAGGTTGATAGAATCTTGAAGGATGATGCTTCCGAGGAAAAGGGAGATCGTGCCAGAATGGTAAGTTTCTTGTTTTCCCAGGAGAAAGTTTTAGCCTTTCGGATTCGACTTGTTAATACTGGCTCTTGGGTTTCTTCTTTTTTTTTATATATTTGTTCCAGTTTTTTACTCTCTAATGTGGTGTCCTTATGTAATCTCTTGTAGCGTTGAATGCTCACTTGTACTGATTGTGTTTTCTATTATTGTTGATGAAGATAGATGCTCTTCAATTATAGTGTATGCTGGCTGCTTATTCGTTTTCTATCCTTTAATTGTAGGTATATTAGTCCCTTTTGCATTGTTGAGGTTATCATTTTATCACAGTATGCTAGTTCCTTGCTGGATTGTTTCCTTTAGTAATGTACGGATGCTTGGCTGGGCATTTTTGATTGGAAGGACCCTTTCATTCCTGTTCTATTGATGCATGGCTTTTTGTCCACAGCGCCAAGGCTATCACTGTATGGTCGAATGGGCATTTATCTGCCAAATGAATTTGCAATATTTGGTTTTGGATATGCTACGTTTAGGGGTGTTCAGTCTTAGCTGATGGTATTTGGCATTCTATTACTAGGCAACATTTGTTGGTGCCATTGCAATTACGGACCTAATCAAGACAACTTTGGGACCCAAGGGAATGGTATGTTCTCCCGAACCTCCAAACCCAGCTCTTGAATTTCAATCATGCTTGAGTTTGATCTTATACATTGTCACATTTATGATATATGTTTGACATTTCATATGATCTTCTGTTTTCCACAGGACAAGATCTTGCAGTCGACTGGTCGTGGCCATAATGTTACAGTGACAAATGATGGAGCTACAATTTTGAAGTCCCTTCATATTGATAATCCAGCTGCCAAAGTCCTTATTGGTATCCTTAAAAGGTTTTTGTTTCTACGTAAAGAAGTTAATGCTGCAAGGCTTTGTTTGGTTGGAATTATAGCTTATGTTGCCTTTGTGAATAACATAGTTATTGTGTGGAAAGAGGGTGATGTAAAGTTTCTGTGGAGTTAAAGGATTTTTGTGTTTTTTTTTTGTCACATTTCATCCTTAATTTGAGGCTAGAAATATCAAAGACACAAGATGATGAAGTTGGTGATGGGACCACATCAGTCGTTGTTTTGGCTGGGGAGCTGTTAAGAGAGGCTGAAAAGCTGCTAGCAATGAAGATTCATCCTATGACTATAATTTCAGGTCAGCATTATAGATTTGATGCTTCTTTGGTTTGTTTGCATGCGTGTCCAACTGCGATTCTACTTGCATCCCTTTGGCTGGAAGTGTTAATAAAACAACATAATTGCAAATTTATGGCCTTTGAAGCACCCTAACTGGTTAGAGATATTCCTGATCAAAAAAAAAACTGGTTAGAGATATGAATCATGCGAACTCCTTGGCCAAAGTCTATCCTTTGTAATTGGTTGTTAATGAGCTTCATTGGCTCATGTGCATCTCTTGTAATACTACTTTGTTAGAGATTTGGGTTGAGGGATGAACATATATTGTCTTGGTGATGGCACACCTTTGTGTTGTATTTCCCCACTTGTTTTACAATGATGAGATGTTGCAAGGGATATATAGTTATAAAAAAAAAGAAAATATTTGATTGCAGCAAGCCTTATCTGCTTCTCAAGTATTTTGAAGAACTATCCTAAAGAGCATCCTTCGTATACAAAGGAATAATATGGGTGTGTAATGAGGAAACAATGAGGTGCAATTGATTGTTTTGAGGAAGGACACCTTGTTTATAGGGAGATTAACGACAAAACCCATTGAGAATTGTAGTTCAAAATATTTGAGGTGAAAAATGAGCTGATAGTTGGTACTCTCAAATTTTTAGTCTAATTGCCAAAACTTGTCGATTTTGGCTAGTTGAAGTCAGATGACTAGTAGCATCATAGTGCAGTTTCAGAGCTCATAGAAAATTTAAATTAGATTTTAATTAGTTTTGGGGTGGTTAGAAATAATTAATGATGCCCTCCTTTTCTTCCCCATTCCTAAGGAGATATTTTAAAGAACAAGCAAGTAGGATTCACTTGTGATGGGCACCAAAACCCTTTTTTTTTCGCATGAGTGAGTAGTAATCAGGAATGTTGGGAAGGAGAATTTGGAAATGACCTGGGTTGTCAATGAGGGCGAAATAGTGTTTCTACTCATTAAGGTGACTTTTTTGGGGGGGGGGGGTGGAGGGGTTGAATTATGTATGTGACTTTGTGGTTAATTGCTCAACATTTAATTGTACTATGCCTAGACTTGTTTTTTTTTTTTTTTTTTGGGACAGGTAAAATATTAGTTGGTTGTACATTGGCTATGAGTAAATATGAGGTAGGTATATTTTACTTAAGAATGGGATTTAAAGGTGCCCAAATTCAAACCTAAAGTTTCTAGACAGCCCATTGGGTGGGAATTGCTATTGCTTTTTTCCCCCTCGTACTGGTAAATATTGTGAGCACAAAAGCACGCAAGTCATAACAAAGGAAAAAATAGATGTGCTCTATAGAGAACTATGATGAGATGCGTTAAGAAATTATAAAATTATTCTTCAAAATATGATTAATTGATTTTTTGCATGAATGAACAAGGCAAGAAAACCTTAGATTTATTAGCATTTGGATCACATTTACCAACAATATAAAATAAAAAGAAAGAAAAAGCTGAATATTCATTTGGTTACAATAACTCCCACTGTGGGAGTTGTGGGTCCTATTTTTGACGGGGCCTGAAGAGATTAAGACGTAGGTAGCCTTATTTGTGTAAACATTTTTGCCCGTAGAGAGACTGATCGCAAGAGACCCGCAATTTTGTTTTTAGAGAAAATATTTTAGAGGTGGAAAATCTTTTGATTACACGGGAGACTAAAATCCATTAACATTAAATGTACATAAAACAACATAGGGCAAGTTAGTGCAGTGCCTTGCGCAATCAAAGGTGAGATAATAATAATCCTGCCAAGATTGGTGTTCTAGCATACATGAGGGCAACAAAAGCCGTATACAAAAGCCAAAGGATGGACCACATGCAAGCTACTTATGATCCGCAACCTTAATCTTATACCTTCACAAACTCCGATCCTAAAATATGTCATTTGGTAAGATTAATCGTTTCACACCTCCTTACTATTATATCCACACTTCTCAGCATAACATGACCAAACTATCTTAGTCTAATATTCATCTTATCTTGTATGGGCGCCATTCCTACTTTCTCTCTAATCACTTCATTCCTATACCATCCAATTTTGTGAAGTAACACATCCATCAAATCATTATCATTTCTGCTACCATTAACCTTTGGAGTTGAGTTTTCTTCTCTAAATTATATGACAAAGTTGGTTTAACTATCATACGATAAATTTTATCTTTCAATCTCAGAGGGATCTTCTTATCACATAATACTTCTAAAGAATTTTTTCATTATTGTCATCCTCCTTTAATATATTGGTTGATATTGTTGTTAGTATCTCATTTCTCTTGAATGATGAAACCTAAATACTGGAACTTCTCAACCCCTAGTATTGCCACACCACCAATGGTGACTTCTTAACTGCCCTTTTCTTCTCCACTGAACCCATGTTTGAAGTACTTCACCTTTGATCGGCATAATTTAAAACCTCCAAACTTTCAGGTAGGTCTCTATCGCTCTAATTTATTGTTAAGTCCATTGCTAGTCTTAGTGATAAAAATAATGTCATCCGCAGCTAGTATACATCATGATACCTCATCTTGAATCACTTTAATGGGCTCATTTATAACAATAGTAATCGACAATTCTTTCTTCTTGAAACATTTCCATAACACTCGTTTTTACTTCTAAGGTTATAACACTTGTTTTTACTCCCTCATATAATAGCTCGAATATATGTAATCAACACTTGTTTTTTTTCCAAACACTATCATAACGTCTCAAGTGGTACTCTATTCTATGCTTTCTCTAGGTTTGTGAACACCATGTGGGATTCTTTTTCCTATCCCTACTGAAGTCTGTGAGCCTTCTTATGAGATGAGTTGCGTCTATAGTTGATTTATCTGGCATAAAATCAAAGTGATTTTTTAAAATTGAAATATCCTTGATCTTCTCGTAATTAGCCTTTCCACAACTTCATAGTGTGATTAAGCAGCTTTATATTTTCATAGTTATTATAATTTTAAATATCACGCTTGGTCTCATAGAGGGGTGATTGTACGGGTTCTTCATCCGCGAGACATTGTTCCAGTCCTAAAAGGCTAAAAGGACATTAAATAGGTCCGTCAACTACTTTAGTCCCTCATCACCCAAACACTTTCGGATTTTCACAGGGACACCGTCTGGCCCCACAGCCTTTTAAGTCTTCATCTTCCTGAAGGCCTTTCTAATCTCCTCTTTGCTAAGACGACTGCAAAACTTGTGATATGACTACAAAACCACAGTATCTTTTTTCTTTTTTTAATCTTTGGCCCAGCATGACTCTACAGTTGCTTGATTGATTTGATTAGATATTGAAGTGTTTCATGCTCCTTAGGGAAACAGTAGGTAGCATTGACAATAGTGGACCATATAGATAAAGATGATGGTGTTGCAATGGGCTGCACTATTATAGAAGGAAGAAAAAAATAGGGGAGTCAGAAATAGGGCACGTATAGAAAGGCTTAAGGGTGCCAACTTTAGTTATGATCAAAAAAAAAAAAAGGGTGCCAAGGTTGATGATTAGCATATGCTCGTTTAAGACAAACTGCCAGCCCAACAAGCAAGTAAACTAATTAAAAGTGTGGCGTGAGGATCCTTTTTTTTTTTTTGGTGAGAAAAGGGCCTTACCCAAACGGGTGAACCAGATGTTGATATGTGTTTTTGGGTCTGGGAAAGTTGGGTTTTTGTGTCACCAAATCTAGTCCAAAACCCTAAAATTTTTGGGCGGGTTGGGATCAGGTAAATTAGACCTTGTTCCAATTTTTGCTCATGAAATGTACGTGGACGCTTGAGATTGTTCTCTAACCAAACAAGTCAATTCAAAGTTCTTTTTCTTTGATTTGGTCACCATCCTTTCTTTTAATTGTACTCATCTGTTTTTATTTACCCATGTTGTGACCGCAAGAATCTTATGTGTCCTATTTTTGAAGTTGAATGACTAATAGCTAATGATCTGACTTTCCCGTCTCAAACTTCCAATTATCTGAGTCATATGTGCACCTGTACTTATTTGTTTTATCCTTTACCACCTTCCAGGTTATAGGATGGCGGCTGAATGTGCTCATAATGCTTTGTTGAAAAAGGTTGTCGACAATGGACAAGATGCTGGTACTGATTATGGGTTATGCAACTTTCAATTTTCTTTGGTTGTGCTTCATGATTTCTCCTTGATGGATGATAACCTGTGTGATGCAGAGAAATTTAGGTCAGACTTGATGAACATTGCAATGACCACATTGAGCTCAAAAATTCTGTCCCAAGACAAGGAACACTTTGCCAATATGGCAGTGGATGCAGTAATGAGGCTGAAGGTGGAAAGCCTAAATCCCTTTACCTATAAGTACTGTAAAATGATGGTTGTGTTAACATTGTGCATGTCTTTGTGGTCGTTTGGTATTCGCTATTGCACAAGCATTTTATAACAAATTTTAGAGTTTGGGAGTTCCGAGTTTGGTGGTGTTTGTTGAAATTCTTTTGTGGAAAACTGCTTTGACTTGTAGCGACTTGTGAGAGGGAAGATGACTACTGCACACCACTTATCTTCAGGAGGAACAAGTTGAATTGCAAGACTGGCATTTCACACATTGAATTTCTAGTTATGTACCTGATACCTACGCATCTCTTCGGGTGGGCTCATTGTGCACAAATTAGACTTCGAGAAGAAGATTTGTCAATTGGATTCTATTGGCTCTCTATATGCATTTCAGTGCTAATTCTGTTTCCTTTGTCGCGATACATGCTTGTTAGTTCAGCAAATAAAATAAAAAGAACTTGTGTTTCAGAAATACTTTTTATTGGTGTTATCATTCCTTTGAGTGTAATGTTGGGATTGAATTTGTGAAGCAGAGAGTAAAACCATTGGGGTATGTTCGATTCATTGCAATATGTAGGGCAACGTTGTCATCAACAGAGTTGTTGAGAAGCATTACATTTTTGTAAAGCTAGGATGATCTAGTTCGTAAGTAGTAACACATTGTGGGCTTGGGGGGTGGTTTCTATTTTCATTATGTGCTTGTTTACTTTGGGCAGAGCTCTTCTTGTGCACAGCAACATGTTCTGTAGAACCATTGTTGTTGAGTAGCGCTTTATTCTGGATTATTCTAAAGTTTTCGCTGTGACACCCAAATTATTAGCAACTTGTTCAGGATTGCTTATGGGATTGTATTCAAAATTTGCAGGGCAGCACTAACTTGGAGGCGATCCAAATTATCAAGAAGCCTGGAGGTTCATTGAGAGATTCATTTTTGGATGAAGGGTAGGTCTATTTTTTTTAAGAACTGTTTGATACATTGGTGCTTGGTTTCCTATAATTTAATTCATTACTTGTATTGGAGATATTTTCTGATGTATCTGTTTTGTCCTATATGTTGGCAAACATGACATTTATGAAGAGATTTGCATGTCTCTTATTGCCACTATCGTTTATCAAATGAAGTACTTGATGGTTGGTTGATTTGCACTAATATGTTATTTCCATAATTTTTCAAGACACTTGACCTTCAAAAATTGGTGGCTGTGATAGATTTATTTTGGACAAGAAGATTGGTGTTGGGCAGCCGAAGCGTATAGAGAATGCAAAAATTTTGATTGCTAACACGGCTATGGACACAGATAAAGTAAAGATTTATGGTGCACGTGTCCGTGTTGATTCAATGGCTAAGGTTGCGGAAATTGAGTCAGCAGAAAAGGAGAAGATGAGAGAGAAAGTGAAGAAGATCATAGCTCACGGCATTAACTGTTTTGTCAATCGGCAATTGATCTACAATTTTCCCGAGGAACTATTTGCAGATGCCGGGATCCTTGCCATTGAGCATGCTGATTTTGATGGTATTGAACGCCTTGCACTAGTAACGGGTGGTGAGATTGCATCAACATTTGACAATCCTGAATCAGTGAAGCTTGGACATTGTAAGCTGATTGAGGAAATTATGATTGGTGAAGATAAATTGATTCATTTCTCTGGTGTTGAACTGGGGCAAGCATGCACAATAGTATTGAGAGGTGCCAGGTACTTTCAGATTTAGTTACATTAATTTCTCTTGAAATTTAGTATTTTCTCCGTCCTTTTTCTGTTTTCCCGTTTGCACTTTGCATGTAACTATATCCATGTATGTATAGAAAGTGTACCTACTGCAAAGTGTCACGGTCTCAGAAGCTATAATATTTGAGTGCACCCCTTTCAGTTGAATTTTTTTTTTTGTTACCTTTTGGGGGCAGCATTTTGCCAAAAAAAAGAGGTGTGGTATTCAAAAAAAAAAAGAAAGTGTGGCTAGACTTATTAATTAATTGTCAAGAAGAGTGCTAGAAGAGGCATGGATGTCTACATATGGATCTCCTTAGACACCTTGAAAGCGAGTTCCACCCCGGGAGTTATTATTGCTGTTGTTGGCTGTGTTCGGCAGCAACATTTTTGGGTAGCGTTTAGTGTTTTGATCAAATCATTACACTAATTAGTCAATCTTTAGTATTTGATAACATAGTGTTTTTACCAGCATTTCAAGTAGCGTTTAGTCCTTTAGGCAGTGTTTTTTGAAAAGCTAACACTATTAGCTTCTAATTCAAAAGTAGTGTTTCATATTTTTTAGCAAAAAAAATATCCTTTGCAAATTTTATATTTGGAAATTATCTATATCATTTTATGCCAATTTACATTAATCAGCTAATTCAACAGCTAAATTTACTGAATACATTCATTTCAACCGTTCATCTAAACAGCTGGCGGCTAATAGCTAAAGTAGAAACCCTATTCGCTACCTAAAGAACGATATGCGACTTAAACAGCTATCGGCTACCTAAACGGCAAATTTTGCTAAATATGGCCGTTGTCAAGGAGAGGTTATGTTCTGGTTATTAATCATAGAGTTCTGTGAGCGAAGAAGATAGAGTACATTAGCAAAACCTAGAGGAGCAATGGTGTTATGATCTGTACTGCTTGGTTGCATGATGGCCGTAAGCTGCTTGCTCCTCTGATGGTTGATCTAGAAGAGATTCTATTATTTCTTGTTTTTCGTTCTATAATTTTCTTTTGTTTTCGACTTCTCCAAAGTAAATAGCGAGGGAGTGGAACTTCTATAGAGTTCCATTTTGGCATATTATTCAACCAAATTTCATCTTTCAGGAATTAATATAAGAAATAACGTTATGAGTTTTATTACTTTCAAATGCTTGCTACTAAAGAGTTGCCATTCTGTGGAAGCTGTCAAGACTGGTCTTGACTTCGTATATGTTCCCCAAGTACCTATCTTTTCATGTTGGCTAGTTAGGAAGGCAAAGCTATGCCTATCCCTATTTTGTTTGGTGTGATAATAGCATTTCATATCCTCGTTAGACTCCTGGAATTCTTTACTAGATTGCTGAAATTTCGGGAGAGGAAGAGAGAGACATTTTTTTTGATAGGGAATCTGAAATATGGTCCAGGATTGAGGTCTGCTTGGGAAAAGGCATAACGAGCAAAGCCACTATGGAATATGGATAGATTTATTTATGAATACTAATTGATGTTTCCTTGAATCTTTTTTAACTGAGCTCGCCTGTCTCTGAATTTCTGGAGTTGTCTTTGTTTCTGCTCTCTCTCTCTCTCTCTGCTGTGCATATTTATCAGATAATTGACATGTCTTCTTATCTGTTTGTAGCGAGCATGTGCTTGATGAAGCTGAAAGGTCTTTGCACGATGCCCTATGTGTGCTATCTCAGACGGTAAATGACAGCAGGGTTTTGCTTGGCGGTGGATGGCCTGAAATGGTGATGGCGAAGGAGGTGGATGAATTGGCTAGGAAGACTCCTGGGAAGAAATCTCATGCCATCGAGGCTTTCTCACGGTCTCTCCAGGCAATACCTACTATTATTGCTGACAATGCTGGACTGGACAGTGCTGAACTGATCTCAAAGCTCCGTGCCGAGCACCACAAAGAGAACAGTTCTGCTGGAATAGATGTGATCACTGGAACTGTAAGAAGATTTCTTGTCTTTTTACTAGTTTCTCCAATTTAGATTGTATGGTCTCTAGGCTTCTCAATTACACCTGGCAATGCAGATCTGATCAAGCCCAATCTTGACATGATCCATCCAAACCAGCTATTATATTGTAGACCTGGGACTTCTTGGTTGGGGATGCTTTTCCTACAATATGTATATCATATGCCTGGGAATACATACTCCCAAGAGCCACATCAGCAAATATATATTAAAAAATTAATATATGACAAATGCACGCTTGAAAAATATGTTCACGTAGACGATGAAAGCATGTTCTCCTGGAAGCACAAAAGAAATTGCCCTTTTCCTAATGGGGTGGGGTTTTTTTGGGGGGGGGGGGGGCGCTGTCTTAGGGTTCATATACCCTGGTCTACTTATCAATTTGCAAATCAGAACTGATCTGACCTAAACCAGCCAATCAGATGCATCAACTCGCAACTGCTCTCT
>JACYFF010031958.1:19725827-19738299 GCA_017589665.1 Selenicereus undatus | reverse complement strand
GCCATAACCAGTGGAGAATTGACGCATCAATACCTTGAAAGGTTGATGATATCTTAGGTTATCTGCTGTATCCTATGAAGACTGATTCATATAACATCAAAACATGCAAATTGTTGTTGTCCTATGAACATTTTCAAGTAGACCCATTATAACATCCCTTAAAGATTAGTTTCAGACATCTGTGGCTACTCTTCTTGCTGTTTATATTAGTAGTGTCATTCAAAAGAAAGCAAGCGAAAACATGCGCATTTGTGTAAATCACTTGCAGCAATGATGTCTGTGGAAGCTTCTTACTTCTTAGCATCTGTTGAGGACCTGATAAATATAAAGGTTTGCAGAGGAAAATGCGTAAATGTGTAATGGTCACTCATGGCCCATAAGAATGCAAGCTGCTGGTTGGAAGTTAAAATGCTAAACTTCCAAGCATAGGAGCTGGATGCCTGGATTTGAATCCCTTCAGAAGCATGGGGAGATTTGCCCCCTTAAAATTTTTGTTTTCCCAAAAAAGTTGGTTAAAAAAAAAATACAAAGGAGCGCGAATATGCTCATCATGCATGAGCATACTGTCATTGCATTATCTTCTAGTAGTAGACATTCTTGCATGCATATAAACGAGAGTTCTTTTTCTATTTAAATGCAGCAATTCTTGTAATCATCTATGATCTGTTATATAAATGAAGAAAGCTGCTTGATATCTTGTTGTGCTTTATGCCTCTCACTATTGCCTCTATGCGTGGGCAAGACGTTGGCACATCTTATGTACGATGCTCTATATTATATCAATAATTTAGTCAGAACACAGAAGGATATCGCCTTGTCGTGTGTTCTCTTGTTGAACATCCCCTTGCAGATTGTCTTTCAGGAATCATACGGCAAGCCTTTTGGCAAATTATTTCTCAACTACTGCACATTTCTCATAACGCATTTGTTAGAAGCCACATGCATTAGTGCATGCTTTTGAACTTTTCTTAAGCTTAGTCATCTGAGTCACTTTTATCTTCTGCACATGACATGATTATAGTAATGGTAACAGTTGTGTCACTGATTATCCTCTTTAATTGTGAAACCACATCTGAATTTTTTTTTAAATGCCATTTATTGACAGGCGAGATGATCCTTGGTTTGATTCACTTGGAAAGTCCTGCATTCATATGACATGGAATGACCGGGGCGCCATATCTCTTGATGTATGCGTCATGTTTATCTTCTGTTCTTATATGCTGTCTCAACCCTGTGGCCGGCCCCCCCCCCCCCCAAAAAAAAACCCCAACCCCCACAACTTTTTTTATTTAAAAAAAGGTAGTTATTGGAGCTCCTCTGCATCCAAATATTGATGTGTAACCATCATTATGGAAGACCTCCAACGTTGTGCCATGAGTACTCTGTTGAAACATTTATGTCGGCAACAACCCATTGCGCAAAAGAAAATGTGTTGATATTCTAAATGGATCAGTTCCTATGGTATCTGCAGGGCCTGGGCCTTAAAGTGGTGGATAATATCGAAGATGCTGAATTTATTCTAGCCCATGGCACTGAAGCACTGGGAATGCCTTCTGGATCTGCCGTTTCTATGAAACTAGAGGATCTTGAGAAGCTATTGGAGCAGTGTGCTGCAAGAAAAATTCCTATGGTGGTGGCTAATCCAGATTATGTGACTGTGGAGGCCAGAGACTTGCGGGTCATGCCTGGTACGTTTTTACTATCATGCTCAAAGTATTTTTGAGAAGCAAAAGAATGCTAACGCCATCCTTTTCATACCAGTATATTATACTTGCTCAGCAATGCACAATACATTTAGTATGGCTAAATAGCTCCTGTATTTTTCTTCTTCCTGTAATCTATTCTTCTCATAGGAACACTTGCAGCAAACTATGAACAACTAGGTGGAGAAGTAAAGTGGATGGGAAAGCCTGGAAAGGTAACCTCCATCACTCTTTTTGATATGATTTCTTTCTTTAATTGTCTTGATAGTTTTGTAAAATGTGATTCTGAGAGAGGTGAATGCATGGGTTTATTTCATGATTAAGAGTGGTCAAATATAAGCAAGGAGCTTGGGTCCTTATACCCTAGTAGTTCCTTCGTCCAAAATATCATCCTGATACCCCAGATGTTACAATAATAAGTGCTAACATGTCACCTCCGTAGTATAATTAACTCAGGCGATGCCCTGAATGAGTTCCATTTTTACCCCGCTATCAACTTTCCTTTTGCTTCCGTAGTACTGTCCAAGGGGAGTGCTTTGCAAAAACAGGAAACAGTTTTTATAGAAATTCCATGTCTTTAGAAGATTTTTTGAGGGGGAATACAGCATTTCGATAGCCGATAGAGCATTCGAAAATGGTAGTGGACTTAAATCTGTCTCAATATTATCCTATCTTATACAATGAGCAGGGAAAAAAAAATCAGCTTTCATATGTCTAGTTGTCATGAGGAAGTTAATGATTTATAGCTATGAGGTCAAAATGATTTTCCTTGGAGATCGAATTTTCTGCCAAACATTTGAAAATTGGGGAACTATTTTCCTTGAAAGCCATTATCTTTTTCCCCCATTTCATCAAACACATCCTTAATGGGCATAGGTGTTTCTTCTCCCGCTATGAATCTGCCTATTACAAGCATCTGACATGGGTAAATGTTCAGATGTTGTGCACTTGTACTCGTGCATTTTCTGAGATATCATGCATAGTTTGATCTAATATGATGTCTCAAATGTCCATACTATATCGACAGATTGTAGTTAGGTGTTTGAGTGACACAGGCATTAAGTACTAAACTGAAGCCTGATATGAAGGTCTGAAAGTGGGAGGTCTAAATCTCCTCAACTAGATGTTTACGTCCCTTATCTTTATCCCCTCTTGAGTGCATTGTGCATCTAATGAATTTGGATCTGAGACTTAAGACATTAATTTGGCAGATTATCTACGAAACAGCCATGGCTATGGCAGGTGTTGATGCATCAGAATGTGTTGCTGTAGGGGACTCTCTTCATCATGACATAAAGGGTGCCAATGCAGCAGGAATGCAGTCCATATTCGTCACGGGAGGCATCCATGCAACTGAACTTGGACTCGATTGTTTTGGCCAAATTGCAAAAGCATCAAAAGTGTGGGAGCTTGCATCCAAATGTGATGCTTATCCTACATTTGTGGTACCTGCGTTTACTTGGTGAGAGTTTGGCACTCGTCCCTACACCCTGGGAATACAAGAATGACTTAATGCCCAGAAGAAATGCCACCAAAGCCTCATCAGTTTGCTTCCTCGGGTGGCATGCTTCACTCTGATTGTGAGCCCAGACTCCTTGTTCAGGATGTAAAAGTATAAATCTGATTCATCAATGAATTTTTATTGATATAACTAGGAGATTTGTTGCGCCCAAATAGCTCATGTCAACAACTGGATGATCAACTGATTTCAAGTTCTGTGACTTTCGCACGTTCCAATGTCATTTGGGAAAACTAATTGAAGAGTCTTACTTCCACATGGTTTAAGGTGTCCAGCTATGCGTTACCCTTGGACTAATAGACATCTTGGAAGAAGCCAATGGAGGGTGAGTGACGTGAGTATGGTAGACTGTCTCATGGTGATCAATGCAACGTTTTACTATTCTATGGGCTTGTTTTTCTATTGAGAAATACGAGTTAGTAAATCAGTGAAGTCAGTTGAGATTGATAGAAGTGAGTTGAAGTTGATATTTTTTTGTTGAAATGGATAGAAGTAGGAAGAAGTTGGTTTTTTTTTTTTTTTGGTATGATGGTGGAATTTGGTTAACGTAAAAAGTGAGAATAATTTAATAAGTGTTGTTGTAAATGCTAATATATTAACAACTTTTAAATTATTTATGACTTTTTGTACCAAAAAGTTACGACATTTTTAAATGTATCTATTGAGGGAATTTTTATACATATAAATTTTTCATAATAATTTATAAATTACTACTTCAATATGCCTATGCAAAAAAAATTGCTGCATGGTATTTTTTTGGTTAAAAACATAATTAATTTTTACATGATTATTTATAAATTGTGAAAATTTGAAAGAGATAGATTGAAGTTAGTTGAAGTGGGTTGAAATTGATTGAAGTAAGTTAAAGTGGGGAGTTTTTTGTTAGAGTTGGTAAGAATAAATTGAAGTGGGATGAAATAGGTTAAGTTAATCGATGTTGGTAAAATGAAATTTACCAATGAAAAGAACATGTCCAACGTAATGTTTGTATTGGGAATAGCAGGTGTGACAAGATGGACCATAGATGGAGACCTGATCAATAAAAGTTTTAGTAACGACCTTGTTACATAACTTAAGGCTGTTAGTTTTGAGGAATCCATTGAAAATATCATCTGGAAAAACTAATGAAATAAAATCGTCTCTGCAATGGGTACGGCTACTCATCTTGCCTCCTCTCTTTTACCGCGCATTTCATGATATGAATTTGATTTGAACTTTGATCATCAAGAAAATTATATCCAAACACCCCTCAAGAAAAAACCAAAAAAAGAAGCCTAAAACAACCCAAAAAAGTAATCTCCCATTCACATGAAAAGAATAGAACTATCAAAGATGAACAAGCTGATAAAACAGGTACATTTGATGAAAACTAAAAATTCATAGGTTCATTTTATTCTACTGTTCACTCAATGAGTCGAGGAATTTCTAATATATCAGGCCGCAATTAATAGCTCATACAAATTACAAGCTACTTCCGGCTGTTCTCTTAAAACCCTTCCTAGAACTTGCAACTTAGCTTACACCAACTTGCCATTAACAGTGGGAGTGGAATTGCGTCCTCGAATTTGTACAGATATCAAGCAACAACAGCAACTGGAAACCCTTCAATTGCTAACAGCACTGTTTAGTGAAGCTGATACATGAGAATTTTCAGCTGAAACTTCTTGGCTAGGTTTCCTTTTATAACCTAGCATCTTATTTAGTGCACTCACAAAAGCACGGACACTTGAGACAACAACATCTACCTCAGAGCCGCTCCCACTACAAAGAAAGAGGCACGGAAAGAATGTCAGGAAAGAAAGCTAGAGAACAAGTAAATTCCGCGTGTGAATCTAATGGAACTCTACCCGCTTTTTTTTGGGGGGGGGGGGGAATTTTTATGCAACCCACCCCAACGGGGGCCCCCCAATAGGAAATTTAACCCCCCCACCCAAAAAAACCCCCCCCCCCCCCTCAAAACAAAGAACAAGAAAAGAAAAAGGCTTGGCAGAATGAAGACCAAATAAGCAATTACCTGAATGTTCGCTGGATTGTCTCTCCGGTAGAATGAGTTGATGTGAAACCATTGTCTCCCCTTATTAAGACCCTGGTGGTGGCTATTGCATCTATGCCTTCTGTCACAGCTGACAGAGAGTATTCGAGCAGAGTCACAGGCACCTGAAGTGTCATCCAACATCACACCAACTTCAGGTCCTAAATGCCAACTCCCATTTCCAACAGACAAGAGCGATAGCTTGCTACTACTGTCAATAAGCACCCAAGTCTACTACAGTTAGAACTTGCAAGAATGAATGAGAAAAGGGCCTCTTGTAACGGAAAAGAATGCTTTAATCTTGTCTCAGCATTCATGATATTTAGCATTTCTCACTATAAAATACTCCCTCGCCTAAAGGAAAGTGTAACTGAAAAACTTACGCCTTCATACTTTCCAGCACGTTCACGCCATCTTGAAAGTTCTCAGGAATCTATGCTGACCGGGCTCTTCATTTTGCCCTCCCATGTCCCAGTCGGACGCTCAAGACTTAGAAATGAATACACTTGTACATTTCAAATTTGGCTATAAACCCACAAAATTCCTTGCGAAAAGCCACATATACATGTTGGACACAAGTTTGAGTCATGGTAATATAGTTGAGGACCTAGAATATACCTAAACAAGTGACTAAGTGAGATGGCTCATTCGCGATGTTAACAGTTAAAACTGATAATTGTTAAAAGATAAACTAAGCCAACATCTCAGAATCCGACCTAAGAAAGGGAATCAAATGTAGACAACTTTAACTCTACAATTAAAGTACAAAGAGTCTGCTCCCATCAGGACCTAGATTCTAAAAGCATGAACTGTGTATTACTAGGCAACAAAATAACTAGAAGCAATCATTGATCATCATATTGAAAAAAGTAAATCCATTTACTAGAGTTTTTGTCAGCCTCAGCTTTACAGAACCACCACCACCCAACGGAATGCATATTGGTGGTGGTGGTTTTTGCTGTCATTATTCTCAACTTACCCTACGTCTTACCTTGAACTTAAAAATGAACACAGATGGATGCCTAAGCTGCATACTACTTCTAGAGCATCGGAAGAAAAATACCTATCCACACCACTACAAGAGATGGATTTCTAATATCAATAGATATGCATACATGTGAAGGTAGACTAACTCTGATAATTTGAAAAATTAGATAGAAACTTAAGAAAAACATTTAAGGGTCTCATAGCAAACCTTCACAATTTGGTCCACAGCTTTGTATGCTGAATCAACTGGGCCTGTTCCGACCGAGCAGGCAACATGTTCCTTCCCTTCAGCATCAATGAGCTTAACTGTTGCTGTAGAAAGTCCAAGAGTTCCACAAGTGACCTGTCTCGCACAATAAAAATTGCAAATAAGGTATTTCTTCAATAACTGCTAACAAATATAAATACATTTTGGTCATAAGTTACCTGGAGACAACCAAGTGACCAAACTGAATCTGGCTGGAAAAGCTCATCGACTACCAAGGCTTCAAGGTCCTCATCTAACACATGCTGTAGAAATGAAGTATGAGTAAGAAAGCCATGCATATATTATAGAATACAGCCAAGTCCGATAGTCGAATCCATAGCAAGTAGTCCATAAAAAGAATCTCACCTAACTATATGATGGTACCCACAAACATAGACAAGATCAAATATACAGTGGAATGGGGTGCTCACTTCGGCATGTCACATATGAGGATTGTAAGGGATTTGCCAATAAAAGGGATTCCAAAGACCTTTTTACCTCAGGCAAGAAGAGTATTCATGCAACAAGATATAACAATAAACAGAAAACCACATACACCTCCCTCCCTGCAGCATCACATATTGTATGGTTCTAAAGTCGTCCACTTAAAAATTTCAAGAATGCATCACAGATTGTCACACGGGGCAACTACACCTTACCTTTTTCTTCTCAGCGACGGATTTGAAGCGCCAAAAGATGTCATCAAGTTCCTTACCCTCAAAGTAGTAACCCAGCTGATAATGGGAACTTCATGAGAGAGTTAAATGCTAAATTTAAAACGTATTACAGGCAGCATCCATAGGCTACAAAGGATCTACCTGCTCAAGTCTTTTCTTCAAGGCATGACGCCCACTGCACAGATAACAGGAACAAACTTCTCAGCTCTATTAATGAAACAGCAAACAATGAAACAAAAGCAAAAGAGATCAACTTGATTCCTAATTCTCATATGGATATGCCCACATGCCTTCATGAGTAAGCAGAAGGCACAAAAAAAGGGCATCACCATAAATCTAATCAACAGCAGGGGCAAGTATATGTTCTTTACATAACCCTCCTCTTCCCTAACATCCTTGAAAGAATAAATAAAAAGCAACTGAAAAGCCGGTATCTTTACTCCCACCGCAGTCAACCCCTCCCCCAAAAAGAAGAAAGAAAAAGATATATATTTTGACCATCTCAATCTTCATTTGATCACCTACAAACACTGCTTTTCTAACTTCAGCTGAAGAAAATTAAGCCAAGTATAAATGGTTGTTAAATAGGTGGAAGGTATGGATCAAAGATAGAAACTAGAAAGAAACAAGACCTCTGTGCATTAGGCACACAAATAGAAAGGCAAGACAATAGCACAGCAGCCCTTGTGTATGGATTTAAGTTTGACCCAATTACATCAACATCGGACCCACAAAATTCTTGTGCTGAATACCTTAGTTTTCCAAGAACAAGACCCGATTCATCAGCTCGCAGAAGCCCTATATCTTCTGGGGATATGATCTCATATGTGCCTTTGTGTTTCAGCATTCCATGCTGCATTTAAAAATACACCCACTCAGTTTCACAACTTTGCCTTATCAATAAGTACCAAGATGACAAAAAAGAAAGGTTAAAAAATTGACTTGAGAGAAAAAAGGGGGAGGAAAGGTAACTTGCTATACTGCAAATTGTACAAGTGGAAAGAGACAACAAAATTCAATTAGTCGCTTGGACACTGTGGGCAAAATAAGGAGCTCGACCACGATTAGCATTAATCAAGGAGTTAATGCATTCACAGAAAGAGCTGGGTGTAGGGCACACAAATATGTTGTTTGTTTCAGTCACATAGATGCTGCATCTGCCCTAATTGATTTCCAAATATGAGACTGGCTTTCTCCTTGATGGCGATTTGAGGAACAACATGATAGAAAAGGCATCTAATTTGCAGCTGCTTCAATTTTTTGCACCTAGCCAATTACTAGGTGTAAGAATACTTCTGTTTCTGTTTTTGGTTTACGGTTATGTCCTAACATTTCTGTAAAGCTTAAGAGCCCTAGGACAAGACTGCAAGAGACAAATTGAAATGCGCTTGCAATTAAACCTGTCAGTTCCGGCGGGCGGATTAAATATGGGTTGGGTGTATTCGGGTTCCGATAAAATACGGGTAGAGTGTATTTCGGGTTTGGGTAAAATGCGGCGGTATTTTGGTTATACAGGGTTCCGGGTCGACCCAAAGGGGTTTAGAGCGACTTTTTTGTGGGTTATTTCCTTTTTGTTAAAATTAAAATCTTGGCGTGTTTAAAACTTAAAATTGTTCGTATTTAAAAAAAACAAAGCATTATACTTGTAATTTCTTAAAAGAATGTTAAAGATATTCAAATTTTTCATTATGATATATGTGTGTCATGTACAAGTGACCAAAGAGTTGAGCCCAATGAGAAGGCCTATCGATTAAAATAAGGTTAATAATGGGTCGAATCAGTTATGCACCAACCCATTTAATGTCAATGAGTTGGAGCGGTTCGGCCCGCTAATAAGTCATTTAATAATTCGATATTTTTGTTAACTAACTTAGCATTACCTAATCAGGTACATTTTTTTTAGTAGGTCGATCCCAACACGAACACGAGTTAGCCCATTACTCAACATCATTGTTCGAAACTAATTAGAATAGAAAACAAATAAAAGAATATTGGAGAAACACAAGATATTACAATCATCTTTTAATTATAACATCAAAATATTAGATTATTACAGAGTAACATTATTTTAAATATGATGAGATATATTCATTTCGTTAAAAGTATAACAATATAGCTTACACGTTTTTAATAATTGTCTTATTCTAAATTGATTTTCTTCATACTAGATAGTTATTTCCCGCCATTTCACACCATTTTTCTAAATTTTTCCATTAATAAGTTGTGTTTGACAATGAAGTTGGGGGGAAAAAGATACTATTGTTTAATTTATGAAGGGATGCGATAATTAGATAACATCTCCCTAAATGAACCGATATAATGAATAACTATTGTGGTTAAAAGGGATAAATTTTTAAAAAATGAAAAAATAAAGATACGATATTTGGGTCGAGCAGGAAGGTGAGGGTTTCGGGTTTGAGTTTGACCCGTCAATTTACGTGTTTTTTGGATTCGGCTAGTTTCGGGTTCGGGTCGAGAAAATCGTATTCAAAAACCAAAAATTTCTGGGGCGGGTTCAGGGCGGGTTTTCGGGTCGGGTTGGGCTTTGACAGGTCTAATTGCAATAGATTTTCATAAGCAAATATGCATATTTGAACAACAAAACTATAAATGAACAAATACACAAGATGTGAGCATTCAATAATAAAGAAAACCCAAGCAGAAAGCCTCCAAAACAGAATTGCAGATGCAGTTTGAGTAGATCTTACAAGATGCTAACCTGGTGTATCCCACTTTCATGTTTAAATGCATTTGCTCCAACAATGGCCTTATGGGGTTGTACAAGCAGTCCTGTATACTCTGCCACCTTAAGAGAAACACACAAGGCTGAGGTGTGAAGTATAAGTGCACCTGATGTTCAAGAATACAGAAAAAGGCATTCTAGAGAAACTTCCATAAATACCATCTTGCTGGCCTTAACAATGTGCTCTGTCCGAATCCCTGTATAAAGACCCCCAAGCGATTGCCCACGGCACTTTAAGGTCATGACAACCTACTCTTGAAAAGGACAGATAACAGAGATATGAACAACAATGGAATAAACAGAAATAGAATTTCCTATTAAACACATAAGGATATACCTCCTCCAATGAAGCATTTCCAGCTCGTTCACCGATTCCATTGATTGTTACCTCCAATTGCCTTGCACCCGCACATGCTCCCTGAATTCATATTGGAAAGATGAGCAACAACCTGATTTTCCCATTCTTATTGAAATCAAGAGACGCACAAAATAACTGACATACAGCCACTGTATTGGCAGTAGAAAGCCCAAGGTCATTCTGGCAGTGTGTTGAGATAATGACGTTCTCAATTCCAGGAGTGTTCGCCTTTATATCAGCAATCAGTTGTCCGAACTCACTGGGTACTGTATAACCAACGGTATCAGGAATGTTTAGAGTGGTAGCACCAGCTTTAATAATTTCCCCTAGGATATGATACAGAAACTCCCTATCTGATCTGCAACGAAAAAGAAATTGAAGAAAATATCAGTTGCAACTAGAATTCTAATAACTTACAATGGCATCCTTTCCTCAGTATAGGATTCAGAATTGAATCGCAAAAATCCCAAATCTTGCACACCAAATCCAAACTGGAACCAATAACCTGAAATCCTGCCTACGCAAGCCCATGGGGAGGGAAATCAAATGGAGCAGCGTTACATCCTATTAGAGATAGGCTGTTTTTGGACACCTAACTCCATAGCAAAAGATGTAGGTGACCTTTTTCATGAGGCCTTTTACTATAGCCCATTATAATCCAAGCTGAAAAATTGCCGCAAAATGACTTCTTTAGCTGTCCGCAAAGACAACATATGGACATAATATAAGATCTTAAAAGTGGGCATATGGACAAAAGACCTTGTAATAGTAACCAACAAATGGGCCAAATATATTAATATCAACATTAATGTTGACTTCAATTCTGAGGTATACGGGAGCTTCATGTAGAAACTGAGTGGGTGTGAAAAAAAAACAGCCATAAATATTAATCCATGCACATGAATGCTTATCAACATATAATGTTAATAGCAAAATGATAAATGTCTTACTACAAGACACTTCATAAATGTCTTGTTTTAACAAAAAAATCATACTATTATATTTTTAAATTGAAAAAATTAGTATGATCGAATCATAGAAGCATATTAAAACTTACAAATTATATAAAATCATCTTTTTATCCATAATTTATTACATTTCTAAAATACACGTATCATATGTACTCGCAGATAGGGTTAATGCGATTAGGGTATCAATTAATACTTTCTCGACCAAGCCAACGAATATTTAAGGTTAGCAATTCATAATTAAGTATAGTCATTGAAAAATTTGTGGTTTTAAATCATAAAACCTGTTGATTTATGACAAGATAAGATATTTAAGAGTGTCTTACAATAAGACACATATCACTATATTTTTTGAAAATAGACGCAAATTATGGCAGAAAGATACAAACTGCAAATACTATAATAATTAGGAGACAATAACACCCCCCCCCCCCTCCAGGCAAAAAAAAGACCCCTTAAAACCCCTTCAGATGCAAACTGTAAATACTACTTTAATAATTAGGAGACACCCGGGGGGGGGGGGGGCCCCCCTGAAAACCCAAAAAAAAAAAAAACGAAAGGGGAAAATGGCAAAGCAGGAAATCATCAAGTTGGGCACTTTTGCACTTTCATATCAATTGTGAATTGAGCAAGACAACCGCCACAATCCACTACCGCTACTTTTCACATGAAATTTCACATTGAACTATCAGATATACACAGAAAGAGTTTTTTTTGTGTGTCTCATTTATACCTGCCCGCATCCTCAGGGCTGAATTCAACATCTTCACACCCCAAACTCCTAGCATACTTCACCATACTCCTCGCAATCTCAACCACCTCATCCCTACTCTTATTCAACTTATGCTTCATATGAATCTCACTCGTCGCAATGAATGTATGAACCCTAGGTCTCTTCGCATGCTTCACAGCCTCCCACGCAGCATCAATATCCGCCTTATTACACCTCGAAAGCCCGCAAATCACGGGCACATACCCTTCCCAATCGACAGCATTACCCACTTCAATGGCGATCGCCTTCACCGCGTCGAAGTCGGCGGTCGAAGCCGCCGGAAAACCGGCCTCGATGACGTCGACGCCGAGGCGAGCTAGGGTTTTGGCGATGTGGAGCTTCTGATTTGGGGTCATGGAGGCTCCCGGAGATTGCTCGCCGTCGCGGAGAGTGGTGTCGAAGATGCGGACGTAGTTGGGGTCGGCGATGTGGTTCGGGGTGTAATCTGGACGATGCCGGTGGATCG
>JACYFF010031958.1:19655962-19685827 GCA_017589665.1 Selenicereus undatus | reverse complement strand
AAAAACACAAAAATAAAAAATAAACAAAATAAAACAGAATAAACGAAACAAAAAAAATTTCATCATCATTAATTACTATCACAATAAAATTATTACATTATAAAACAAAAAAATATTAATAACTAATACTTCAACTTCATTCAACTACATTCAACTTTGACCCACACTCACCCACTTTTTCCCACACTTAAAAAAAAAACCACACTCACCCACTCCTTCCCCCCTTTCCCACAATCCCTCATTCAACACCCCTCATTTCCCACTGAAAAGAACAAGGTCTAAGTCAAAACAATTGATTAGATTTATAAAAACTCTTTTGGCCGAAAGCTCTTTAAAAGCTATTAACCGAACACCACCATAGTCACATAATTCAAGCAACCTAGCTTCATTTTTTTTTTCCATAAGAAATTAGGAGATTTCATTACCACAAATAAAACCTGACAAATACAAACATACTCACAATTCTAAACATAAAACTGCAGGATTTGACAATCCTAAATCATCTAGACAAAATGCTATATGCTGTCATCAAATTTCTTTCGAGCCTTTTCTAGGAAGCTAAATCTCATTTTAATACTCTCCTCAAATTCCTGACTATAGAATCTATAGTAGGTCTTTTTCTTCCTGAACAAAATGGTATTTTTTGAATCCAAATTTCATACCATAAGGCAACAATGACAGCTCCAGTAGATTAGCAATGCATTTCATTTCTTGTTAGTTTTCGTAATTATAAGCCATGTTTGCACATGCATTCGGTTTCTTGTACTAAATCTGATTGAAGCCATGAAAAAAATTCTGCTTTTGACTTCCTATGCAAACTGACAATCAAACAATATATGCTTTTGAGATTCTTCGTGGGTGTCACAGATAACATTAAGTAGATATTGTAGGATTGTAAAACAATATATATATATATATATATATATAGTTAATTATATAGTTAATTATTGGTTTCACTTAGTTGCAATATACATCGGTAAAGTTATAATTACCATAGACCACAAAGTATTGTTATTTATTTTTACAGAAGAAAAGTAATAATTAATACACACCATAGGGATCTGCATACGAAAGTTTTCAAGTTCAATTCATTGGCCTCTTTACATGTAATCATACCACATTAACGTGTGTGTTCAAACTTTAGAAGAGATTGAAAAAAAGGGTAATTTGATCTTGAAAGAGTACTCCAAACTAAGTTCATGGATATATTGAATCTCAAGTTCTTAATTGCTCGTTAGAATCAGCTGTTACTTGCTTAGTTATTTATAATAGTCATAGACCATAAATGACATCGTTATTTATTTTTACATGGGTACAAAGTTTTACCAATATTGTAACATAGGGCTCTACATATAATATGGGCATGTTCTTTTAATTGGGAAATAGGGGTTGGAAAATAGGTGAAGCTGGTTAAAGTGGGTTGAAATGAGTTTTTTTTTGTTTTGTTGAAGTGGGTATTTTTTTGTTGAAATTGGTTGAAGTTGGTATATTTTTTATATGATGGGTAAAAGTTGGTTAAAATAGTAGGTTGAAATTGGCTGAAGTAGGTTGAAATTAGTATTTTTTTATTGAAGTACGTGACTGAGTTGAAGTTGATGAATTGAAATTTACCAACGAAAAGAATAGGACCATAAGGGTTTAAGCTCAATTCAGGCCTCTTATATGTGATTGTACCAAAATAACATTTGTGACTTGTTAAAACTTCGGAGAGATACAAAAAGGCATTTGGATCTTGAAAGAGTACTTAAAGCTAAACTTATGGGTATATCGAATTTTAAGTTCTTAACTACTCATCAACTTATTAGAATTACTTTTGATTTGTCTAATAATATTAATCACGTGTTAACATTAAGACTTCTCTTGATTAGGGGAAAAAAAAAGAAATTTGTTTATGTAGATGACTTTTTATATAGTAATCTTATAATTACAGTAGCGTGACCAAACTACAACACCGGCACTATGTTGTCGTGTGACTATTCACTGTCCTCAGCGCCTACTGCCCATGCCCTAACCACAGTCCACCCCACTCTTGTACATCCCAAGCCTTCCAATACCCTTCCTAAAGCATCACCATCAGCATCACTAGGGTTGGGCAAACGGGCAGACGATACTGTGTTTCGTTTGTTCGCATCTATAGAAATTACAAAAATACCCTTTATAAATTTACAAAAACATCCTTCGCCATTAATTTTGATTTTTAGTTCATTTTTCTTAATTTTCATCATCTTTAAATATTTATTTGGTTGAAACCATACAGTATATCTAAAGGTCAATTCTAATAATGCTATGTTATCTTTAATTAAGTTTATAATGGTTGGGTGTACACTTTCTGGCAGAGTAGATAGATAATTTATTCCAGCTTCGTAGGGATTTAATAAGTTTTATCTTATACTTCTAGTAGTACAATCGAAAGATCTCAAATAATCCCAAACTTGATCTTGTGTATGGTATTTTAAATTAGATAAATTAAAACTTTGGCTAGCTAGATAATCACATTCTTGATCTAACATAGAGTTAGATTGTAGTTTATTTTTAGGATAACTCATAACTTTAATTTTATCAGAATAGTTATGCCTTATTTGAGACAAGTTTTTTCCATTGTTTTCTACAAGCATTCAATACATGGGGTTAGATTTTTTGAGTAGGGTTGCTCTTCTCAATGAAACTTTATTTTTCTTATTTAAGTGTGTGGAGGCCATTAAGGGCTCCTTGCCTTGAGTTATGGCTAGTTATGGGTTTATATTTGTAGATTATATTTAATGCAAATTAAATTGCCGGTGTAGTTTGAGTACGAGTAGGGCTCTGATACCATTAAAATATGAGTCTGGTAACTTTTTGTAGAAAAAGGTTTAAAACTCCTTGATGAGATAATCTAATTGAACAAATAATAGATAAAACTGATTCAATTTTTTCAGAAATAGTATTCTCAAAGTAATAAATCAAACTATTAATAACTAAAATCAAGAATTTATATCTTTTTTTTCTCAGAGTCTCTCATGGAGATATATCGTTCTTCAGTCTGCCGCTACACCCTTCCTCTTCACAGGCCTTACTGGACTTACTTCAAATTACAAACTATTTTTCTCCTTTCAAGAATTTCGAAAGAATAGATGTATAGATTCGAGAGATTTATGAATATAATCATTTTCATTACTTGGTTTCCAAGAAAAGGGAAATTAGAACATCGTCGAGAGCAGATAACTCTTAGGGTGATCTATTCTTCGCCCAAATGCCTCCCTTTCTCCTTAGAGTTTACATCTTTTATAGAACTTAAAGGAAATGTTTACATAAGTGCTTACATCATCATATCATTAAATACAATGTTGATAAGTTAAGAATCATAGTGGATAGTCATGATAGAGAGTGGAAACGTGCTGGCGTGCTCCAATAATGCATGTTGTGGGTCTGCAGTCTAAATTTTTTTGTGGTTGTACCGTTGTAGGTAGTAGCCTAACTGTCCTTATTGAAATGATAAGATAAGGTTGATAGTGACTTGTAAATCTGTCAATTCGGATGGGCGGGTTAAATACGGGTCGGGTGTATTCGGGTTCGAGTAAAATACTAATTGGGTGTATTTCGGGTTCGGGTAAAATACGGGCAGGTGTATTTCGATTTTACGGGTTTCGGATCAACCCAACGGATTTAGAGCGCCTTTCCTGCGAGTTATTTTTCTTTTTTTAAAATCAAAAATTTTGCATATTTATTACTCAAAATTGTCATTATTTAATGAAAATACATAATAATAATTTCTCAAAAGAATATTAAAATATTCAAACATTTTATTATAATATATGAACATCTTGTATGGGATGGTAAAGAATTAAGCCTCACTTGATTTTGGGTAGATCGACCTGTACATTGAAAGAAGGTTAATAGTAGGTCGACCATTTATTGGACAACCCGTCTAGAGTATTTTAATGAGTTGTAGCAGTTTCACCGCTAATAACATATTTAATGATTTAATATTTTTATTAACTAACCTACCAATGTCCAATCGGGTAAAACTTTATTAATGGACCGACCCTAATACGAATACAGCTAGTTGTTTTTCTACCGTTAGTATCATAATTTAAGACTAGTCAAAACGAAAACCAAATAAAATTAAATAAAAGAAGTATAACATGTTATCTTGCAGTTATAACATCAAAAATTTAAATTATTGCAAATTAATTAATTTTTAAAAAATTAGACAGATTTATTTAACTAACTATATAATGGTATGACTTTCACATCTTTAATACTTGTGTTCTTTTAAATTAAATTTTTAAAAAAGATTAGATAGTTATTCCATGCAATTTTATACATATTTTTAACGTTTTTTCATTTAAAAGTTGTGTACGGTTTTATTTTCAAAGAATGGAGAAGAAAAAATAAGGTTATTATTGTTTAATTTGTAAATAGATGCAATAGTTATATAATTTCTTTTCAAAATGCTCAATAAAAATGACTAACCATTATTGTTAAAAGAGATAAATTAGAGAAAAATAAAAACTAAGGATATAATGTTCGAATCGAGCGGGCGGGTTCGGGTTCGGGGCGGATTTGACCCGCTAATTTGCGGATTTTTTGGGTTCGGTTTATTTCGGGTTTGGGTCGAGAAAATCGTGTTCAAAACTCAAAATTTTCGAGCGGGTTCGGGTCGGGTTTTCGGGTCGGGTCAATTTTTGACAGGTCTAGTGACTTGTGTTGGGATCAAAGTTTGGAAGTTTGCTAATAGTGTCGACAAAATTTTGTCCTTACATCTGGCTTGATGTTTGCAAAATGTTGGACGTTCGTAATAGAGCTTACTTTTCTTCTTCTTTTTTGACTAGTTCAACGAATTTACTTCTGACGACTCGAGATCCTTGAAAATTTTCTGGTTTAAGCTGAAAGAGAAATTTCAATAGTTCATCGTTATAAGTTCCCTCCTTCATCCCTTCTTTAGTTATTAAGATTTAATCCGCTCCTCTATGCGCACTTTTAAGTCCAGAGGCATATAGTCTGTCTCCTTGACATTTAATTGCAATGGCTCCACTAGTTCTTCTATAATTTATCCAAGACTCATTAAATCTGACAGGGTCAAATTTTTTGGAGGCTTCAATATTAAGTTGAAAGTGCTCTGAGACGTCTCCAACTTGAATGATACTGATTCTAGGGTATAGTATGCCGTTTTTTTTCATCTTTTTCTAGCAGTATCATATAGAATTTACCAAACATAGGTCCTTGTTTGAAGGTTTTGAGGATTTGAATAATTTCATATGTTGATTTGGAAAGTTCTGTGAGTTTTGGATTTGGATAAACTAGATCAAGGTATCCAAATTCATAACATTGGTAGATGGTTTCAGGGTTTGCGCCTGTGGAGGCTGTGAGTCTGGCAAATAGAGATTTTCCTCCACTATAAAAAAATTTGTGGAGCTTCATAAAGTTTCCAGTAAACAAATTGAGTTGTCTTGTAATATCCTACAATAAAATAGTCACAGAGATCAAAAGAAACAAACTTTTTAATTTGAGTTATTAGGTTTATAGTTCTTTTTGATAGTAGTTTTGCCTTTAGTTCTAGCAATTCCTTCTCTTTTTCGAGAAACGGAGAGCTTGAACTAGGTTCTGTAGTTTAAGTTGTTGGTGAAGTTTGTGGCTTCGCTGGACTGGTAGTTGATATAGCTGATAAAGTTGAAGAAGTTGGTTTGAGAGAGCTAATAGATTTTAGCATATCTCCTACAATAATTCTTCATTGTTCTAGATCTTTTTTCATGTCTCTAATGATGTCGGCAGTTCCAGTAGAGAGTTTGTTAATTTCAGTTCGGAGATTATCAACTATAGCTTGAAAACAAGTTTCGAGTTGCTCAAGTCCTGCTAAAATAGTTTCAAGATATTCATTGAAGTTGATGACAATGTCTTCTAGTTTCTTAAGCTGGTCTGGAGTCGTCATTGTTGAGATATTCTAATTCTCTTGTAAGATAATCTGCAAGAAAATTACTATTTCCTGCGACATGTTCATAAACAACGTTAAATGGAGACAAGAAAGTTTGCCATCTATGTAGTTTACGCATGTGAGGTCCATTGTCTAGGACTTGCAAAAAATTTACATATTGGTCCATATAGTTATGGTGTAATAATTTTGAAGATCATGTTTTTGAAAAATTAACAAGTAGGAGTAAAAGAAATGGACATATTAACATAATGGTGACATTTGAAAATAAAGTGGTGTCGGAGCTGTGAAATTACCAAAAGGCCAACCGAAAATGGAGAAAAGTGGCGGGAAATTTATTAAAAGGCTGCCATAATACCTACCAAATAAGAATTTAACCTTTTTAATTATTCTTTCCCCACTAACTCAAACTTGCTCTTGTGGCTAAATCTAGCGGGGTCGTTCCATGTGTGTGAGGCCCAGTTGGTGGTTGAAACTTGAAGAAGCCCAGCTGAATTAGTGAAATATGGGTCAAAAGGACAAGGGGAAGAATGTAAAGGTAATTGTTGTCCGAATTTGTATATTTAATTTTAAGTTAGAGTTTGCTTAGGGGATTTTAAATTGGTAATTAGGAATATTATAGTCAAAAAAGTAGATTACTAGTAAATTAAATATTCTGGCATCTTGGCTAGTGTTATGCAGGTCATTATGTTTTGTATCAATATTACTTGGAAAATGATTAATTTAGTTGAAATTGGTAAGAGGTATGTTGTGAATTTGGCAATATGAGTTGTTTAATTGGTATTGGTAAATTCATACTAAGATAAAGTTGACTTTTTTACTTGTTTGCTTTATGGTTGTTGTATTTACCTAGAGTTGCATAATCCTCTATATGTAGGTGGTTGTTGATGATGGTTCAAGGGTGTTGGGTTTGCATTATAAAAATCTGAAGATGCAGAAATGGGATGTGTAGTTGGATGAGTATAACGTTATTGACTTATATAGAGACTATAAGGCATTATATGAAAAGTGTGAGGTGGAACTTCCTGAGTATATAGATTTGTGGTATTCAATGCCTAATTCAAGGAGTAGATGCAGACTAGATCATGATCATGCTTGGTCGGATGTTACTAGAATTTGGGGTAAAAAAAAATAGGTGAGATTCCAATACACATCAAAAGAGGCAAAACTCCTTTAGTTTACTATTACATAACCCAGGAATTGGAACTTCTAAATGCAAAGAATAATGCAGCTATGCCTAGTAGTGATCCCCTCCCAGTTTGTGACCCTGCTCATAGTCAGTTGGCTGTAATTGAACCCCTAGGTTGAATGACCATCGCAGTGAGGAAGAAATTCTTGATTACATTTGTAGCTTAATAGACATGCAGAATTTGAGTCAACCTACTATTAGATAAGCTAACAACTGGGCTGACAGTATGATTCTAACTCCAAATCCAAGCTCACAAACCTCACAAGTAGAAAAATTACCTGTTAGGAGATCAAGTAGACTGGCATCTCCAACTCATACTTCTCCAACAAGGAATCCCCTAGATTTCCATCTACACCTACTAGTGATCCCCTTCTAGTTAGAAGTCCAAATTCAACTAACAATCTCCGAGATGCATAAGTCTATCTTCTCCCTCCACCACCAAATCACCTATGCAAACATCTCCAAAATCACCTATAGGTAGAAAATATCATGGAATGACATCTCCAACTTCACCCTCCACTACTATTATGACATCTCCAACTTCACCCTCCACCAGCAAAGTCCCTAATGTGGCATCTCGAATTTCCCCCTCCAAAAACAAATCTCCTAAGTTGACATCTCCAACTTTCCCCTCCACCAGCAAATGTCCAAGTCCAAATGCAGACCTTACTAGCAAGCAAATTGCTTCTGCTTCTGAACTAAACCCTAAAGGAACAAAGACTGGGGGAAGAAAAAGGAAAAGTTACCAAGTTTATGATAATGTTGATCTATGTTTAACTAGTTTAGAGGCATATGATCTGGGGCACTAAGTCAACTAACAACAATATCAGAATATGATGATGATATTCGTGATGACTCTGATGAGGGTGCTAATGATGAGGGGTGTACTAGTGATGATGAGGAATCTGAGGAAGAAGATTCAAACTATGATGGAGGTTCTGCTGATAGCGAAGAGGAAGATGATAGTGATACATCTTTGGAAGAGGAAATGCAAGGAGATGATGGCAGTGGTGTAGAGTATGAAGATTTAATTCCAGTGAGTGTGGATGAAAATGTACCAATCCTGTAAGTAGATGCTTTCACTGTGGATGATGATGGCAATGTTATCTAGAATGCCTTTAGTAAAATGTACTAGACAGGGGAATGTGGGTTAGAAATAAGGATGGAAAAATCTCCATATCTGTTGGGGACATGTTTGTGGAGAAGGAGCAGTGGAGCCAAGTAATTAAAGAGTATACTATTCAAGAGGGAATTTCTCTAAGAAAGATCAAGAATGATAGATTCAGACATATTTGAAGTGTAAGAATGAGGGATGTCAGTGGAGAATTCAAGCTTCTAGACTGAGAGACGGAATCACATGACAGGTGAAAAGCATTAGAGGCTACTGCAAATGTCTAAGGAAGAACTTCAACAATGTTGCCTCATATCCTTGGATAGCAGCACATCTAGTTGTAGATTACAAGGCAAACCCCAATATCACTCTAAGTGCTATGTATGATAAGATCATGGAGAGGTATAGGTTAGAGACAAAGAATCATACATTGAGGAGGGCTAGGCATCTATTGTAGTACTGGATTGAAGGCAGTCATGAATCATACTCTAGGCTGTTGGAGAACATTGAGGAAATCAAGTCAAAGAACCCAGTGTCAGTTCATGCATTACTCAATCTCCTAAAGGTGCACCTCTGTTTAAAAGAATTTTTATTTCATTTAAGTCCATCGTGACTGGCTTTCTCAGTGGTTGTAGGCCCTTCATTGGGGTGGATAGGTGCTTCTTGAAAGGCGCTTTCCAAGGTGTCCTACTAGTGGCTTTAGGGTTGGATGGCAACAATGGATATTTCCCCATAGCAGATGTAGTTGTACAGCAAGAGGACAAGTCCAATTGGCTCTAATTTTTTAGGGCTTTAAGAAGATGTTTTTGAGAATGTTGACATATCTAAGTTCACTATTATTTCTGACAAACAAAAGGTTAGCTACTATTTGTCAACTATTTTGTTGGAGTTATACTCATGCTGTGTAAAATTTAATGATTATTCTGTGTACAATTTAATGGTTATTCTGTTCAAATACAGGGTTTAATCAAAGCAATGATTGAGATATTCCCTAAATGTGGTAGGAGAATATGTGCAGTACACTACTATAGAAACTTTGCAAGGGAGTATCTAGGTCCTTATTGTATTTTAAAAATTTTGATTACTTACAACATTGACAGTATCTTTCAATTCAAACTAATATGCGTATCTGTAACTTTCAAGTGTCAAACTTCACAGTCTCTTCTTCACAGCTGCAAATGCATACAATCAGTATGTGCATAGCAGAGCAATGGAAAAGATATGTAAGGAGAATAAAATTGCTCACAGTTGGTTGATGGAAGAGCCTATTGAGCATTAGGCCAGTTTATGTTTGACCAAGGCGTAAAAGTCCCAGAAAATGCAACAAACGTTGTGGAAAGCTTCAATGGGAAGATTGAGAGGCTCAAACATAAACCATCATGGTACTTCTTGAGGCTATCTTGCACAAGTTTATGAATACTATAGCTAAGAGAGCTGAGAATGCCAAAGAATGGGCTGGGAGGGTGGTTCCTAAAGTCACAAAACAGCTACTGAAGCTTGAGTTGGATAGTAGGACATGTAGGGTGACATCAGCAGGGATGGGGGAATTTCTTGTGCAAGATGGCAACACAAACTTAACCATTAACCTAAACACAAGCCGTTGTGATTGCATGTTTTAGGATATTTTAGGAATCCTGTGCAAACATGCCATTAGATGCATCCTTAGGGAAAGGCTTGACCCCGAGGCATTTGTGCATGAGGCATTTAGCATAGCCAAGTACAGATTGGCTTATGGTGTGGTGATATACCCAGTGCGAGACCAAATCTTCTGGGAGGATAGGAATCTACCCAAGTTAAGCCCACCATTAGTTGATAAGCCAGGACCTAGGAGGCCTGAAACATCTAGGAGGAAAGATGTCACTAAGCGCAAGACTTTTAAGAGGTCATCCACTGTAAAATGCAGCAAATGTGGGCAGTATGGGCACAATTCTAAAAGCCACAAAGGCAAGGGAGGGGCTTTGGTGCTGAGGTTTGAGAAGAGGAGAACCATAAGATCTTCCCAAAGAAATGTGAGAGGTAGACCACCTAAGGATGGGAGGGTTTCTAAAAGGCAGAAGTTGTCCTACTCACCCCCACCCCCAAATATCTAAATCAAGGTAACTATCCTCAATATTTCAGCCAAGTTTCTTATTTCCTTGCAGTTGTTGTAGAAATTAATTTCATGTCTCTTTAATTCTTTATAGTTTCTGCACTTGGTGACATTGTTGCAGAGCATTTTGCTTCGAAGTTTGTGTTTGGTTGCTAACAGTCAGCCCTCAGTTTGCTTCTGTTGCTGAATATTCCCATGAAACCTGTCTTTTGGTCGTGTACTTACAAAACAATGCCTATTGAGGTTCATTTGGATTCAGCTAATGTTCTCTGTTTCTTTTGGGCACTTTAGAACTTCTACATAATTACCATGAAGTTCTTACTAAACATATGCAGTTATGGTTTTGGTAGCTATGGTTGACAATGTAAGGAACATGGATTCCACTTAAGATTTCTTTCTTGATTCATATTGCATATGAATGGTTACAGGTGCATACTCATTTCATTGTGATGATGACAATAATACCAATCATACATACCTAAGCAAAAGTTAGTTTCGCATTCATGTCCTTCACAATCAATTTAATATCCCTAACTACTATTTGTACATCACTTATGGTGCCATTGTCTTCCAAACAAGAATTCCTCCCTCCACTTGATGCCTCTGCCCATTCCTGTTTTGGTGTAGCCCATTTGATAAACTTATCATAGCTTATGCGTTTATGAAACAATCTCCGTGGATTATCTTGAGACCTTGAAATCTTAATCTTCGCAAGTGTCCTCCATTGTGGACACGAGACATTGATGTCGTATTCCAAGTACTTGGTTCTTCCACCAGAAGCTACATAGCTATGCATTGCTCGTTTGCCTCAACTGCACAACTTCTAATTAATTAAAAATTCTTATGCATAAATTAATTTTTGGATTAAATAAAACATTTCTAATTATTTTGTGCATCAAATAAAAATTTACCTACATAACTATGCATTAGACACAATTAAAAAAAAGTAATAGTTTTCAAACTAATTACAACAAAAAAATATTAAAAATTACCTGCTACTCATGTGCTCTCCAATGGCAGTGTAAGCCCAGCCTTCAATGGAAGAGGATATGAGAGTATTCTGATTGCCAGGTGAAGAGAAAAGGATGAGAGGGATAGATGGGTGTGCTTTGGGTTGAAGGGGGTTTAAATAGAAAAAAGACTACTTCTTTTTACCGTTGAATACTTCAACGGCTAGCAAGTGGGTTGGGTGGAGGGAAATTAATAGAGCACGGGTAGTATTGGTAGTTTAAAAGTCCGCATCAGCATGCACACCGAAATATTCCATATTGACCTATACTGTTCACCGTTGCAAAAAGTCATAGGTCCTACTTGTTAATTTTGCAAAAACCTGGTCTTTAGAATGATTACACCATAACTGGATGGACCAATATGTAAATTTTTTAGGACTTGCTTGACAGACGTAGTTGCAACCTCGTTATTAGTAAAAACCTTAAATGGTTTTGGTAGAAGAAATAATCTCCATTTTTTAATTCCTCAAATTATTGCTATTATTTCTTTCTCCATAGTGTTGTAGTTTTCTTTTGTAAGGGAAAATGTTCCACTATGATAACCACATATCTCGTTAAGGCGTGCATTTAAAATGGCTGACCATAGTTGTTAGAAGCGTCTGTTTGTGTTATTAAGTTATCTTCTTGTTTTGGTAGTCTTAGCTCGGATAGACTTTTGCATTCTTTTTTAAGATTTTGACAATTTGAGTGTGATGATCACTCCATCCTTTAGTATTATTTTTTCTTAATAGGCTTTGTAGGTCTTTCTTTTTCCTTACTAAGTCAGGTATGTATGAGCTAGCATAATTCAATAATCCTAAAAATCTTTGGACTTGTTTTTAGGTTCTTAGCTCATCTGGTCTGCAATTTTTTCTTGAAATATGAGTTTGTAAAGAAATACCATTTGATTGTAGTTCAAATCCTAAAATTTTTTTTTTTTCTTGTTCAATAGTAGCTCTCTTCTTGCTGAGACATATTCCTTCTTGTATAGTAGTTTCGGCAAAAGCTTTTAAGTGTTCTCTATGTTCCTCTGTGGTTTTAGAGCTGATTAAAATATCAACAACATAGATTAATAAAAATGAATTAAGATGTTTAAAAGCGTCATCCATTCTTCCTTGAAATATTCTAGGTACGTTTTTTAGTCCAAATGAGATTACAATCCATTTGTAGAATCCTTGTGCAGTACTAAATCCTGTATACTTGATGCTATCTTCTTCCATCTTTATTTGCCAAAAGCCATATTTATAGTCGAATTTCAAAAAATATTTTCTATTTTTAACAAGGTTAAGTAGAACTTCTGTATTTGGTAAAAGGCAATTGTCAATCCTTGTAAATTGATTGAGTTTTTTTGTAATTAATAACCATTCTAGCTTTATTTCTTCATTTTTATGTTTCGTTCATTACCATGAAGGCTGGAGATGAATACCTTCCTTTTGCTGGTCTAATTAGTCCTTTTTCTAATATCTCGTTGATTTGTATAGAAAATTCTTTTATGTCTTCTGATGTGTAAAACATAGGTTTTTCTTTAATATATACTTCTTGTGTTAGTTCTATTTTAGCTCTAGGGTACTTTAGTTTCCAAAATTGCAAAGGATTTTCTGAATAGATTTGTTCAACTTATTAAGCAAGTTTTATTTCTTAATTATGTTTACTTTGAAACTTGGGTTTTGTATTTGTATTGAGAGTGCAATTTTTTCATATCCCTATCTACCACGATTAGCGCATACTCTGTAACGGTGTTTTAGAGTGGGAATTTTAAAAGTATGTCCACATTTTGTAGTGAGATACACAACGCATGGAGTTTGACTGAATTTAGCAAATTGTTTAAGGAAATCATTTCCTAGTAGAATATCATATTCTGAGTTATATTGGAAGACTAAAGGAATATTAAGGATTTTATTTCCTAATATGATGGATACATTACTTTGTACAAGGTCTAAATAACTAGTGGTAGGGTGAGCACCCTTAATTTTAATTTTTCAATCAGATGGGAGTTTTTCCCATTTTGGTAATAAAAAATCCTGGAAAAGTGTTACTTCTGATCCACTGTCTATTAAAGCCATAATTGTAATATCTAAGTCCTTTACTGTTACATCAATATGTAAGGATAGGAATGTGAAGTTCTTTCCTTTTCTATCAAGGATTATTATATTTTGCTTACCAACTAAAGTGATTTGGGTTGGTTTAATGTCATAAGTTGTAAATTGGTTTAGGAAATTCATTCCTGATAAGATATGATCAAATTCATTATTAATGGAATGATTAATGTAACAATCACACGCTAATAGAAAAGAAGTAAGGGTTTTCATCATAATTTTTGATTTTTGATTAAGAGTACATACGTAACAAAGTTATATTCAGTGGTAGAAATGACTGGAATAGGTAAGTGTATACAATGACATTGGAATGCTCCTTTGTCAATTAAGATTTTATTTTCTATCCATGTTTGTCCATTAAAATATTCTAACTTTACTTTGTAAGTTTGATTATTAGTATTTGCCATGGTTACGCTTTTAGGTTGGAATCTAGGTATTCTTGTCATGCTAAAGCTTCTTGGTAAAGTTGGTTGATTAGCTATTCTCATTCATTTTTCTGTATAAGAAAGTCTAGGTGGTTCATAGCTACTTGATGGATCATCTTCATGTACTAATTGAAAATTTGTTAATGCAGGTAATCTTGCTTCTTGCATTGGTGGTGAAATAATGATACTTACTGTTGAGAAGATCGGGTCTATAGTTATTTTTCCTGTTTGTTGGACTTCTTTTATAGGAAAATTAGTGTTAGAGAAAATGTATAATGCTCTGTAATAAAAAGATAATTCATTATTTCGTTGTTGTAATCCTATATCTATTAAAAGTTTAAATTGTAAACTAAGAGTATCTTCAATATTTTTACTCCGTAGAGTAACTAAGTAATTTTGCTTTAAATTCTTCATTCATATTTTGCCGTCTATTGTAATGAAAGCTTTAAGCTTTTTTCTTCTTTTTTAATTTATAGTTTCTAAAAGGGTTGGAAGTTTCACCTTATTCATTATTATTGAAGATACTCAGTTACTCTACGAAGCAAAATTATTGAAGATACTCTTAATTTATAATTTAAACTTTAATAGATATAGGAATACAACCCGGAAATGATGCATTATCATTTTATTATAGAGAATTATACATTTTCTCTAATACCAATTTTCCTATGAAAGAAGTCCAACAAACAGGAAAAATAACTGTAGATTCGATCTTCTCAACAATAAGTACCATTATTTCACTATCAATGCAAGAAGCATGATTACCTGCATTAACAAATTTTCAATTAGTAGATGAAGATGAACCATGAAGTAGCTACGAAGCACCTAGACTTTCTTATACAAAAAAAGGAATAAGTATAGCTAATCAACCAACTTTACCAACAAGATTTAGCATGACTAGAATACCTAGATTCCAACCTAAAAGCATAACCATGGCAAATACTCATAATAAAACTTACAAAGTAAAGTTAGAATATTTTAATGGACAAACATGGATAGAAAATAAAATCTTAATTGACAAAGGAGCATCCCAATGTCATTGTATACCCTTACCTATTCTAGTCATTTTTACCATTGAATATAACTTTGTTACGTATGATGGTAGAAGATCTATGCTTAATCAAAAATCTAAAATTATAATGAAAACCCCTACTTCTTTTCTATTAGAATGTAATTGTTACATTGATGATTCCATTAATAACAAATTTGATCATATCATATTAGGAATGAATTTCCTAGACCAATTTACAACTTATGACATTAAACCAACCCAACTCACTTTAGTTGATAAGCAAAATATAATAATCCTTGATAGAATATGAAAGAACTTAGGTGGATGTGTAGTTGAGATGAGAATGGTCAGGTGGATGTGTGGTTTTATGAGATTGAACAAGATTAGGAATGGGGTAATCAGGGGCTTAGCTGAAGTAGCCCCCATAGAGGAGAAGATGAGGGAATTGAGGCTCAGATGGTTCGACCATGTGAAGAGGAGAAGTGTGGTCGCCCCAGTGCGAAGGTGTGAGAGGATCAAACCCCCCGGTGGTAAGAGAGGGAGGGGTAGACCGAAGAAGAGCCTAGAAGAAGTGGTTAGAGAGGACCTGAGAGTTGTCGGTCTGACGGAGGACATCGCTCAGGATAAGAGGCTGTGGCGGGACAGGATTAAGGTCTCTGATTGTAGGGGACCGGCTTCGTAGGGAGCAGTAGCTTAGGCAGTGTGGGGCGGGTAGGGCTTTTGGTTTGCTTACCTGCAGGTCGTACTTTTCTGGAATGTGACGGCAACAAGCGCCCTTGGTCTGTTGAGGTATGTCTCTGTTCCCTCTTTATTTGATATCCGGAACCTTTTCCTCTTCCTCTTTCTCTCACTCGGTAAATGATTTTTGCAACCGTTTTCTCTATAAACCTTTTTCACAAAACTGTTTTGTGGGTCTTATGGAATCAACCTCTTTATTGGTAGGAATACCGGTAGAGGTAAGGTTGCCTACAACTGGATCTTCCCAGACCCAGCGAAAGTGGGACCCACACTGGGAGTTTGTTGTTAATATGAAAGAACTTCACATTCCTATCCTTACATATATTGATGTAATAGTAAAGGACTTAGATATTACAACTACAGCTTTAATAGACACTGGATCAGAAGTAACCCTTTTCCAGGATTTTCTATTACCAAAATGGGAAAAACTCCCATCTAATAAAAAAATTAAAATTAAAGGTGTTCACCTTACCACTACTTATTTAGACCTTGTACAAAATAATGTGTCCATCATATTAGGAAATAAAATCCTTAATATTCCTTTAGTCTTCCAGTATAACTTAGAATATGATATTCTACTAGGAAATGATTTCCTCAAACAATTTGCTAAATTTACTCAAACTCCATACACTCTACAAAATTTGGATATACTCTTAAAATTTCCACTCTAAAACATCCTTATAGAGTATGCGTTTAGCATGGACAGGGATATGAACAAATTGCATTCCGAACACAAATACAAAACGCAAGTTTCAAAGTAAACATAATTAAGAAACAAGTCTTGCTTAATAAGTTAAAATAAATCTATTCAGAAAATCCTTTACAATGTTGGAAACTAGAGTACCCTAGAGCTAAAAGAGAACTGACACAAGAAGTATATATTAAAGAAAAACCTATGCTTTACACACCAGAAGATATAAAAGAATTTTCTATACAAATCAATGAGTTATTAGAAAAAGGACTAATAAGACCAGCAAAAGGAAGTTATTCATCTCCAGCCTTCATGGTAATGAACAAAGCAGAAAAACGAAGAAATAAAGCTAGAATGGCTATTAATTACAAAAAACTCAATCAATTCAAGACTGACAATTACTTTTTTACCAAATAAAGAAGTTCTGCTTACCCTTGTTAAAAACAGAAAATAGTTTTTGAAATTCAACTGTACATCTGGATTTTGGTAAAAAAAGATGGAAGAAGATAGCATTAAGTATACAAAATTTAGTACTCCACCAGGATTCTACGAATGGATTGTAATGCCATTTGGAGTAAAAAACGCACCTAGAATATTTCAAAGAAGAATGGATGACACTTTTAAACATCTTAATTCATTGTTAGTCGTTTGTGTTGATGATATTTTAATAAGCTCTAAAACGATGGAGGAACATAGAGAACACTTAAAACTTTTGCCGAAACTGCTATACGAGAAGGAATATGTCTCAGCGATAAGAAAGATAGTATTGAACAAGAAAAAATTGAGTTTTTAGTATTCAAACAAGGATCAAACAGTATCTCTTTACAAACTTATATTTCAAGAAAAATTACAGAATACCCAGATGAGCTAAGAACTAAAAAATAGATCTAAGGATTTTTAGGATTATTGAATTATGCTAGCTCATACATACCTAACTTAGCAAGGAAAAAGAAAGACCTACAAAGCCTATTAAGAAAAAATAATACTAAAGGATGGAGTGATCATCACACTCAAATTGTCAAAAGTCTTAAAGAAGAATGCAAAAGTCTACCCCAGCTAAGACTACCAGAATAAGAAGATAACTTCATAATGTAAACAGACGCTTCTAACGAAGTATGGTCAGCCGTTTTAAAAACATATCTTAACGAAATATGTAGTTATTATAGTGGAACATTTTCCCTTACAGAAGAAAACTACAACACTATGGAAAAAGAAATATTAGCAATAATTCGAGGAATTAAAAAATGTAGATTATTTCTTTTACCAAAACCATTTAAGGTTTTAACTGATAATAAGGTTGCAACTACATTTGTTAAGCAAAACCTAGACAATGGACCTTATATGCGTAAACTACATAGATGTCAAACTTTCTTGTCTCAATTTAACACCGTTTATGAGTATGTCGTAGGAAATAATAATTTTCTTGCGTATTATCTTACAAGAGAATCAAAATATCTCAATAATGACGACTCCAGATAAGCTTAAGGAGCTAGAAGACATTGTCATCGACTTCAATGAATATCTTGAAATTGTTCCAGCAGGACTTGAGTAGCGTGAAACTAGTGTTCAAGCTATATTTGATAATCTCTGAGCTGAAATTAACGAACTCTCCACTGGAACTGCTGATGGATATCCCTCTACCCCCTTTGTTTTAAATTGAATCAAATCAATTAGGTAAGTTAATAATGCTGGTTAAAGGATGAATAATTCATCCAAGTTTTGTATAAGCTTCAAAATTGTAGGGCAAGGGTTCGAATCCAGCACTAACCCACTTTTGTATGCAAAATTCAACATGCATCCTCAAGGTTTAAATATGATATTTTCTTATGGATTTGAAGTTCAAGATGTCAGCTTTCCAACAAATCAAGTTGCATCCAATTTGGACTTCATTTGGTCGTTCAAATCATCAGTTAAACTCAAGGTGTCAAAACTGCCCAGCTAGACATGAAGAAGCACGGTTTTGTGTAAGTCATAACTTAAGCTATATGAAGGCTTAAGTCATGTAATTATACATTTTTGGCATCCTCAGGAAGTGTACAATCAATTCCAAGCATTGATTTCCAATCATGCCCGGAAGAGGATGAAGAAACAAGATGTTTTTCCAAACCAGTCAGATTGCACCCCAATCTGCGCGGTTTAAAGTTTGAGCTTAATTACCCCACTTAAACACATCCAAACCTTGATTTCTTTGTGTGTGTGTGGGGGGGGGGGATACACATCCTAAAAATATCCCCCCATGTTTAAAATCCAAATCATGGTCACTTTTGCTATGCTGAATTAATGCACTAAAACCGCCCAGAATCGGTTTGTTGAACCCGGTTCAATATAAACCGGTTTTCTCAAAGCTCTAGCCGACTCCTTCTCTTCCAATGCTGATTGGCACGCCCCCTAAGGTTTGGCACACACCCCAAAGTGTCTTGGATTGGTGACTACCTATTGGCACGCCCCCTAAGGTTTGGCACACACCCCAAAGTGTCTTGGATTGGTGACTACCTAGAGAAGACCAACCAATGAGAGAAGGGAAGCAAAATATCTTGTCTCTTGATTCTGATTGGATAGTCGTACAGTGACTTCAAGGATTTCGGCTGCACATGGCCTTCAAGACTACTTTTGCTGGTTGTTTTAGTGCTTAAGCAATGTTTAAGTGTTGTATAATTAGCTTAGGCAAGGATTAGATTCATATTTTGATGTATTAGATTAGTTTAAGATGCTTGTAATCTAGATTAGCACAAATCAGCATGTAATTAGCTCTTAATCCTTTTCCTACCTAGTAAGGAAAGGATGAAGTGTTTATTTACTTGTATGCTAGCTAGAAAGGCCTTGCTTGCTGCTTATTTAAAGAGCCACATGGCCAAGGCAAAGAGGAACCAACCTTTGAATGATAAAATCAGTTTTGAGAGCATTTGTGCTTTCTTCTCTTTAAACTCTTACTTGCTTATCTTAGTTTAGGCCAAACTAAGTGGTGATCAAGTGAGTCTTAACCAAGATTAAGTGGTGTCACCTGTATATTAATCAAGGTTAAGGGCCCTAAGCGTGAAGATTGGTGGAGTTTCTGTATCCAATCCTAAGGCTTAGTTCTATCCATCCTATCTTGGTGTACATGGTTTCAAGTGAGAGATTAGCTCGAATTCTTAAGTTGATTTCAATCACTATAGCATCTCCATCATTCCCCCTCATATTTCCATCTCAAACAACTCCATTCCCACTCATATCCATGGCCTAGCCCTCACAAAAGACCTAGACTCAAAGCCATACATCCAATGCTTTCAACCGTGCAAAACTAGGTTTTTCTAGTTTGCACCAACTGAAAGTTGGCACGGTGTGGCCGTGCTACAAGGCACGACCGTGCCACCCTATTGAACGTGCAAATTGCTTGCTTTGAAGTTGAGTTCTTGAAGTGCTAGCTTGGGTCCATTCCCCCACCGTGCTATACACCAAAGTACATCAAAACCTCCTTTGGTTTTCACTTAGAATCACTTGATTCTAGGTTCCATTCTCCCTCCACATATTTGATGTCTCACAACCATCACTTAATGTGCCCATTTTCACTTTTTTTCCTTTGATTGTGTCTCCCTTGGTGTGAAAGCTTAGACTCTCAATTTGAGCCATAGCTAGAGGCCTCGGTAGATACATCAACTGCCGACATCATCGAGGACATGAAAAAAGATCTAGAGCCAGGAAGAATTGTTGTAAGAGAGATGCTAAAATCTATTAGCTCTTGCTAACCAACTTCTTCAACTTTATCAACTACCAGTCTAGCGAAGCTACAAACTCTGCCAACTACTCAAACTACAGAGCCTAGTTCAAGCTCTCCATTTCTCAAAAAATAGAAGAAAATGCTAGAATAAAAGGCAAAACTACTATAAAAAAGAACTATAAATCCTACAACTCAAACTAAATTTTCAAGGATATTACAAGACAACTCAATTTGTTTATTGGAAACTTCATGAAGCTCCATAAATTTTTTACAGTGGAGGAAAATCTCTATTTGCTAGACTCACAGCCTTCACTTGCGCAAACCCTGAAACTATCTACCAACGCTATGAATTTGGATACCTTAATCTGGTTTATCCGAATCCAAAACTCACAGAACTTTCCAAATTCCCATATGAAATTATTCAAATCCTCAAAACCTTCAAACAAGGACCTATTTTTGTTTAATTACATACTATACTATTAGAAAAAGATGAAGAAATCGACATACTATACCCTAGAATCAGTATCATCCAAGTTGGATACATCTCAGAGCACTTTCAACTTAATATTGAAGCCTCCAAAAAATTTGACCCTATGAGATTTAATGAGTCTTGGATAAAATACAGAAGAACTAGCGGAGCCCTTGCGGTTAAATGTCAAGGAGACATGTTATATGCCTCCGGACTTAAAAGTGTGCATAGAGGAGTTGCTTACATCTTAATAACTAAAGAAGGGATGAAGGAGGGAACTTATGATGATGAACTATTGAAGTTTCTCTTTCAGCTTGAACCAGAAAATTTTCAAGGATCTCCAACCGTCAGAAGTAAATTCACTAAACTAGTCAAAAAAGAAGAAGAAAAGTAAGCTATATTACGAATGCCCAACATTTTGCCAACACCACGCCAGATATACAGACAAGATTTTGTTGACACTATCAGCAAACTTCCAAACTATGATCCCAGCACAAGTCACTGTCAACCTTATCTTATCATTTCAATAAGGAAAGTCAAGCCACTGCCTACAATGGTAAAACCATAAGAAGTAAAGATTGTAGACCCACAATATGCAATATGCATTATTACAGCATGATAGCATGTTCCTATTCTCTATCATGACCATCCACTATGATTCTTAGCTTATCAACATTATATTTAATGATATGATGATGTAAGCGCTTATGTAAGCATTTCCTTTAAGTTTTATAAAAGGATGTAAACTTTAGGAAACAAGGGAGGTATTTGGATGAAAAATAGATCATTGTAAGAGTTATCTATTTTCTATGATGTTCTAATTTTCCTTTTCTGGGAAAGCGAGTAATAAAAATAATTATCTTTAGAAATCTCTTGAATCTATACCTCTATTCTTTCGAAATTCTTGAAAGAAGAAAAATAGTTTGTAAGTCAAAGTCTAGTAAGGCTCGTGAAGAGGAAGGGCGTGGCCGCAAACTGAAGAACGATGTATCTCCAGGAGAGACTCTGAGAAAGAAGAAGAATAAACTATGCAGAGGTACCATCAGTTTACTGTAAACTATTTTAAGGACCATCAATTTTTAAAACTAAATATAAGGTAATTTGTCTTTTGAAGTAACTAACAGAAAGGACTTTCAAAACTTTATTTGAGCTATTTTCAAGGCCCAGCTACTGTTCTAATTTGCAAAGCATGCCCATAACTTTTCATATTTGCATATTTTGCCCAAATTCTTAAAAACTTTCAAAAAATTTAAAATTGTGCATGTGGTTTTTTGCTCACTAGAAGAACTCGACGTCCTCTTTCATCTGGTTTTAGAGCCACGTGACCAAAAATAATTAAGATTATTATGCTAATTAGTGATTAATTAAGCTAATTAACTGTGATTAACTGTGATTAATGCTAGAATCATCACCTGCTTGCCCTGTACTAAATTATTCACATATTGTTCACTCTCCAAAAGGCCTTTCTCCAATAGTATCTCAATTAAACTATATCACTGATATAGTTTTAGAATTAAAAGCTGAACTAGCTAAAATCATGAGTGAAGTCAAGGAGCTTAAGAAACAAATATCTGTAATTCACCTTTCTTTGGTTAACAAAGTTAGACATAGCAAAAAATCAACTTCTAGTATTAGTAACCTTTTTCAGCATAAATATCCTTTTCTGAACCCAAAAAATAAGATTCCATTTCCCTTGCACGAGATAAAAATCCAAAAAGAAGTACGAGAAAAATCAGCAGAAAAAGCAGAAAAAGAAGAGGAAGATGGAGCATTATACTCTTAATGAACTATAGAATATGTTTGAGAAAGAACCAAGCCCAGAAGAATTAAACAAGATCATGGGTGCAATTAGTGACAAACATAATGATTTGTCAATCTGATGATGGTGAAGAGACCAATAATATCCAACTAGAAGAAGAAATATATCCGCAGATGAATCTGATTAAATTAGAAGATCTCAATGTACTACTATTAGAGGAAGTTAGGAGAAAACTGGATAAGAAATATCGTAAAATGACTGTTGAAAACGAGATCAATGAGATCGGAGAAGATATTGACTTAGGTGAAATTGAGACCAATCTTGTTAACAATGTTGTTCCTAAACCTAAAGAATTTGGTGAGTCTGCTAGAAGAAATACTCATTTTATAAGACCTAGGTACGTTCCAACCGGACGTATAACCAATTTTTCCTTCGGGTTCATCCCAAGGAAAACTACAACTTATGAAGAAATTGGTCTTACTCCAATTAGTCAAACTGGATATATCTTAAATATTGATGGAGCTCGAAATAGAAAAGAAATATTTGAACATTGGAAAAGGTGCATGAATAGTGTCTTAAACATAAATACTACGTGGACTGCTGCAGATTCCCTAAACTACGTCGAGCATAGCTTTTCGAGCACTGTAACTGACTGGTATGATTCATTAATTGAAGACGGTAAAAATATATTAAGAATGTTGGAAACACTAGCTACAATGTTCAAAAATCTATGTAAGGAAATTGAAACTGAGTTTATAGGAGCTAAACTTGATTGTGAAGAAAAGGCGAGAGAATGGCAGAGAAAGATTAATAATACAGAACTATGGGATATGAGATATCTTGAAAAATTTATTGCTGAATTTAGCCAATATTATTACAAAATTGGGTATAATGAAACTAATTTTGGTATATTCTATGACAAATTGGCATATCCGATAAATTCCATAATTAATGAAAAATACATGACATGGCTTGAACGAATAGATGTTATTGATAACCTTGGTTCAAGAATTTCTTATTTAAGAAAATAGGTTAACGATCAGTGTCTTGATCTTCAAAAGCAAAAGAAGATTAAGAAGTAGTTTTTAACTTGCTGGGATTCACCTCACTAGTGGAGAAAGGAACCTGAAAAAAGAAGAAAATGAAAATTTCATAAGAAAAAGAACTTTAATAAGCAAATGGGAGAGAAATATAGAAGAGAATTTTATAACAAACCAACTCCTAAAAAATGTAGATTTTTTAGGAAAGCTGCTTATTGCCCTGCAGGAAAAAACAACTACAAATGTTGGGCATGAGGAGAAGTAGGACATTATGCTAATGAATGCAAAAATATGAAGAATAACAAACTCATTGCAACCTTGGAAAGCCTAGATTATGTTAAACTCAGTGAAGATGAGACATTAGACCTAGCCCTAAATAACAACAAAGGGATTGTTGAAATTATAATGGACAATGAATATGAAGAAAGTGATTATGAAGAAATAAGTCATATGATGGAGAGTAACTCCATTAGCCTTGGTGATCTTCAAGGAGAAGAATTTATGGTAGATAACGATCACGAGGTAGTCAAAGGAGATTGTGTTCTTCCCATAATCCAAAAAGACATGATCTATAAAAAATTCATCTTTTAATTAAAAAGAAATACATATGTGAAATGATGGAAGGAGATATGGAGATAAAGGATTGTGAGTATAACGTTGGCAAGGTTAATCTCATTAATTGGGAGAATATCCTTAAGCCTAACAAAGAAAGAAAATATAGGTATATCCATGTTGGAAATGTCTAACTTCAAATCACTCAATTACAGTATTTTGGCAAAGATATTGATCTGTATGTTTTACTCTGTGATATTAAACAATACCAAATTTAATAATCAAATTATCACAGGGGTAAAGACAAATTTATGTAATGGATCGATAGGATTCCATTGTCGATCTGGATATTATGCGAGTCTAAATGATGAATTTGTTAAAAACTTCCTATCCCTTAAGATAAAAACACTTGGGATGGACATGAAAAGAGGCGGATATCCATTAAGGATATTTTGAAAAATTATCCACAAACTTGATAATACAATAGACCCAAAGACTAAGGTAACAACAATAGAAGCAGAAAAATTTGAAAGTCCTACCCCTATGTAAAAGATCCAGAGGATAAAGTCCAATCCTCAGGAGATAAAAAGCGATCGTTCATGGATATCTAGCTTTGCCAACCCTACAAAGATCAATAAGAAAAATGTAATAAAAATTGATGAGGAAGGCAAAATCACCATTAAACCCCATTATTAAGAAGTATAAGTACAAGATCAGATTACGGAGAAGGATCTTCATCAGCTAAAGAAGAGCTTAAAGAAGATGATACAATTAGCATGACCAGTGAAATGAGTAGAATGAGTTTTGAATTGCAAAACCTAGTGTAGACCGAAGTATGAGTCTAGAAAGACAGGTAATTAGGTATAAAACTAGAACTGTTAGTAGATCAATCTATGAGGATGAATTGATAAAAAATATAACTATGAAAATATGCTATGAAGCTACCAATACAAATCCTAATAGCATCTATATCTCAATAGAGGTATGTTTAGAGCGATATAATAAATACGAACTATTTGCTTACATAGGTAGTGGTTGTTCTATATGTTTTGGAAAAAGATCATTATTTTCAGAATTTATGTGAAGAAAAGCGAAGAATCCTTTACAGGTAAGGATGGCTGATAATAGCGTTATGAGTCATAATGAGGCAATAGAAGGGTTATCCATAGAATTAGGAGGAGTACAATGCATTATGCCAATTCTATGGCCATTGATCAACCATCTCATGATATGATTATTGAAAATAATTTTTAAAGATTATATTCTCCATGCACCCCAAACCATAAATCAAATAATATTTGCAATTAATGGTCACTCAACTCCTATCGAAAAACTAGGCAAGGCTTACACTCATCAGAGAATTGAATTTACACGCAGCCAGCATGGTGCGAAGGTAATGCCTTCACAGTGAGAGGTAGTAGTGACAATCTCATTGCTTGAGTTATCTATTAAAGAATAGATTGTTGAACAACAAGAAAAAATATGTAAAGAACTCTACTATGATAATCCTCTAAAATTTTAGGATAAAGATAAAGCATTTGGTAAAATTACTTTATTAAATCCCAACACTATTATCCGAGTTAAACAAATGGTGTATACATACCAGGACATCCAAGAGTTTAATAAACAAATCAAATAACTTCTAGATAAAGGATTAATCAGAAACAGCAAGAGTCGTCACACCAGTCCCGCTTTCATGGTAAGAAATCGTGTAGAAGAAAAAAGAGGAAAAGTTAGAATGGTAATCAACTCCAAAAGGCTTAACAATAATATTGTCTTTGATAGCTACTATATTCCTAACAAAACAGTCTTTTTCAATAGAATTCAAGGAGTCTCTTGGTTCTCGAAAATGGATTGCAAAAGTGGTTATTGGTAGATAAAAATGAATGGGGAAAGTATTCCTTTAACTGCATTTAGCACCCCACAAGGACATTACAAGTGGATAGTATGCCATTTAGTCTTAAAAAAGCACCCCAAATATTCCAGAGAAGGATGGATAACATTTTCAAAGACCTTAATCATTGTTGTTTAGTTTACGTTGATGATATCCTTGTCTTTTTCAAAACCATAGAATAGCGCAAAGATGATGTCTTTGCTGTCACCCAAAGATGCATTGACCATGGTATTATACTTGGTAAGAACAAGTGCAATTATGCTAAACAAGAAATTGAGTTCTTAGGTCTAGAAATAAAGGCTGAACAAATCATCCTACAAAAGCATATTTTGGAAAAAAATAGAAAATTTTCTTGAAAAGATTGAAGATAGAAAGTAATTAGAAATGTTTCTTAGATGCCTTACCCATGCTTCAGATTTCATTAAAGATTTGGATAAATTAAGAAAACCATTGCAGCAAAAGCTCAAGAAAGATGTCAGTTGGACATGGACCACTAAGGATTCAAAGATTGTCTAGAACTTCAAAAAGATGTGCAAAAATCTTCCTATTGTTGATGTACCTAATGAAGGAGATGATTTAATTCTTGAGACAGATGCTAGTAATAAGCACTAGAGTGCAGTGCTCAAAATCAAAGAAGGAAAAAAACTCTGCAAATATTGCAGTGAAAGTTTCAATAAGGTAGATGCAACTATCCCACAATGGAAAAAGAAATTCTTGCAGTCATAAAGGGAATTGAAAAATTCTTAATCTTTTTACCCCAAAACCTTTTCTTATTCGAACCGATTGCAAAGGGATACTTGGTTTTATGAAAAAGAATTTATCAAATATACAAGCGTAGAGGCGACTCCTGCATTGGCAATTATGGCTTAAACCGTTTTCCTTCTCTATTGAACATATACAGGGATCACAGAATTCTTTGGTTGACAGTTTAACTCGAGAACTCGCTAATGGTGATCATCTAAGTCGACCTCCTACCAAAAAAGAAGGAAGTTCTTAATGAAATGCCATTCCTACTAGAACGAGTTTCGCCTTTTAGTAAGGTCCTTATTGATAACCTGAAATTCCATACAAAAAGTAGTTCACTTTTTGGTCTACTATCTACTGCCTATCTATTAGCCTGAAGATTTTCTCTTTTAGAGTTACAAGTTTATTACCTTAAATGTCCCTATGATATCCAAGAAAAAATAAGTTCTCATGTTTAAGGAAAATGGTTCAATGAGTGGTATGCAGCTTGTATCGACTTTTATCATCATTACTCCTATGATATTTGGGAGTCTTGGGGGTACAATTATCTACTTTCCCGATAAATTTGGAGTTAGTGGTGTTAGTTTTCCAGCAAATTCAATCTCTCTAAATGCCCTATCATTAAATCCTCGGAATACGGATGGTACTTTACTTCATAGAAATCCTAGATCCAAAGTTCCCATTTTTCTCAAGACTAACAAAATTTCAGTAATGCATGTTCAGAAGAATCCTTTGGATTCTTACATCTCCCGATGGTCCAACAAAAATTCCAATTTGAAGATACCTAAATTTGTAAGTGTATAGCGCATTAATCGAATATGAAAATGGAAAAGTCAAGCCAGCACATTATCTTATTCAGATCGTTGATTACAACGATCTCGATGATCCTCGACAAGAATGGGTTCCTGAACAACGAGAATCAGTTACTGATCCTGCTTTAGCAAGAGCTATTGGATTTTTCAATATTTATCATTTATGTTCATCATTAGTTGAAAAAGGAAAAACGATAATGCATTGTGGAAACACTACTTTTGCCTATGGTAATGAGTTTAAAGAGTACATAAAAGTGGAAGGAGCAGTGTCTGAAGATATTTTTAATTATCTCTTTGACGTTGGAGCTAGAAAGTTCTTATCAGTGAAAGGAAAGAATTATCTTCTTTAGTTATTTGAGAAATAAGATCCATAACATCTTCAATTAGATGAGGGTTTTGATGATTATCTAGATAATGATGGTCTGGAAGACATAATTGGAGATGAAGGCATGCAGAATATCAATGATGATAACTAGTCCTGTCTTGATTAAAAAGCTCTGAAAAGTGGCTACCCCATTATTGTACTATTTGACAAGTGTCTGGCGTGTAAAATAAAGCAGTATACTGTAGCCATCAGTGTGTACTATAGCCATGTGAAAAATAATTGTGAGCTGTAGCCATTAGGGCATCCTATGTACCCTCGACCCTCTATAAAAGGAGAGGTCGAGTGCTGAGAAGGGACACAGTTATTTGAGCATTCTTGAGCAAAAGAGAAGTCGAAATTTTCCATTTATCTATGAGTAGGCATTTCTAATGATCTTAGCTTAAGTCTCTCTTCCAAACTCTCCATTGTAATATTTCCACTTTGAAGTTTTCCATAAAAGGAGTTTCCCAGTAGGGAACGTTATTCAATTGAACATTATGTTTTGAATGCTATAATTTCTTGACTAAAGTTCCACTATTCTTGAAAAAGATTAAAAACTTGATTAGTGATTACAGTCTCAGGTAGGAAATGAAACAGATCTGTGTTGTGCCTGATCTAAGGAAAGTGGAGTTGAGATTAGCAATGTCTGTAAACCGGAAGTTAGAGGAATGTCGAAGTCCAGCGCCGACTAAGTTCAGGTAACGGTGAAAACTTTCTAATTAAGCTTTAATTATTTTGTTAAGAATGGTGGGCCTATAACCATAGAAATTATAATATCTGAGATATAAGTAGTAGATTGTGATAACTAGTACCAGTAAAGTCATTATAAGAAGTTTAATCAGTTAAAACAAGCATATTTCCTGAAAAAAAATTCCTAAAAACAATTTATTTGTACGTTTTTCCTATTCTAGGGACTATTTTGCAATTTGTAAAAGTTCAAGGACTAAAATAATAAGAAAAAGGACCTAAAAATTAGTTGTTTGAAAACATAGGGTATCCCAGAATTAGTTTTGAAAAGGCAGGGGCTTAAAAATAGTTACCCTCAAACTTAGGGAGCTACGTATCAGAAATTCCGAAAGAAGGTATAAATTCTGGATTTTACTTGTTGATATTTTGATTTATTATTTTGGGAGTATCGTTTTTGGAAAAATTAAAACAGTTTTATCTATTCTTTGTTCAATTATATTCTCTCATTGAAGAGTTTTAAACCTTTTTCTACAAAAAGTTACCAAACCCATGTTTTAATGGTATTAGAGCCCTATTCGCAGTCAAACTACCCCAGTAATTTAATTTGCATTAAATAAAATCTAGAAATACAAACCCATAACTAGCCATAGCCCATAAGGCAAGAAGCCCTTAATGGCCTCTACACAGTTCAATAACAAAATAAAGTTTCATTGAAAATAGTGACCCTGCTAAAAAAATCTAACCCCACGTGTTGAATGCTTGTAGAAAACAATAGAAGAAACTTGTCTCAAACAAGGCATAACTATTATGATAAAATTAAAGTTATGAGTTATCCTAAAAATAAACTACTATCTAACTCTAGGTTAGACTGAGAAGATGATTATCTAACTAGCCAAAGTTTTAATTTACCTAATTTAAAATACTGTACACAAGATCAAGTTTGAGATTATTTGAGATATTTCGAGTGTGCTACTAGAAGTATAATACAAAACTTATTAATCACTACAAAGTTAGAATAAATTATCTGTCTACTTTGCCAGAAAGTGTACACCCAACCACTATAAACTTAATTAAAGATAACATAGCCTTATTAGAATTAACCTTTGAATACACTGTATGGTTTCAACCAAATAAATCTTTAAACAAATAACAAATAACTTATTTTACAGACGAAGAAAATTAAGAACAACAAACTAAAAACCAAAAATAATGGCGAAGGTTACTTTTGTAAATTTATAAGGGATATTTTTGTAATTTCTTCATAAGCGAACAAACGAAACACAACATAGCCGGCCCGTTTGCCCACCTCTAGTTTCAACTGCAAGACTAGTATTAAGTGAGGGAGGGTTAGGCACCACTAGACTAGGCATCAATACATGATCTACTTACTAAGTTAAATATATATAATAAAAATATCTTTTCCAGAATTTTTTTTATATATAGTTTTTTCCCCCTCAGAAACCACGGGTATCAATTGACACCACTTGGGTCAACATCGCTCCACCACGAGGCATGCGGAGGAGAGAGACGACGGGATGGTGTTTTATTGTTTAATAATAATAATAATAATAATAATATTATTATTATTATTATTATTAT
>JACYFF010031958.1:19639946-19654629 GCA_017589665.1 Selenicereus undatus | reverse complement strand
TATATGTGTGTGTGTGTGTGTGTGTGTGTGTGTGTGTGTGTGTGTGTGTGTGTGTGTGTGTGTGTGTGTGTGTGTGTGTGTGTGTGTGTGTGTGTGTGTGTGTAAAACTAGCTCTCTATACAAATTAATTCAATGAGTTTTGATCATTCGTCATTACATTTTAATCTGTTGTTATACAGAGCATTTTCTCTATCTCCATTACCTATAGTTTCATGGTATCAGAGCTCAGGCTCTTTTAGATTTTCATTCTTCTTCTTCTATGGATCCCAATACAATTCAGAGAAGTGCAATACCAAATAATTCTGTCTTGAATGATAATAACACCAATACTCCCTATGATGTTCTTAATCATTCTCATGATGTTTTTCTCCACCCCTCAAATAATCCCAATAAAATTCTTATCAATGATCTACTTAATAGCAAGAACAATGACACTTAGAAAAAATCCATGGAGATCGCTCTAATTGCGAAGAACAAAGTACTTGCTCCAAGCCAGACACATCGTCTCCTCTGTCGAATCAGTTGAACAAATGACAAGATAGTGATTTCTTGGTTGCTTCATGCTGTAGAGAAAAGAATCTCATACAATATCTTATTTTCAAGTTCGTCAAGGCAAATTTGGGTCGATCTTGAGCAGAGGTTTGGTCAGTCAGGATATTGCTACGTATTTCACTAAAATTAAAAAGTTGTGGGATGAGCATGACTCAATGCTTTTTGTTCCTACATGTTCTTGTGGAATTAGTTGTGCTACTTACATATACTGTTAAAAAATGAGAGAAAAGGAGCAATTGATTCAGTTACTTGCAGGCTTGAATGCTGTTTACAAAGGGGTCAGAGGCAACATTCTTATGTCTAGGCCTCTACCTGACATTAATGAAGCTTATTACATGCTTCTTCAAGAAGAACATCAAAGGGAGATGTCTTCTGAAGTCCATATTGTACCTCAATCTACTATATTGAACTCAAATTTTAATGCTCAAGAGTCTTTAGACTTAATGGGCAAAAACATGGAGTATAATAACTATTGTGGGAAGAATGCTGGTTATAATAACAGTTATAGTCATAATCCTGTTGGCAACAATGGAAACAACTTTGCTACCAATAGAAATGCTGCTCCTCCTAGAAGGCAGCTATATTGTGATCATTGTAAGATTTCTGGTCGCACACTTCAAAAGAGCTACAAACTGCATGGTTACCCACCTAGACACAGATTATACAAAGGCAAAAGAATTGCAGCACCTATCACCTAAAAGCAAGAAGGGGTTTCTTAGATAGAAGACATTCATGCATCATCAACACCTCATCACACTAATGCAGTTTCCTTGCCTACATTAAATGCAGACCAATATCAACAGGTCTTGACCCTGCTCAGTAAACAAGTATTAAGGCAAACTCTTCAGATACTTCAATTGAGGCAGGCTTTCTGGCAGGTAAAACCATATGTTTTCTTACATCCTTTAACAATAGGGATTAGATCATAGATAGCGGTGCTAGTGATCACATTTCACCATATCTTGGTTTGTTCACTTCAGTTCAGTCATTGAAAAATCCTAGGTTCATTACTATGCGTGATGACAAATAGTCAAAGATTACTCATATTGGTTCAGTAAGACTCACACCTACCTTGACATTGTCCAATGCTTTGCACGTCCTAGAATTCCAGTTCAATCTTTTATTAGTTAACAAATTGTGTAGGCAAATAGTTAGAAAAGTGATTTTTACATCTACGGAATGCACTCTCCAGGGCCTCATATTACATGAAGTGGTCCTTGGTAGGTTAAGGGAAGGATTATATAATGTCCAATATTCAAATACAAGCAACGCGACAACAAGCCAAGGTTCATGATGCAGAGTGGATCTTAGCAAGTTTTCTCTCAGTCATTGGTTGAACAAGATACTCCTTCTCTGAAATAGATTCATGGGACTTTAGATTAGGACATTTGTTCTTTGAAAGAATGCAACACATTGGTAAAAAGAAGTCTACCACAATATGTTCTATTTGTCCAAAGGCAAACCTCCATAGACTGTCCTTTCCATTGAGTAATACAAGAGCTTTAGTCATTTTTGAACTCTTACATATAGATATTTGGGGGCCTTACAAATGCACTATATATGATGGATATAAATACTTGCTTATAATTGTAGATGATTACCCAAGAGCCACTTGGGTACATTTGACGTCTTCTAAAAGCAATGTGTTGCGTTATTATGTTTAGTTTTGATGATAGCAAATCCAAGTGTAAAAATTTGTCCAAGTAATGTTGCTCTAAACATGATCTCCAAACAGGCCTAGCTGATGGTTATGATCTTTATTGTATTAACTGATTTGCTACATGTGAGAACAAGTCTTCGAAACAGGTTCTACTTGGTGATTCTATATTAAGTCAAGAACACCATCTCGACAGTTGATTGTAAGGCGTATTCCTGAACTCTAGCAATGCAAAGAACAACTCCAGCAAACAAGGTGGCCTTGGTGTTCACAGCAGCTCTACAAATCTTGGACAAGATGACTGGTTCAAAACAAGAAGTCTTGGGTATATAGGTTTTATTTATTTAGACTCTTGTTAATATGCCAATATTGAAAACATCATTTTAAACACCTCTTGAATCGGTAGTTGCGCTAAGCACTTCAGAACACCAGTTGCGAACAACCCTGCAAACAGGGTGCCTAGGGTGTTTCTGAACTGAAACGGCTATGCCCGATTATTTTGGAAAAATTTATTTCGGCTGGCCAAAAGCTCTAAAATACTTTCTTGAAATCCCAGGATAGCTAATTAAGCCCTGGAAAGGATATTTTTGAGATACGAAATATTATGGGGGATTTGCCAAAATTGTTTTGCTAAATATTTTCCAAAACCAAAAGATCTTTATCACCTATATTTTAGGAAGTGATTTATTCAAATTTCAAAGTTGAGATTTCTGGTTCCTTACTTGAAATTCTCCACGGCTATTTCAAACGAAGAGGATAAGTTTTTATCTTTTAGAAACAAATCCCTTTTATTTTGGAAATTTCTTATCCACTAGCCGTTTGGAAAATCCTTTGCTTGGAAATCTCCTTTGATGCCATACTTGGCAGATTCTCAGCAACTTCCTTGATTTTTTTACCGTTGATCTTCTTGGTTAAAAGCTGAGCTCTTCTCTCCCATTCCAAGAGAGAACGCATATTGAGAAAACATAGTGTGGTAAAAAGAAAAATTCTGAAAACCCGGTTTTTACTCAAAAGTAAGAAAAGATTTCTTGAGCTTCAATTCGCAAAGAAAAACCGTGACAAGCTGTGTTAATTTGAGTTTTCAAACCATTGGCATAATAGGATCTTCAGTATACCTTACATCTGCTTAGTGAGAAGCACCCCCAGTAAGGTGTTTTCAACCCTGATCTTGGCTCAGAAAAGTGAGTGAGTGGTCCTCAGTCGTGTGGACTTTGGACGTGTCCAATCTGGTGAGATTTGGACGTGGTGTAACCGTTCTTAGGGAAGAAGGTTACGTGATTGCAAGTTGTAACAAGGTGTGTTACATTTGTAACGAGTTAAGCCCGGTTATAGTGAAGTGGTTAAAAGCCTACACGAGGTAGGTCGTGGTTTTTCACACCTCAGTTGGGCTAGAGGTGTTTTCCACGTAAAAATTGTGTGTGCTTTATTTCCGCATTTATCTTGGTGATTTTCGTATTTGCAAATATCTGAAAACACCCCCTGCAAACAAGTCAACAGGGTGTTCGTCATCTGAGAACAACCTCTGTCAGGGTGTTTGTTACTTATAACGCGAAAATCAGACACCACAATTCACCCCCCTCTTGTGGAAGTATACTCATAAATTCAACACAATGCTTTTTCCCTTCTCCAAATTTTTATTATCTTTGTTGAGAAACAATTTAGTGCCTCAGTCAAAATTATTAGATCAGATAATGGGTTAGAATTCCAAGATGGATTAGCTCTTCAATTTTATGCAAGCAAATGTATTATGCATTAAAAATCATGTGTGGATACACCACAACAATATGGCATTGTTGAGAGGAAACACAAAAACCTCTTAGATGTTACGAGAGTATTGATGATATAGGCTAATCTTCCTTAAAATTTCTAAGAAGAAAGTATCTTAACTGCAGTCTATTTGATAAACAGGTTCTTAACACCTATCTTACACAATAGAACACCCTTTGAGCTTTTTTATAAAGAAAAGCCTACATACTCACACTTGAGAGCAATTGGATGCCTATGTTATGCATCAGCATTGAAGAGGAATAGATGCAAATTTCAAGCATAAGCAACTACATGTATCTTTCAAGGTTACCCCTATGGTTAGAAAGCATACAAGGTTTATGATTTAGAATCTAGGAAAGTGCTCATTTCCAGAGATGTCATTCTCTATGAAAATTGCTTTCTTTATTCAAGACAAAATCATGAATCACATTCACCTCTTCCAATGCCCATATTTGAAGATCAAGAATACACTGTACCAAATTATGCAATACCAAATAACAATACAGTTCAGTAAGATTCACAATAGCCATCTACATTTCAGCATCACCATCACACTAAAATTGAGGACATTACAAACCATCAACAATCAGCATTAGAAAGCCAAATTCCAACATTTGTCTAGCATCAACATATCTTTACTTCTAGTAACAACAATATATAGCCTAGAAGATCTACAAGAAGCCATAAAACCCCATCTCATCTTCAAGATTATGTGGGTTCTAACACACAAACCAGTCAGTGCAATTTAGTAGTCATACCTCCGAAACACATAGCTTGCTTGTCTGTTATAATTCCCAGAACCCATTTCTTATGAACAGGCTGTCAAACATCCAGGATGGGTGGAAGCTATGAACAAGGAGATCAATGCTTTACAAGTAAATAACACATGGGAAGTTGTCAATCTTCCCCCAAACAAAAAGGCCTTTAGCTGTAAATGGGTGTATAAAACAAAACTCAAGTCAAATGGATTACTTAAGAGACTAAAGACAAGACTAGTTATCAGGGGATTTGCTCAACCATGTGGGATTGTTTATCAAGAAGTGTTTTCCCTTGTAGTAAAGATGGCTACCATTAGAATAGTCATGGCACTAGCAGTAGAACAGAACTGGACTATGTACCAATTGGATATGAATAATGCATTTTTGGATGGAGAATTGGATGAAGAGGTATATATGCAATTGCCAAAAGGAATTCCTAATCCAGAAAACAAGGTTTCAGATTAAAGGAATCACTTTATGGCCTTAAACAAGCCACTAGATGGTGGTTTAGTAAACTCAAAGATACCCTTCTTTCATTGGGATATATTCAGTCCAAAATTGACTATTCTTTGTTTCTCAACAAATCATCCACAAAGCTTACCATATAGCAGCATATGTGGATGACATCCTTATCATAGGTTCAGATTTTGAGGAAATTCAGCATATCAAACATTGCCTAAATGCAAAATTTATCATCAAAGACCTTGAACAACTTCATTATTTTCTTGGTCTGGAAGTCACTCAAATGCCACAGAGTGTGTTACTGTCTCAGCAAAAGTTCACTAAGGAACTGATAAGAGACTGTGGTTTCATCATTAAAAGACATGTAAGTACACCTCTATCATTTAATTACAAATTACTACCTGATGAAGGAGATTTATTGGAAGATTCTATAGTCTATGGAGCTTTGGTTGGCAAATTGAACTTTTGCACACATACTGTTGAATTTATGAGTATACTTCCACAAGAGGGGGGGTGAATTGTGGTGTCTGATTTTCGCGTTATAAGTAACAAACACCCTGACAGAGGTTGTTCTCAGATGACGAACACCCTGTTGACTTGTTTGCAGGGGGTGTTTTCAGATATTGCAAATACGAAAATCACCAAGATAAATGCGGAAATAAAGCACACACAATTTTTACGTGGAAAACACCTCTAGCCCAACTGAGGTGTGAAAAACCACGACCTACCTCGTGTAGGCTTTTAACCACTTCACTATAACCGGGCTTAACTCGTTACAAATGTAACACACCTTGTTACAACTTGCAACCACGTAACCTTCTTCCCTAAGAACGGTTACACCACGTCCAAATCTCACCAGATTGGACACGTCCAAAGTCCACACGACTAAGGACCACTCACTCACTTTTCTGATCCAAGATCAGGGTTGAAAACACCTTACTGGGGGTGCTTCTCACTAAGCAGATGTAAGGTACACTGAAGATCCTATTATGCCAATGGTTTGAAAACTCAAATTAACACAGCTTGTCACGGTTTTTCTTTGCGAATTGAAGCTCAAGAAATCTTTTCTTACTTTTGAGTAAAAACTGGGTTTTCATAATTTTTCTTTTTACCACACTGTGTTTTCTCAATATGCGTTCTCTCTTGGAATGGGAGAGAAGAGCTAAGCTTTTAACCAAGAAGATCAACGGTAAAAAATCAAGGAAGTTGCTGAGAATCTGCCAAGTATGGCATCAAAGGAGATTTCCAAGCAAAGGATTTTCCAAACGGCTAGTGAATAATAAATTTCCAAAATAAAAGGGATTTGTTTCTAAAAACTTATCCTCTCGTTTGAAATAGCCGTGGAGAATTTCAAATAAGGAACTAGAAATCTCAACTTTGAAATTTGAATAAATCACTTCCTAAAATATAGGTGATAAAGATCTTTTGGTTTTTGGAAAATATTTAGCAAAACAATTTTGGCAAATCTCCCATAATAATTCGTATCTCAAAAATATCCTATCCTGGGATTTGAAGAAAGGATTTTAGAGCTTTTGGCCAGCCGAAATAAATTTTTCCAAAATAATCGGGCATAGCCGTTTCAGTTCAGAAACACCCTAGGCACCCTGTTTGCAGGGTTGTTCGCAACTGGTGTTCTGAAACGCTTAACGCAACTGCCGATTCAAGAGGTGTTTAAAATGATGTTTTCAATATTGGCATATTAACAAGAGTCTAAATAAATAAAACCTATATACCCAAGACTTCTTGTTTTGAACCAGTCATCTTGTCCAAGATTTGTAGAGCTGTTGTGAACACCAAGGCCACCTTGTTTGCTGGGGTTGTTCTTTGCATTGCTAGAGTTTCGGAACCACATGCTTTACATCGAGTTGTTCTTAATATAGAACCGCCAAGTAGAACCTGTTTTAGAGACTTGTTCTCACATGTAGCAAACCAGTTAATAAACAAAAGAAAACACCAGTTAGGCCTGTTTGGAGATCCTGTTTGGAGCAACATTACTTGGACACATTTTTACACTTGGATTTGTTATCATCAAAACTTAAATATAATAACTCAACACATACCAGACCAGATTTGAGCTTCATTATGCAAACACTTAGCCAATTATTACAAATTCGAGAACTAGTCACTTACAAGCTCTCACACATACACTCAGCTACATTTAGGGTGCAATAACTCAAGGAATATTGTTAAGAGGACCAAATCAACTGAAATTAGAAGCATTCTCTGATTTTGATTGGGTAGCATGCCCAAATTCCAAGAGACCTGTGACTGGTTACTTAATTTTTCTTGGAACATCTCCAATCAGTTGGAAATCCAAAAGCAAGGAACTGTGTCTAGAAGTTCCTTAGAAGCTGAATATAAAGCTATGGCTCAAGCAGTATCTGAAGTTACCTGGTTAGTTAGATTGTTTGAAGAACTTGGTGTCAAAGACCTCACTCCAGTGACACTCAATTATGACAACCAGTCTACATTGCATATTGCTTGCAACCCTCTGTTCTATGAAAAGACTAAACACATAGAGATTGACTGTTATTTTACAAGAGCTAAAGTCCTTGGAGGTTTACCATAGCTAAACCACATGCCTACCTCATCTTAGATAGTTGATGTGCTCACCAAGGTTCTGCCTAGACCTCACTTCCAGGAATTGCTCTGTAAGCTTAGCATGGCCAATGACTTGAACCATTCCAGCGTGAGGGGGTTGATAAGCCTACTACCATACCTAATGTGGTTGCATTACTAGCTCAATATGTATCTAACTGTTTTAGTTAGTTATAACAGACAATCCTAGCTGGCAATGAGTTAGGAGTTAGTTAGGATTCTTTCATTTCTTGCAGCATGTCATTAAGGCAGTATATGTATATATATAGCTAGCTCTCTATACAGATTAATTCAATTAGTTTTGATCATCTTCATTACGTTTTAACCTCTTGTTATACAGAGCATTTCTCTGTCATCATTACCTACAGTTTCATAAATTCTAGGAGGTTTTGAATTATATGCACTCCTTTGCTACTTGGTTTTGTTTTTTCTTATCTAAATATTTTCAATATAATTCTCAATTTTAGATCTCCATCTTGTTTATAACTACTTGCGTTCTTTGATGGGCAATGGAGGGAAAGACATAGAGTAAACAAGCAGATAAAGAACGAGATGCCAAAAGTTGAAGAGCAAGAATATGAAGACTATTGCCTTGTTTGCAAAGATGGGGCCTCTCCATTGTTGTGAGTCTTGTGACCTCAGGTTTAATATCTCTCTCTCTCTCCCCCCTCTCATTCTCTCTTTGCTTCATTCATCATCAATTGGAACTCTAGTGTGACAACTTTATTAGTTTTAAACTTATGGTTTTTTTTCTTTTTCTTGAAATGCAAAGATCTAACTCTAGTGTGACAATTCTTCCTCAAATCCTTTCTCTCTTCCTTAGTCGTTAGCCATTAGAAAATAGGTTGACATATTTGATCCAAGTTTAGCACTCAACAGGCATTTTGTCCTGATTTCATTTCCCTTTATTTTGCCTAATTATATATTTTGGGCAAAGGGAAATATTCAAAAACCTTAATTTAAAGGACATCATTTCTTCCTTATTTGGGCCGGGAGCATATCATGATCTCTACCTTACTTCATGAAAAATGTTGGCTACGATAATACAAATTTCTGCTGTTGCTATTTCTCGAAGGTCTTCTGATCCCATCTTTTTGTTTCCTTTATTCTCTAATTTTCTTCTCATTTATTTAAGCATCAATCGACTTTGTTGATCCATAGTAATTCATGTGATGTGTTTTCTTGGTATGAGAAATTTGATTCGGGCATAGCACATTTAGTTGATTAGTATATTTTATGGTACATGATATGTAAATTTTTCTCTATTTGAAAGATTAAGCTATTGAGTATGTTGAGATCATATATGTATTTAGATATAAGAAAAAAAGCACTACCTTTGGTTCATCAATAGTGTAAGAGACTTTTGTTACTTCCTCTTGGTGGATTGGACTGATTGGGTACTAAGGCATTCAATATCTTTCTCTATGTGTTATACCTTGATTCCTATTAGCGGATTGGATTGATTGAGTACTAAGGCATCCAATATCTTTCTCTAAGTGTTATACCCTAGTTTCTATTAGTGGATTGGATCAATTGAGTACTAAGGCATCCGATATCTTTCTCTAAGTGTTACACCCTGGTGTTCTATTGCATTGTCAGCTTGTTGTAGAGGGGTGGAGCTAGCCGCTTGATTAAATGGGATGCAATCATTATTAAAAGAAACTGATACTTAACATTTGGCTAGGTATTTGTGTGGCAAAATGGAATTTGGACTTTGGAGTTGCATTTTTATTTACATTTATAGCTCTTGCAATACTTTTGGCCTCTTTATTACTTATAGTTAGAAGTGAGTAGAGATTAGAATGAGATAATTATGAGTACACAAAATATTGATTGTAATTTGGCTAGCAGAATTGGTCCCTCGAGGGTTTATGAAGCAGCACATGTGATCAGATCACAAATTTTAGAAAAAGGCATACAAACTGTGGAAGCTCCTGATTTTTCACTGTTTGTTTTATCACTGATTGTTTGGTCACCAATTATGACAACTACAAATCGGTGGATCAACGGTAAAACCTTGCCTTTCTTATTTATTTTTTTTCTTATCTGGGTTTGTTCTTGCACATCTTCTCATTCTCTCTAAACTTGGTTCTTTGTTCTTTTGATTCGGTTTTTTTTTAAATTTTTTTGTTGCTTCTTCTTCGTCTTCTTCACTTTAGATTTGCAATATGGGCTTCTTTGTTGCCAATGTTTTAGGGTAGTGCTCACCTACGGCCGATTCCCTCTAAACTTGGAGTGATGATGCCTTCTGTTTATGGGACCATGGAATAAGTAAGAATTTTTGCAAATTAGCTGGTAATTTCTTGATTTTGCCTCCTTTTTTTCCTAATAATTGTCTTTAGAATTTCTTAACTTTTAACAATTTCTCATTTTCTCCCTTTGTTAAGTAATTGATCTTGGGAAATTTACAAGGTAGTGGGCCTTCAATTGTGGGGCAACCAGTCGGTTCTTTTGAGAACAAATAGGTGTTACATTTAGGGGGGGAATAAGTGGGGGAAAGTCAAAACATGGTGGAATTTCTGTAATGCCCTTGTTCATTTTCCAAGTTTGCCCCTCATGGAATTGAACACAATGGTGAATTAGTTACTGGTGGAAGTTAGGGGGAGGACGGTGAAGTGAGCAATTGAGAGGGAAGAGGAGTAACTAACAGAGAAGATCGGTGGCGATATTGTCGGGGAGAAATTGAAAGGGACGAAGAGTGGTGGATGTCGCCGGCGTGCTGCGTGAGGACTGTGGAGGAGAAGTACCTGGTGAGCAGTACAGAAGAAGGCTGTGGCGGTGAGGAATCTGCAGAATGCGAGGAATACACAATCGGGAGGCTCAAGGGAGGGTAAGTATTGTACATTATGTACATTTAGTTTTCTGAAATTTAATTTTATGTATGTGTGGGTGTGGGTAGTTTAGGCCATGGTTGGATGAACTTGTGATTGAGCAATGGGTCGGAAATGAAGGAGGGAATGGAGTGATGGCTGTGGATGGAGGGTGTCATATGAACTGAGGAGGGTGGGGTGGGGTGGTGATGGGAAGAGGGAGAGCCAAGAGTGGTTGGTTTACCATGGAGTCCCTAGATGGGTACCCTGGTGGAAGATGTTTGTGTAGTGGGTAAACTGAAGTGAAGTAGATAAGCTTCATAATTGAAAGTGACCCTATTTCGTTCAGTGGGGGGAAGCAGTGTCCTTAGAATGTACCTGTCAACATTGAATTCGGATGTCATGTGGGGTGGTGAAGTGGGGTAGGGTAGATGAGCGATAATTCATTTTTGACATATGTTGACCACATTGTCACATGAGGTGAACCGTGCGAATGAACTGTGCGAATGATGTTATTTGAACATCATATTTGAAATTTCCCAACAACTATGTTGGGTACTGTTGTGGGAGTCAATGTTGGCGTGTAGATTGGGTGTGTCAGGTGGGGTGGGTACAGTGGGAGGATGTTGGTAATTGCAGTGTGTACACCGCTGCTTGAGTGTAGGTGCACCCAGGTGTACCTTATATGGTAGCGTGGTGAACTGAGGCATGCGTTGTGGGTGTGTGGAAGAGGGTGGGAATGAAATGTGTGTAGAAGTTAGTAGGGGAGGTTACATGTGTGGTGTTGTGATGTGGGTAGGGTAAGGGGGGATGCTGGTAAATGCAATTGGTATACCAAGGTTGATTTGTAGGTATACCCAAGTGAACCCTTGTATGCTATTGTTGTTGAATGACGGGGTTCGTGGTGTTGCCTAATATTCAGGTGTACAACATGGAGCTGCGTAAACGCTGGAGAGGCGTGTAGACTGAGGCGACACATGTAAGCAGCTCAAGGTCCGATAGTGATAATGACATTAGTGAGTATGAGGCGAAAGAGGAGGGGAAGGACAATGCCGAAAGCAACTCGTCAGTGATGGGGGAGGATGAAGTGAGCGGCAGCAGTGGGGGGTGCGCCATGCCGGAGCTTCGTTCGAAGAAGCGACATGACAGGGCTGTGTACGTGATGTCGGTGTGTCGGAGAAGCCGGTGGGGAAAGTGAGTAAAAAGAGCAAGTACAGTGATGTGCAGCATGCTGAGGCCAGTGGGGAGGCTGTGGTTGATGTGGTGGTAAGGCATCGGTGTACGTCGAAAGTGGTGTGTAATGCTGAGTTAGAGGAGGTGAAAAAGTCGGCTATGGAGGGAACTGTATGGTGGCCCATGTTGAAGTATAGGCCCTTTGTAATGGACAGGCACCTAGTGCGAGCCCTGGTAGACGGCTGGAATCCAGAGACGAAGGCATTCAAGGTTGGAAGTAGGGAGATACCGTTCAGTGTGTATGATGTGGTGTTACTGACGGGGCAACCAGCAACCAAAAAACAGGTGACATTTGGTTGGGGCATAGGTGCGTCTCAGGTGGAGGAGGTTATAAAGGCAGCCGTGGAGGAACATCTGGCCAGAAAGAGGAATAGGCGAAGGAGTGCTCGGTTAGACGTGAGGTTGTATAGGAACTATGTGGCAGTTATGGTGGAGTTGTGCAAGCAGAGCAACACCCTTGAGAGCTTGGGGTTGTTTAGGAAGTTGTACTCGTTGCTAGTGATGAGTGGCCTACTCTTCCCGCGCACTGCTGGTGGTGTGGTGTGGGAGTTGATTGGGATGACTGAGGACGTGGAAGGCATAGGAGAGTACAACTGGTCGACGGCCATTTAGAGCTTCTTGGTGGAAGCAATAGAGGAGACGAAGAAGAAGCTGCGTTTGAAGAAGAACTTGAAGATGGCTGGCTTTGTGATGACACTTTAGGTACGTGATTATATTATGTGAATGTTTTGTTGCGTTGTTATGGGAGAGTGATGTAAGTAGTGTAACGTCTGCTTTTATGTGTGTCAAACAGGCGTGGTTCTATGAGCATACAAATTTGTATGCTCATGTAGATGAGAAATGCGTGCCACATATTGCAAGTTGGGTGAACCTATATGTTAGTCGCAACTACGATGCGACGGTGCTGATTTTGTCCGTGAAGGATAACCAAGTGAACTGCATCGTGTCCTCATTTGTGGTGACTGATGTGCTGTACTTAGTGCTTGTGGTAATGGTGGTGTTTGATTGTGCGGATAGTCCCCTCCCTGGAAGTTCGAGATGTGGAGAGAGGAGAGCCGACAGTACAAGCTTTCTGTGGCATTGATGAATTCCAAGCATATATGGACGATACACAGGTATGTACTGCATGTATGTGTATCCCGTTGTTGGCGTTTCGAATGTTGGAGGAACAAATCCGCTGTCATAGCAGACAAAGTCGCATGTAGGTGCATGTGTCGGTGCAGTGTTAATATGGAGGGGGGAGAAGGGCATGGTTATGTCATCCTGGTGATGAAGTATAGATGCATGTGAGTGGTGTGTCATGCAGTGTCGACTATTTGCATTTGGTGAGGTGTCATCGAAGTGCAGGAGAGCGTATTTATGTGACCCATACATGTGCAGGAGGTGGGTAGGTCATAAGAACATTGGTTGCAGTTGATAGTTAGCGTTACATTTCATGAAATGAGTCACATCAGCTTTAAGAAGGGGAAGGTGGACCATACACTGATTATGTGAGGTGGATATTGTAGGGCACCCTGAGCTTGGAGGAGCGACTTCGACGGGCAAGGGAGGTGCTACGCCTGGAAAAAGAGGCCCATATTGCCACGAAGAATAAGCTGGAGTACATGATGGCATTACTCATGGCAAGGGGAGAAGCTGCTGAAGTGGAGAAGGGTTTACTGTTGTCACCAACCCGACAAGGTAGCGAGGATGGCCCTGACACAGGTGGCACAGTAGCTGAGTGTGGTGACTGGAGTGGCGTTCGATGCGTTCCAGGGGAGGGTCCTACGGGAGAGCATGTGGGGAGTAATGTTCACGATGGACAAGAAGGTATGGAGGGATCATGCAACTCCATGCAGCAGGGAGGAGAGGGAAATACGTCCCTCATTGCAAACAGGATATAGAGATGTCCGCGTCGGCATAACCGGTTTATCATGCAGACATCTCCGTATACGAACCTAGAAGCAACTGTGGGAGCGGGGAAGCACAAAGGTGGCATTCTACACTGTTACCAGAAACGGTCAAAAAAGATTCGCACAGATACAAGCGAGGAGCCAAAAGCACAACATGTCATGTTCTGCAATTCGGAGAGGGAGACCACTTCCCGAGGTACAGAGGCAGTGGTCCTCATGGGCGTGGAAGCGAAAGATCTGGAACCCTTGCTGTTGCATGCGCGAACTCAGGTTAGGGTTGCTTGTAACTGCACTTGTATGAGGTGGGTTTACGATGTGCATGCGAACCTAGTTGGGGGTGTGTTTGTTTGTGTGACACTGTGTGTGTGTCTGTCTTTGTTAGGGTGTGAGGTTGACAGTTATGTGTGTATGTATGTATCCTTCCTTTGTATATCGGTCCCTCTCACACTCTTCATGTGTACCCCAATGTGGAACTATATGTATTTATGTATACCAATCCACTTTTGTTGGTTTACAACGGCATGTGGTTTTCTCTTCCATGGTATACCAGCAGCTACTCATGGTTGGTAACCCAGACATGTCCTTATGGTGATGTGCCTGTAGGATGGAGGACGGGAGCAGATACTGAATGTCGGTGGCGACAACGTTCCGGCCGAGGAAGCACGCTATCACAGCCTCACACCTTTGGCTGTTCAGGTCGGTAAGGCACCCCGTAACCGGGCACGACTGAACCATCTACTGACACATACGCACAAATACATATACGCAAATGCTTGTACAAGCGTATGTAGACGTATATACACGTGAGCACATATATATCTACACATATGAATACATCTATATATGTAAGTATATCTATATGTATATAAATGTAGAAATATGTTTGCATATATGTATATGTATATGTACACACACACACACACACACACACCCACCTATATATATATATATATA
>JACYFF010031958.1:19621918-19634946 GCA_017589665.1 Selenicereus undatus | reverse complement strand
TATATATATATGTATATATATATACGTATGTGTATTATATATATATATATATATATGTATACGTACATACACATAGGTACATATACGTATGTGTCTATGTGTATAACTGTTTGTTAACATGTCCTTTTTGAGACGTGCTTGCAGGTTGACGGCCGGGAGTCGGTCGATGATGTTGTCAGTGCAGCCGAGGTTGTGCCCAAAACTACCGGCGTGCCATGCACTTCTTCTGCTTGCGAGGACGTTAATGCGCCCGATACGCAGGTGTGGGGTTCCTAGTATGCCGTAGTTTGTGCCCAGAAGCCTGCACGTGCCATCCGACAAATAGTGGTCTACCAGTTGCCTGCTGACTACTGTCCTGTTTACATTGTTGTTGCAACAGGATGCACATGATAATCTCAGTGTCATCCTCGCTGCGTTGGGCCTGGATGACGGGGCCAGTCTTTGGAGGCCACCGAAATGGCATCATTTTTGCTGTTCGGACCCACCATGACAGAAGCAGTTAAAGTACATTGACCTGCTGGCCCCCAACATTTGGTGCACTATGCTGAAAGGGCCTTACCAGTCTATGGAGGGTTCACACACAGGGGACGTCCACGATCTCCGCTAGGTACAGAGCACACCATCCCCATGTACTTACACACACACACCATCCCCGTGTACTTACACACATGGGATGTGCATGACTGACTCCGCTTCGCATCTTTCCATCGTGACTTGTGTGCAGGATATAGGGAATGACAAGGTCGAGGCCGTCCAATGCAGTTTGGACACTGGTCCCGGCATAATCTCTGTAAGCCCCAGCCCTTCCCCATGCGATGCCGGCCAGCGTGAAGTTTTCTAGGTACGAGTTCATATTCCCATCGGACATAGCGACGTACATATGTACGGACATGTGTATGTACGTACGCATTCATACATTCACACGTACAGAAATACACATCGTTGTACATTTACCTACACTTATGTAAATATTGTGTGGTTTTCACGTTGAGAAGTTCGCGCTTGATTGTGTTAGGCATTGGCCGGTGTATGCATGTGTGATTCGCAGTTGGAGGTGTGCAGGGGACAGGAGAAGCGTATGCGTAGGGGACGTGACGTGGCTAGTTCTGCTTCTATGCAGCCAACTTTTGCAGATAGTGTATGTTATGTACAATGTGTTTGCGCTGTGTATTTCTGGCTTTGGTGAGCACTTCGTGGTTGTGGTGCTATTACTCTAACGTGTTCTTTTTGTCATGTAGACTGTGCGAAGGTACTTGCTCAGTCCTTTAGGAAGGGATCACACGCAGCTGTTGGCTTCGGTGTAGGAACGGTGTTGGTCGTTCAGGACCTTGTCGGACTGGTGAGTGACCCAATCACACCATCTACACATATGTTATTGACTTCCATAATTCCCTGGCCATTGTCTATGCCGACCACATTTCACCCAGTGCCTTGTGTTGTAACTGGAAACATATGTGAATGACATGTGCAGGGAATGACAGTTGGATGTAGTAGGGATGCAAAGCATTTGCGCGAACGATGTGAAAGGGTTGGTGAAGGCTGTCCCTCGCAGAGATCCAGTGGATAAGGCAGGGGATTTTTGCATAAATGGGTTTGCAATTGACCATTACAGTGTCCTCCTCCATAGACGACAATGTGTACATCCAAAGTATTGTGGAGTGACGATATTCTTGAAGATGCATCAGCTGGTAAGTTTCGTTCCCTTTATGTACACTCCGTCCTGGTTGCCTTGTGTACAAGGCCTTATGAAATCTTAGTTCGTTGTTAAACTGGTTATGCTAACAGACCCTACCACTGTGTCCACATGTCAGACGCAGTGGAAACTATCCCCGAACGGGAAGAGTTTGGATGTCCTCATCAACACACAGCTCAACCTGATGGTGGAGTAGGTGAGCGCGCGATCGTCCTCCCGCACATACGTAACACATGTGTGTGGCCTATGTTGTGCAATACACCTAACAATCTTGTTGCAGGTGATGTTGCCGTTATACGATGACCTTGCAGGGCATTGGCTGTTTATAGTTGTTGATCTACGGTGCAGACGGTTTGTTGTGTACAACTCCTTGCCCCCCAATCGACCTGACCAACAGCACAAACGAGCCGCTTTGGTGATATGAGCGGTACGTCCCTAAATAATTCCCGTGCTTTCCGTGTCATGCCACCTCATTGTAATTAACAAATGTGTGTTCGCTTCCAGAAAGTAGTCATCAGTCTGCCCCTCATAAAGGTGGACACATACACAGACATTGTTGGCTAGCCTGTCGTTTACCCGAGTTGCCCTACGCAGACCAAGCAAAGCACGTTGCTCTGCATTGTACCTTACTTTACGTCCCTATAACATCCTCCATTACGGTGCGTGACGCGTACGCTTTGTGTTTTTCTTATGGTTTTGCAGCGGATACGACTATGGTGTGTTCCTAATGATGTGCATGGACGTCTTGGCACTTCAGGAAGATACAATGTGCTTCACGCAGGAGGATATGCACGCACTCCGGGATAAAAGTCTGACGGATCTGCTGCGGGGCATAATTAGGAACTTCCCCCCATCCCCTTGACGATTGGGTGCAACAATATTTTGTATTTGGTGACCATTTGTAATTATTATTTGCTTGATTATGTGGGTCGTACTAAAGAATCGATACCCGCCAGTGCAAAGGATAGTTCACTCCCGCTCACAGTCATTGCAGAAGAACACCACAGAATACCATGCAGTGCACCTAGGCACACCATCACAGATATGGGCAATAGGACAGACTGTGCTTACCACACCAATGCAGACGGTGTACCCTGGTATGCAAAGGAGGGTTCAGTGGCATGCCATATTTGTATGTCGTTTGGATTGCACAGAGTATGGGATCTTAGAGTCAGCAAAATTACTATATATATATATATATATGTATGTATGATAGGAGAACATGGACATAGTGGAGGCATTTTTTTGCAACTTAAGTATGTAGACAACTATATATTCATAGTTGTGTATATAAACTTGTAAGTGATGTACAAACACGGAAATGGACACGACTAGAGCAAAAAACGGTTCCTATGAATGGTCATATCTACGAACACTATCTTCCCAATTGGTCATCCCTATGTCCGTCTCCTACAGAGGGCGCGCACGACCGGAATGAGGGTTTCCCAGCATAACAATCCCCATTACACTGGACAAGTGCGACGATGACGATGTCGTTGTCGTACATTGTAATGTCGACAATAGCATCTTCTATACGCACATGTCGGTGCCCCTATGTACTTATACCAAAATATACAATGTATCCCAAAAAAAAAGCGTACATTATGACACAACAAATCCTGTCCATGGGGATGGAGACAAAGGAACCCAAAAAGAACCCCCTTCTCGGGATCGACCCCCGAATCAGGCCACCATACGGAGCAACAGGGACAGCAACATCACTACGGATGTTGCAGTTGTCAACATCCAGGTGGTTGTAGACCGCTTCGCAGCACGTAGGTCATGAGTTAGCTGTATGTGTGACTCCTCTGACGACCTAAGTTGCAGGCCAGTCTCCAACACCCTTGCCTTCAGCTTGTTAACAGAATGTTGCAATCTCGAGATGACAATAGCCTTATTCTCCCTTGCTGTATTATACGTAAACCATATGTCATGATTGCAAGGTCTCTGCGGCGGACCCAAAATTGGCCAATCAGAATCACATAGCGAAATGCAAGGCAAGACAGAGTAGGTGCAAGGTTGTGGAAGTTTACCTCATGGCATACGAAACGACGTTTGCTAGGTACATCAGGGTTGACCACGTAGTCAGAGGGCAATCCACATCCACAAAATAGCACACACTCAGTTGACCCTGCGGTATTAATCCCAGGATGTGAACCGTTGCATATAATAGGGGAAGTGGCATCAAAAAGTAGTTGGCCAACCATAACAGCCGACTTCATTGTCTAGCATCAAAGGTAAGGGGCCTTGCGTGTGTGGTGGTTGTGGAGGAAGAGAGATGGGAAGTGGGAATTTAATGCCCACAGTGGAGACATTTATATTGACTTCCATCTATGAGGAGAGTGGGCAACAGTGCAAGATAGTTGCCGCCACTTTCTCTCGCCAAACTCATGCAATTATTGTGTGTGATTTGTGAAGGAGAAAAGGCCACGTCATCCCCTTCCAAGAATGTGTACTTAGTATGTAGTAGGAAATTAAGAAGGGGGTCCCACAATTGTGAAGTACCCCATACCCCTCACAAAGGACAATGCTTTGACTGGGACATCCGTTACCCACGTTGATTGGCTCCTCCTTTCTACCAACTCCTACAAGTTTTACAACTTCTAATTTGTTATTGTAATGCAATTAAATAGTAACCAACCAAGCCTTGTATAAACATTCCGGATGTGACTATTGTAATAATTTTTGTGTTACTTCTTCAATGTCGTACCCTACTACCATGGCACTATTTAGTAGTAATTAACAAATGACGGACCTGTTGGCCACGGTATCGTTGTCGTAACAGCAACGACACACATTAACGCCTGCAACAACGAAATAAACGTGAAAGTCTGTTCAAAGCAAATATTGGAACATTTGCTTCAAACGTGAATAACACAAGTGTGGTTCACAACTAGCACAAACATCCAAACTAACCACCCTGCTGAATAAGACAGGTCTTACATAGCACACAAACTGATTGGGGGTATACAATGGCAACCGATTCCTCCAGCGACATATTTACATAATCACTTAGGTCGAGACAAATATATGAGCAAAAAGTTTGCAACTGTAGTAAGACCCTAAATATGAGCAACTCATCCACTACGAAGGAACATTACCATCCCATCTCCAACACCGTCCGTGCCGCAGCTCAGTACGACAACCAATAGTGGGGCTCAGATGGACCGAGTTGCAGTCATCCACACAATAAGAAGTAAGTTCAGAACAAAGGAGATGGTGAACCTTCCCTTCCACATGCGGAGCTCAGCGTGAATTTTCAAATCGATCGCCTGGTCTTCATCCTGCATGAAGTGGTGGTCATTTTGCTCAGTTCGGTTCATGTCATGCCCCTGCCGGACCTCCTCCTCAAGCTCTTCAATGACGTCCCTCACTTGCTTTGGGTAGTCAGGTTCAATCACGTTCAAGAATGGGTGTGCATGTTCATTCTCCAATTCATAGACAGGGGGTTCCGCACGAAAACACACGAGGGGTAAGCACGTATGTTTTGGGATGCGGATAAACCTGGTCGACATAGAAGCACAATAATTTAGCAAGTTACCTGTTGTGGACACGCAACAAATCAACGCCTGTAGTTGTCATCCGTCTCGAAGACAATAGCTTCCAACCCACAGTAGCAGTAGTACTTCTCCCTAGTGTTGAAGTAACTTTGGGTGGTCCCCGATCCGGTTGACCCATGACTGTATGCCCTTTCTCCTTGAGGGGCCTGCCATGTTATGTATAGAGGGTCTCTGCAGCTTAGTGAAGTGGAGAGTGAAGAGGAGAGTGAATGGGGGCTATTTACTTCCTATTTAAATAGGTGATTGGGACCTTCAACTGCGGACAACTAAATGAGGGTTAGTGGGTGGCCATCAATGCTTCACTACCAATGTACTCATCAAACCATTTAAAGGTAATAAAGTGGCATGTGAGTTGTGTAGGACCCAGTATACCACACAGTCCACAAAGGTATACCTAGGTAAACCCAAGAGAGTGGCGGGGTAATGCGTACGCTGAAAGCTAAGGTCACCATATCCTTTCAGGAAAAAAAATGTGGAACAACCTATGGAATACGCACGCAACCGATGGGGGTAAAATCTCTACGAATCACGACATACGTGTTCAGATACCTGGGTACACCAAAGTTTGTAATGAGGTATTCCAATGTTGCAACGAAATTGTTGGTTGGGGGGTTCCCTTGTGCGGATAGCAAACTGTGGAAGTTTGGCAGGAACGTAAATGTAAGAGTGAAGTTGGTGTGAGGTGGTTGGATAGAGTAGATGTGGTACTCAAACTTTATAAGTACGCCCAGTAGAAAGGATCATATATTTCAAACTTCCATAAGTCACAAAAAGCTGAAGAGGGTTGTGTGGGAATTCGAAGGTGTTAGGGGGGGGGGGGAGAATAGGAATAAGTGCGCACCATTCGGGTGGAAGTGGGCAACTGTAGAAGCAAGCCTTCTTGTTCGATGATGCGGTCACTCTTTCGCAACTGCAGGCTGCATCGAAGTTACGAACATCAATGTCGTCCCCCACCAACCCTGCCCCGAGAGTTGCAAATGTACTCCCAACAATTGGTTGGTTTGATGGAGGTAACTTCGTCCCCCTCGATAACCCAACCCCAGTAGTCATTTATGGACTACCCAATGCGGTACTAGACAGACTTCGATGTTGCCACACGACAATGAGTGCTCAACTTAAGGTGCATGTTGCCATTTGGAGCACATGTGCCAGGACAAATTCCGCTTGTGGTTGAGTTCTGCTCTCAGTGGAGTGAACAAAAGTACCAAGCCGCCTGGCACGATGGTAGAACCCTATTACAAGTACAGCGTACTGCCCATGCTGATGGGGTCATTGAGGGACTCAACATAGAGCCAATACCAAGACCATCTTTCACCCCACGCAGGACATTTCAAATTTTACACTCCGTTTTGCCCTACAATTACTATGGATGGAGTGGCGACTTGTACATGCATATCCTACCAAAGGGGTGTGATGGAGCTCAGATCAACATAATGTCCACACTAATGGAAGAGGGGAATGGCATTGCGTACATGGTGAACATGGTTGCAACCAACAATCGCATCGGCATTCCACCCCGCGTTTCGGACTACTCGACTATCGACATGCGCATCGCGGTGTGGAATTGTAGAGGCATTGGCCGCGCATTATTCATGCCAAATCTGACAGGATTACTTGCAGTCACTAGGGCTGCCGTAATGGTGGTGATGGACATTAGAGTCGGATACGATAATGCGAGGGAGATCTTGCGAACAATGGGAATAAACCACGGCTTCACATCCCCCATAAGCTTTGTCGGGAGTGTGTGTATTTTCTGGGAGTCATCGAAGGTGTTCTTGGTGCCCCACAAGTTTGAAGACACGCATGCCACATTTGTGGTAAAGGCAAGTGTAGACAATCTTGTCGACTTAGCCAATGCAAATGGGGTTACCCTTTTTTTGTTAACTCCTTCCGTCCAAACAGTGCACGTAAACAACTTATATAGTGATGTTGTAGGCAGTTCGATAGTGATGTGAAGTGGACAGCTGCATATGTGCCTTGCCACCCATCGTTGCGCGCGTGTCATCAGTACCGACAGTTCTTATTTTCGCTTCCATTACCTTATATAGTGTATTGTGTGCCATCCATTTGGCATCAAGTTTTTTGTTGTGATCTTTTATGACATTCTACATTTGGAGCCAGCTATTAACATTCACGTAACCCTTTCACGAATTGCACTGACGAACCCATCCCCGTAATTCAGTGTCCCTTGTAACCTATGGTCGAACAATGCAAGTCCGCTTATCCTCGGTTTGGCTAGCACACATTACTTTCGACACAGGCCCTGTTCCCCCTCCCTGGCCTATCCCCCCTCCCATACTGCATGACCGACGCGGTTCTTCCGACCGGTACGTGTATCCACCCCTATACAGTGGCGTACCAAGGTGTATATGGGTTGGGTCAATGGTTAACCCGAATAATGCGCGTCGTGAAGAGGCGCGTAACGCATACTGTGTTGTTAATTTTGGTTGAAAACCATGACGTGGTGGGTAGCCCATGTCACGATTCGCGTACTGCACATGGTAGCTGCGGTTGTCGTGACATATGGGTCGGGAAGTGGAATGGGGATTGTACATCTCAACGTCACCCTCACCGCATCTAACCAATGGCTACGGAAATATACATGACCGTACGTGGCTTTTTGATCGCCGTGTAAGTTCTGCGGATATTCTCTGACCAAAACTTTCATCCCATGGCAGGGTGGTGGTATTCAATGAACGGGTAATCGGCCACATAATTACAACGTACATTGAGGTGGACACAGTATCAACTAACCTTTTCGTTTCATCGTAAGCACGAGAATGCAACTGCGGTTGTCAATCAATCACAACGACACCTGTAACATATTCCCACCTTTCAATGAACCGCACAACATCGCGTACCCCCCCCATACATGTTCGTGATAGAAGCGTTCTCTGATGCGCACACACGTGCCGAGCAACGTACTCCACATTCTGCGTGCACGTCAGACGCATTTGGTACAACAACACCACACTTCAGGTAGCATTTCGTTTTCAATGACATTATAAGTGATACATATAAATTACCGTACAACATACACAAAGGCCAAATCGAACCGCCCCAACAGCAGTGTTCAGTGACAGACATAACACACATAACATTTTTGCTGTGCAGAGCAATACGGCTACCCATGCTTTAGAGAGTGTCTACCGTGGTACTCATTATTGTAGCACTGGGTATGTCGCACCGGAGTGGGGGGAGCACTATAGTTGTCCCAGGATACACAGAACACTGCGGCGCACAATACCTGCACAAAAGGATGGGTGTGGACACCTGACCACGTTGTGAATGCCAGCTGCAGAACCCATTGTCAGTAGAATGCAATCATGAACGCAAGTGTGTACCTTCACTAGGTATATGTACACTGATGCCTGCCATGCGTCCCCTACCTAAGTACGACGAACCGATTCCGTCCACTCCACGCCCAGCTGCACATATATGAACCTGTCAATATTAGAAAATCAAATTAATGTACAACACATGCAGTGAACCATATCTTCAACTCTGACCCACCCATGCTGCGTAGTAACCATCAAAGAGATCCTCAACCTCAACAACATCCCCTTCATAACTTGCATCGAAATCAGCTCGAGGATTACAGCATGTGCGCCTTGTATGGCCAACTTCACCGCATTTTGAGCACCTTTGCACTTTCTTGTCATGGGTTTACGACTTTATTCGCTTCGACGGTGGCCTACCCGGGTGTCAGCCATTGTTGGGGGGGGGGTAATATGCACCGGTTGTAATCCTCATCCAATTCATCCCCACAACCACAAGCCTTGTCTCACCATCCACTATTGCATTGTCATGTGTTTCCATGGGATGCAAAAATTGGTTGTATATTGCCTCCTACATTGTTGTCTTATAAATGGGGTGGACGTAGTTATAAACCCATAGGTTGGCCTTTGCTATGACAGCAATAGCATGACACATGGAAGACCGTGCATCTGCCACTGCTTGCAAGTGCAAGTATGTTGCACGAGCTTCACAACTAATCGACGGCTGTTGGTCAACTCCACGTTGTACTCACCTAACATCAAACTATAACACTCTATAGCTGCAATAAACCCCATTTTTGTGTATGTGTCCGCCAACTTTTGCTCTATCCTCTCCCCCACCCCATTCTTCCAATTCAGCATCTCCGTCTTGTGGGGGCCCATCTTCTTACCGAGCTTCTTTAGGTGGCCACTAACAAGCCACGGCACAGGCATTGAACGTAAGCGTCGCATCCAATTGTTTCATTTTCTATCACATTATTGTTCATCCGACCCCATCTCTCCTTAGTGAACTTCGATGCAGCCCACTGCTCAGGCTCGTTCTCTTTCACCCAGGTTGCAAGCTCTGCCTTATAACACCTCATCTCGTCCAACGCAACATTGTACCCCCCCACTATTGGTGCGTATGCAACCTTGTAGAACATTTCCTTCACTATCTGCTTTGTGGCTTCTTTGCGGATGCCATGTTTAGCTACCTCCTTCAAGACGTTCTCAGTCAAGTGTCGTAAGCAGTAGCTATGGTACTCTTTCCCAAACACCTGCGCCACCGCAGGCAGAAGTGTCGGGTGCCTGTCCAACATTATCACCAACTTCAGGCCCCTTAAACACTAAGCAGCCATTTCCAGGAACCACACCTACTCTTCAATTTTCTCACCATAGACAACGACGTACGCGAAGTTGAAGAGATGGTTGTCCGCATCCAACGCGCATGACGCCAACATCGTCCCCTAGTAAGATCAGCTCAGTTGGGTTTCCATCAACAAATAGTATGAGCCTGCACCCAAGCTTGAAGCCATTAACATTGGCAGCATACACCACAAACATCCTATAAAACCTACATCCGTCAACCTCACACACCTCCACTGACCCTGGGTTCACCCTCACTATCGATGGACACATCCAAGGGAGCAATTTGTAGTGCTCCACTGGCCTGCCCAACACCATCATGCGGACAAACTCCCTTGCCCTCCATGACTGCATGTATGTGAGGTGAATCCCCAACTCCAACTCCAGATCTTGCATTATGTCCTTTCGAGAGTAGTCCAGATATAACTGCACCTTACCCTCAATGAGGTACGCTAGAAGTTTCGCTTTGGCATGACGTCTGCCCCAGATACCCATCTGATGTTGCTCCCCAACACTGTGTACCTGCTGCCCTCTAAAGTCTTTCAACGACATCACCTGCGTGTTCTTCCCACCTCTAACACATGTAAAATGGGCAATTAGCAGCGTCACACCGGACCACAATTCTTTTTCTGCAATTCCTCTCAAACTGCTAGTTGAAGTGGTTCACGATTGCATATTTGCATATCATCTGCCTAAGTGCTTTCGTAGATTGAAATATCTGTCCCTCCCCCCTGATCAACTTCTTCCATATGCTCAGCTTACGATGATAACTTCGGGCTTGCATCCCAGAAAGTGGCCACACATTGTCATTGGCATCATTCCCATCAGCACACCCTTTCCCTTTGTTCCCATCACCACATTGTTTCTCAGCTGCTCGCTCATCCCCTGCATCGTCCTCCTTTGTTGCTTCTTCATCCCTGGCATCCTCCGGCGCATCAGATATCTCATCGTCATCTGACATTTCAATTGTATCCCCTTCTAGAAGCAGCCTGCTCGCTGGCAGCTCCCCTCCTTCGACCCCGAACAACCCGTAGTTGTTGCACACCAACATATAAGGCATTAGTTTCCCCACATGCAAATGGTTAGTGGAGTACAACGATTACTTCTTTATCAAATTCGTACCGTTTTACTCCTGTTTCATTGTTGCCACGTTCTTTTCCCATTTCTTCACCATCATTGCACTTTCCCCCAATTCTGGCTATTTGCTTGCCTTCACCTATATCTCGTACTCTTGCTTCGTACACAGCAACCCTCGCATGTGGTCGCCTCACCGGACCAATGTTTCTAGCTACATAAATGTATCCATGCTTGTCATTGCCCTTGAAAATCACCTCCACATCGCTATCCTCCTCAACTGCCACTAATATCTCCCTATAATACTTCAAACTGATCCACAATTTCTCATTCGACAAATCACTCCCTGTCATCTTCCTCACCATTTTTAGCAGTTCCTCCACCCCCATTCCTTCCCTCACCACCATACATTTCCTTGACCCACCCTTATATGTAACTTTTCCATCTCCACTTTCCACCAACATCCGCCCCCACAAAACATACATAACTATCTCCCTCCCCCTTCCACCTTCTCCAGCTACTGCGTTCACATCTATTGCTCGTTAATATCCCCGCCACTAGCACCTTGTATCCCCTTCCCAATCGACGACCAACATTGCAACTTGTACCTGCAGGTTAGATGAAGTAAACATTTAGTCATGAACTCTATTCGTGCCCAGCACTTGCATATCACATTTACATTAGTTTGTCCCAGCCACTGTCCCCACCATCTTACCCAACAATTTCACTACGTCTACGATGGTATTCCCTTAACACACACAGCGTAACGATTGCTACAACATTCCCCAGCTCCCCCCTCATCTACCCACAAATATTAACCTCTCTGTCTCCGCACCCCAAATCAAATACCCAACCTATTCTACACGCCGCAACACCTACACAAACTTTCACTATCTAACTTCCCCAATCACACCTTACCCTCACCACATTCCAATCATAGCATATGTACATCACAACAACGCCCCCACCTCCCGCTGCACAGACAGTATTATTGTGTCATACATACCCACCCATACAATTTATCACCACCTACCACGCCATGTGTTTCGTTTACCCGGCTACTTCTCCTGTCTACCTATACCCATGCACCACATCACTGTCACACTACGTCCCCCCATTCTTAGGACCAATAGTCAGGTTATTGTCCTTGTCATTCTAGGCATAACACCTACTTACAATGTATACCCCACCTAAGACCACTGTCTACCATGGTTCACATATTAACCTTGCTGTGTATTATGAAAAGCATGCTCGCTTACTCACCCTTGCCCACCCTTCACAACCCAAATAGCACGGAAATGAAGGAAAAATTCTTCCACTGTTGGGACATTCGTAACACACCATGCCGCATTCATCACCACCTACACTAACCATTCCAACAAGATCTACAAATTTCTTATCAAAGTACACTTAATTAGAAGCACACACCTTGAATTCACCCCACCATGCATTCTTGCCAGCACTAGCGCCACCCCCTTCCTCTCTAGCTTCTTCTTCCAGTTCCTTGCTTCTCCTACCTCGCTACCTCAATCTTGCTCCCTGTCTTCAATTTACCATGCCTTCACCCAAGCACATACCTTCAATTCACCTCCAACGTGCGTTGCTCTTCTTCTTCCTGCCTTTGTCGTGCTCACTCCTCTTCTTCCTCACCCGTTTGCTCGTATAGAAGCCCCACTCTTACTCTCTGTTTTCGTTGTTCTCACTATAGAAACCACTTGGGAATTTCTCTCTTCTAACTGCTTCACTCTCTCTCCTCTTACCGTCACAGTCAAAGCCCCCCACTTAAAGAAGGGCATTTTCATCTTTTCAACCCCACATATATTTTACTCATCTTCTTAAAGAAGGGCATTTGCATCTTTTCAACCCCTCCTCTATTTTTCCCCATCTTCACTTTCCCGCCAAAAGCAACACCAAGTTGTTGGGAAAAACATGAGTTTGTTGCCCCCCTTTTGATGGCTGCCTACCTTGTAAATTTCCCATTGATCTTTCAGAGTTCACTTTGGTTTTCTGACTTTTAGTTGTCTTCCCCATGTCTCTTATTTTGAGATTCCTATGTACCAAAGCCCTAAGTAAAAAATA
>JACYFF010031958.1:19603202-19616918 GCA_017589665.1 Selenicereus undatus | reverse complement strand
TATATATATATATATATATATGTATGTATGTATGTATGCATGTATATCAAATGTTCATTAGCAGGTACTTGACAACTTCTATTAATTTTGATTTGGAATTTCTGTATTTCTTCACTTGCGTATCTTACCATGGTGAATTTACATGACTATGTTGAACGTAAAGCATTTAGGTTACCGACGAGCAACTCGTTGCTTTTATTGTCAATTGGTACTAGCTAACGCTGCACATGATAAAATGTCTTGTTTAGCTGAGAACAAGTTTAGTTGTTTTAGGTGTGTACTTTTGAATTTCTTTACTTGGGGATGTTCATATGGATCTTGATAACTTAAACCTAAAAAGATAGATAGATTTAGTTGTCTTTCTTTAGCCCTTCTCTACAGTTTTGGCAGTTTTTTTTTTAAAATTTTTTTAATGAGCTAAAGTCTTTTCTTTGCATCAAGTCTCAGTCCATGGACAAATTACTTCGATCTTCATTTTGCTATATTTGATCCAATAAGAGCACATCATATCCGATAAATGTGTTGTGTTTATTATCTGTTTCGATCGCGAATTTCATGATTGCTTTTACATTTTGAAATCTGTCATTGTTAGAAGAATCTACATGAATTTCTTTTTAGAAGCCTATTCTTAGATGGTGTTTCAGTATTAATTGCATTTGATTTGCATTCTCCCTTCCGTCCCACCTTCTCTCCCACACATCTTTTACATTTCATTAGTTTCTTTTGGGTTGGGGGGCGGGGTATGCAAGAGTAGAGGTTTGTGTATCCAGTATGTAAACCTTTTCAATGTAACTTATTTGGGATTTTGAATGGTTTCTTTTTCTGTCTAGGTTTCAATGGTATCTGTTCATTAGCCCTATCTTAGTAACAGGCAGTAAATGTAATCCACTAAATCGGTGCACTAATACATTTTTACAGAAGGAAATTGGGTCTAGATATATATTGCATATATTGTTGTAGACTATAAACTGTGATTAGTTTCACTGATGATCTGCCTTCATTTGTGCTTTTGCTGGATCTTCTGATTTTGAAATTTTCATGTTTTTACATAGGAAACTATAAGTTAGTGTTATCGGAGCTGTGTGCTTTGTTGGTGAGATACCATTCTGTTTCCAATCAGATTTCATTGATTAGATGGAGGAGGTCAGCATGGGGGATATAGGTATTTGGGTTTGTTAATGGTGTAGTTTTTTTACCCAATCAGTTTTTTTGAGGCCCTTTGGCCCATTGTTGCGATTCCGTTCACTTTTGTGGATGCTAATGCTAGGCATATGTATTATTCATGGAGCAATTTGGTTCTTTATATTCTGTTTGTCTTTGGTGCTCCTCGTTTTCCGAATTATACAGTATTAAACATAAGCCAAATGCCATCCTTAGCACGTTTTCTTTGTCAGCATCCTAGCTCAATTCCTTAATTCCTCTGTTGACGCATTAAAGAAGACCACTATTTTTGAAGTATTCAACAGCTTCATGCTCACAAATGAAAATCTGCCCAGTTGATAGAGATGGCTGAGCACAGACTATGGAAATTGCATGTAAAGCTTGTGGAGAGACATACGACAGTAGGTATGGAGCCATGCCCTTGGGATCATCTTAAGATATTATGAGATTAATTTATACCTATAGAGATCAAGGATTTCAATCATTTCCAAGTTATTATTTCTTCGAAATGTAAGGAAGAAAACTATTTTATCTTTTAAATGATCACAAGGAAACACATATTCTACTTTATCATATAATCTTTCTGAAGATTATTTTCATGGCTTCTTTGATGCATGAATTACTTGCCGTAAAAGAGACCATATATGCACGTTTTTGATGTCTAAGCAATATCTACACTTCGATGCTCAAAGGAGTGAAAAATAAATTGACTAAAATGAAGCACACTCAAAAGTTTACATATAAGTTTACGTGCGAATTCAGCCCCAGAATTCAGAGTGTTGAGGAGCGTTCAACAACTAGTTACTGTTTAAAAAATTAAATAAACTGTTTTATCTACTATTATAGGTTGCTTAGCATTGATATCTTTGAAAGTTTTAGGAAATTCGATGGTTTGGATGGACAAGGAAAAAATAAAATCGATGACATTTGTTACTATTTTGCAAAGTTCAATGATGCTACAATATAGGAACCCCCTCCTAAGGACCTATTCTTTTCATTGAGAAATATATGTTGGTAAATGGGTAAAGTTGGTTGAGATTGGTAGAAGTAGGTCGAACTAGGTATTTTTTTGTTGAAGTGGGTTGAATTTAGTTAAAGTGGGTTGATTTTTGTTTTTTTGGTTTGATGGTAGAAGTTGATTAAAATAGTGGGAAGTTGGTTAGAGTTGGTTGAAGTAGGTTGAACTTGGTATTTTTTTATTGAAGTTCGTGAAGTGGGCTGAAGTGTGTTAATGCTAGTTGAAATTAATTGAGGTGGATTTACCAACGAAAAGAACAGGGTCTAATTAAGTGAGTAATTTATGGCTTATTTGGTAGCATGACTTATCTATAAACACCCAAATAAAAGAATTGCCACGGGGGTTGAAGGCAAGTGGTTGCACCTCTTTGTAGTTAGTGTGAGCTTTCAAGGAGAGAAGGCTTCCTTCGGCTTTGTAGAAGAGGTCGGGTACAAAGGTATACTCATTAGGTGGCTTTTACAACTACTAGTACTAGCCAATAATGTGGCAGCAGGGTGCGTCTTCAGCCATTACGGGTGGAACTTGACTTTGGAGGTGTTGGCTCTTGGGATGCTTATTATGGGGATGTCTTAATGGCTTGGTCAACCTAAAAATACAAAGCTTATATAATGTTTGGAAGGCGGATGTTAGTGTAAATGTGTATATACAAACAAAGGCTCGTAAAATAAAGAGAAGACTGCAAATTGCGTCAGGGGGAAGTGACTCTCGGAATAGTAAGTGAAGTAATAAAGGAAAATGCTAAGAGTTGGAAGGAGTTGGCTAAGAGTATATTCTCCCAAAGGGGTCTTCTAATAGGAATGCTAATGAGTTTGTATTCGAAATTGAAGCTCCTAATAATAATTCAATTTACTAATTTATGATTCTTGCATCTTGTTTTGGCTCAAAACAATTCTAGTATCATATTTTTAAGGGTGTGTGTTTTTAAAGTATCATCAGTATTTATTTTAGAATCAGATGTGCAATTTGACGTCTATATGTCTCCTTACAATATAATACATACTCTAAGGAGAGTAATATATTTTGCCACTATTAACAAGTAAAAAGTATAAGTTTGTGATTGCAAATACAACATTTATGTAGGTCCAAAAGTTAAAGGTATGTCAATTTAAGGGGGGTAGTTGCTATATGGTCCACCCCCCGTTGTGCATTTCTAAATGTACAGCTGGACCCACTATTATACTACATGGCTTGCGCCACGTCAGCAAACCAAGTAAAAGAAAAATAAAAGCAAGAAACTGATAGCAAACCATCAATTCAAACGATTTCACACCTCACGAACTTCCCTCACTCTCTCTCTCCAAAAATTGCTCACATTCGTGCTCAATTTGGTGAAATTCTTTAGCGATTTTTCACGAATTCTAGCCAAAAATTTTCAACAAATCTTTCTTGAAGTTTGAAGAAAGCATTTCGATGTAAGCTTTACCAACAAAACACAATTAATTTGTATGTTCGGACAACAAGAATGAATTCACTTGAACGAAATGAGATTCTAGGTTTTAAGAAAATTGCACTCTTATAATCATTCATTATGAAGCGGACATTGACGAAGACATTAGCCATCGCATAAAAGTGGGCTGGCAAAAATGGAAGTATACTTCAGGTGTGCCATGTGAGAAGAGAATGCATGTAAGATTAAAAGGCAAAGTTTATCGTATGGTAGTTAGACCTGCGGTGTTATATAGATCGGAGTTTTGGCCTATAAAGAAGACTCAGGGCCAAAGGTTAATGTTGGCAGAGATGAGGATGATTAGATGGACATGCGTTTATACGAGAATGGATAGAATTATTAATGGAGTGATCGGAGACTTAGTTAAAGTGGTTCCCATCGAAGATAAGTTGAGAGAAATAAGGCTCAGATGGTTTGGCCATGTGAAAAGAAGGAGTGTGGATGCTCCAGTGAGGAGATATGGGGGAATTAACATCCCCAAAGGTCAAAGAGGGAAGGGATGACCAAAGAAGAGTTTGGACGAGGTGATTAGAGAAGATTTGAAAGTTGTAGGGTTAACGGAGGACATGGCTCAGGATAGGAGACTATGACAGGATAGGATTAAGATCTTAGATCGCAGAGAGTTAGCCTTTTAGCTGTTACTCGATCGCACTAGAGCGGCTTTGGGTGTGACTTTTTTCATATGTCATGTTTGCATGCAGGTAACTCATGCGTTTTGGAAGAGACATTGCTTAACTTCATCTGTTTGTTAAGGTACGGTATCTTCCTCTACCTTGTTGCACTTATGCTTTCATAGTTATTGCCACCTGATTTTTGTTTTTCGTATTTCTTAGTCCATTCCCTGTGGCCTACTCTTAGTTTTTCTCCATGAAATGTTTGCACAAAATTTTTCGTCTATAAAATATTTTCACAAAATCTTGTTTTTGTGGGTCTCTTGGAATCAACCTCTCTACATACAGGATTGCAGGTAGAGGTAAGGTTGCCTACATCTGGATCTTCCTAGACCCCGCGAAAGCGGGACCTACACTAGGAGTTGTTGTTGCATTCTTATAATCACACTTTTGCAATGTACGCAGATGGAAACGTGCCATATAGAAGTATCGAAGAAGAGATCTGCAAGTGATGAAGAAAAATCTCCTCAAAAAAGATATTCTGGAAACCTTAAACCTAATATTAATGAGCCAAAGTGCAAATTTAGTGAGCAGTAAATTAGAAATTTCTTTCTCTGATGGCACATTCATAATAAAACACTTAATTTGGTGTTGTTTAATATCATGTAAAAGACTTTTATCTATATTTGTAAAGAAAAAAAAAATGCAGACAGTCATTATGCATAGCATATGCATGTTAGTGACCTATATGTGCTGTTTATTGAGCTACGAAATATGTGTACTAAGTATTGAATTAGTAAAATGCCTTGCTAATATAGCAATGACAATACTGAACATCAACATAAATTTCCTCACGAATATGCTATAGTGAGTTGTACCTTATATTCTAGTGAGCTGTACCTTATATTTTAGTGAGCATATGCATGTGTAGTGACCTATATGTGCTATTTTAGTGAGCCATGAAACATGTGTAGTGAGCATTAAATAGTAAAATGCCTTGTTACTATCGTAATGACAAGTCTGAACATTAACATAAATTTCCTTAACGAACATGCTATAGTGAGTTGTACCTTATGTTCTAGTAAGTCATGAATTGAATTTAGTGAGTTATACCTTGTATTCTAGTGAGCTATGACATGTAATGTAATATTAACATTACATGTAGTACTATTGATAGATCAAAAACAGAAAGTTCACAAACCCTCAAGATATAATTATGGAAGTTATCAAAGACATTTCTTTTGATGCAATGAACTTCAAGCTTCAAACATATGTAAACACACACAATGTAGTTCACCGTACTAAAATTGTATTTTTCTTTTTAATTGAAGCCCAAAGAAAACAAAATTGGAGAAAGACGCAAATATGACAGCTGATACAAATCAAGGAATGGAAGAGGATATTACTCCTAGTGTACGACAAGGTATGTCTACATTATGTAAGTTTATATGTAATGAGTTGAATTGCATATGTCGTAAGCAAACGGTTACCTTAAATAAGCAGAAATTGTAGTGAACATGTAAACATTTTTAAACCGCTCAACAATAGGTTAACTACTGCCAATTAGTGCGCTACATGTTATGGTTTGGTGAGGTATGGTACATATCTAGTGAGTAGTATGAAAAATTCATCTTTTTTATTGTTATAATGTACCATGTCCAGTTAAGCATTCCAATTTCTTTTGGTATACTATTTCATATATCTAATGAGTTTATCTCATATTTTAATCAGCAAGCAAACTATATTTCTAAATTTATATTTAGTAGGTTGAACTATAGTTCTAGTGAGCAGGCAGTTTATTATAGTGAGCAGAAAGTGTACTGAACTGTAACCATATAAAGAGAGCTCCACATTATATTAAATGTTGCACATACAGTGAGTTATATATCTTGTTTACTTATATAAAGTACCATGTACAGCTACAGAAGAAGCAAGCAAGGCAGCTCCACCTTACACTCTGATAAATGAAGAGCAGACTCCACATCTTGAGAACAATCCTACTACACCAACAATGGTAATCAAATCTTCAACTGAAAAAGAGTAGGAAAAAGTGTCCACATCAAAAGAAAACAGCTTTGAAGGGTAAAGCAGCTCATCAAGTACTGCTGCAAAGAAGAGAAGAGTGAAACAAGAAGTAAGAAAGAATAGAAACATTTGTAACAGTCTAATAAGTTTAGAAGATGAGCAAATGTAAGCACCAACAACAAATGAGCCTGAAAAACAAAATGTGCACACTATGGAAGAATCACAAGCCACTGAACCGGAAAAGGACGATCAGGCATTGCAGAAAACAGCAGAACCACCTCAACAAAAACTCCTAAAATAGAAAAAAAACAGAAGGTGGTGTAGAAAAAAGAAAGAGCCAAAGAAGAATGAGGTGCAAGAGAAGCTTGGGAAAAGAAAAGCATAATAGGGGACACGAAGAATGCAGACTAGAGAATCCCCAAGAGTTCCAAAAAACAGTCCTGAAGAAAGCTCAGAAAAAACAATCACCTTAATTCATTGACAAATTTCAGAAGAAAGAGATGACACGGTAGAGGACACAACTTACAAAATACCTCCTCGTAGGCAAGACGTGAAACTGACAACATAATGAAGACAATGAAACAAGCAACAAAGCTTAGCAAAAAGAAACTCCAAATGAGATCAAAAACTGTGCTAAAGCTAAAAAAGAGAGGAAGAGTGTCCAAAACAGTCCAAGTCTTGCAAAGCGTGGATAGCTTTCAATTGTGCAACATGATCATCGAAATAAATGCCCAAAACAAGAAGCAAATACCAACATTAGCAAGCCTGTGCAAAAAGCTGTGGACACATACATAAAACATAAGAAGATTTTCAAGACCAGAATGTCGCTAGCAGAGTTTGTTGCAATGATAGACAAGTTTAATGAGTCACAGAAACAAGCAATACAGGATATGACTTTTGGGGGTTCCTAGAGTTGCAAGTAACTGAATTACCAGGAGATTTATGCAAATGGCTTCTGGATAATTTTGACCCCAACTTAGTGACACTGTATGTAGCAGCTGAGAAGAAGATAGAGATAATACCAATGGATGTGCATCTCACATTGACACTCCCAATTGGTGGAAGGAACGTTGAAGAGTTTTATGGAAAAAGGCAAAAAAAAACCCCAAATACAATGAAGTCCTTTCAGCATGGAGAAAGGAATGGAATCTTCAAGATGGGACACCAAAGCTTAGCCAAATGCCACAGTACATACTGAGCCAGGCTTATGCAAGGAAAAGTTTCAAAAAAAACTTTCTTTTGTACATGGCATCCTGTTTCTTCAATGGAATGAAGAAAATACATTGTGCATCCTATTTTGCAAAGAATGTTGCAAATGTCAAAGACATAGCAACAATTGACTGGTGTCATTACACCATTAACAGACTATGTGAATCTGTCAAAAAGAGAACTTCAAACTTTGATGGGCCTATTCTATTCCTGAGGATAAGTTCCTTCTATTTTATCAACATCCCATATTTTTAGTAAGCAGAACATCACTTTAAGTGAGCTAAACATATATTTTAGTGAGTAGAACAATATTTTTAGTGAGTAGAACACATATCTTAGTGAGTAAAGCATATATTTTAGTGAGCAAAACATGTATTTTAGTGAGCAGAACATTATTTTTTGGTGAGCTCTGGAGAACTTGTTCATAGTTGGCGATTGTCTATTACATTGAGCTAGAATGACCATTTTAGCGAGCGTGCATCACTTTTACATACCTATACCAATAAGAAAATATGAATTATTGTTAGAGAACACTACTTTGTGTTAGCGAGCTAGTATGTGTTTTTAGCGAGCAGAACATATATTTTAGTGAGCAGGGAATCATTTTTAGTACGCTATGAAGAACTTGTTGGTAGTTCACACAACATATGCTAAATTGATTAGAATCAACATGTCCCTTGCAGATGCTATATCTTGACAGAGTTCTCCTCACTAAGAGGACTGTTGAGAGACAGTTCCCAACAATCAAAGGCTGGAGTACAGAAAAGTTGAAGGAAAGAGTGGAACAAGAGAGAAAAGCTAATCAAGTTAGCAACAAAGAAGTGACAAAACGGTTTAGGAAGGCAGAGTAGAGCCTCCAATACAATGAACAAAGAAGAACATGCTAAACAAGCCATAAAAACTCGGCTAGAAAAAGATGAACAGCTAAGGACATATTCACAAAATGATGAACCATCAAAGTAAAAGGTATCATTTAATTTATTTATATCAGTTAAAAAGAAGAAAATAAATAAAATAAATGTGTATCTAGTATCTTGCAATAAGTGTTTTTTATGTTTCCACATCACTGGAACACATCTTTACCTACCTAAAATACAGGGAGTAACTTCCCAGCTTACTAATAATTTTCTCAGCAAATAAGCTCAGCTTACTAATAATGTTTTTCAGTTCACTAGAAAAGTACTATCGCTTAATAAGAGACACTGTTGATGTACACATTAGCAGATGCCCTCAAATACTTTTACCTCACTAAAGTATAGTTCCAGCTCACTAACTATTGACATTAGCCGATGCCCTCAAACATGAAAAGAACACGCTTATGGCTGCATCGTTTATTTTCTTGAGTGCTTCATTGTTTTGGTACCTTTTTGACAAGTATTCCATAAAGGTTATGTATCTCTTGAATGCATTCGCTAAAGCCTTTGTTACTTTAGTCATTTTTTCCATATCTTTCTGTATGTTAGCGTCATTCAAGTATTGTAAGATATTAGATACACATTTATTTTATTTATTTTCTTCTTTTTAACCGATATAAATAAATTAAATGACACATTTAACTCTAATGTTTCATCATTTTGTGAACATGTCCTTAGCTGTTCATCCTTTTCTAGGTGAGTTTTTCTGGCTTGTTCAGCAAGCTCTGCTTTGTTCATTGTATTGGAGGCTCCACTCTGCCTTCCCAAACCCTTTTATCACTTCTTTGTTGCCAACTTGATTAGCTTTTCTCTCTTGCTCCACTCTTTCCTTCAGCTTTTCTGTAGTCCAGCCTTTGATTGTTGGGAAGTGTCTCTCAACAGTCCTCTTAGTGAGTAGAACTCTGTCAAGATATAGCATCTGCAAGAGACATGTTGATTCTATTCAATTTTAGTATATGTTGTGTGAACTACCAACAAGTTCTTCATAGCACACTAAAAATGATTCCCTACTTACAACAATATATATTCTGCTCATTAAAAACACATACTAGCTCGCTAACACAAAGTAGTGTTCTCTAACAATAATTCATATTTGCTTATTGGTATAGGTACGTAAAGGTGATGTGCACTTAGTAAAATGGTCATTCTGGTTCACTATAACAGACATTGCCAACTATGAATAGGTTCTCCATAGCTCACCCAAAAATAATGTTCTACTCACTAAAATACAAGTTTTGCTCACTAAAACATATGGTTTGCTCACCAAGATATGTGTTGATCTGCTCACTAAAAATATTGTTCAGCTCAATAAAATATATGTTAAGCTCACATAAAGTGATGTTCTGCTCACTAAAAACATGGGATATTGATAAAATAGAAGGAAGTTAACCTCAAGAATAGAAAAGGTCCATCAAAGTTTGAAGCTCTCTTTTTGAAAGATTTACACAGTCTGTTAATGATGTAATGACACTAGTCAATTGTTGCTATGTCTTTGACATTTGCAACATTCTTTGCAAAATAGGGTGCACAATGTATATTCTTTGAGCCATTAAAGAAACAGGATACCATGTACAAAAGAAAGTTTCTTTTGAAACTTTTCCTTGCATAAGCCTGGCTCAGTATGTACTGTGGCATTTGGCTAAGCTTTGGTGTTCCATCTTGAAGATTTCATTCCTTTCTCCATGCTAAAAGGACTTCATTATGTTAGGGGTCTTTTAGCTTTTCCCCCTAAAACTCTTCAACCTTCCTTCCAACAAGTGGGAGTGCCAATGTGAGATGCACATCCATTGGTGTTATCTCTATCTTTTTCTCAAGAGCTACATACATTGTCACTGAGTAGGGGTCAAAATTATGCAAAAGCCATTTGCATAGATCCCCTAGTAATTCAATTACTTGTAACTCTGTGAATTCCCCAAAACCCATATCCCGTATTGCTTGTTTATGTGGCTCATTGAACTTGTCTATCATTGCAACAAACCATGATGGTGACATTCTAGTCTGGAAAATCTTCTTATGTTTAGTGTCTGTCTTTGCAGGTTTTTGCACATGCTTGGGATCTTGAACACCAATGATGGTATTTGCTTACTGTTTCGAGGATTTCGTTTGATGATCACGTTGTGCAACTGAAAGTTATCCACCCTCCGTAGGACTTGGTTTGTTTTGGGCACTCTTCCTCTCTTTTTTAACTTTATCTTTAGCACATTTTTTTGATTCATTTGGAGTTTCTTTGTGGTAGGTTTTGCTACTTGTTTTATTTTCCTCATTCTTTTCACTAGCGCTTCATCTTTGGAGTCAGTTTCATCTTCATGCCCCTAGGTAGGCATTTTATAAGTTGGTGTCCTCTACCATGTTATCTTTTTCTTTTGAAATTTGTTGATGAATGTTGGTGATTGTTCTCTCTGAGCATTCTTCTGGAGTGTTTTTGGAACTCTTGGGGATCATCTAGTCTGCATTCTTCTTGCTCGTTGTTATGCTTTTCTTTTCCCAAGCTTCTCTTGCACCTATTCTTCTTTGGCTCTTTTTCTGGTTTTTTTTTCGACACCACCATCTGGTTTTTTTTCTGCTATCGGAGTTTTTTTGTTGAGGTGGTTTTGCTATTTTTTGCAATGCCTAGTCTGCCTTTTCTGGTTCAGTGGCTTATGATTTTTCCATACCATGCACGTTTTGTTTTTCAGGCTCATTTGTTGTTGGTGTTTGCATTTGTTCATCTTTTGAGCTTATTGGACTGTTACAAATGTTTCTATTCTTTTGTACTTCTTGTTCCACCCTTTTTTTCTTTGTAGTAGTACTTGATGAGCTGGTTTTCGCTCCAAAGCTTTTTCCTTTTCGTGTGGACACTTTTTCCTGCTCTTTTACAATTAAAGATTTGGTTACTATTGCTGGTGTAGTAGGATTGTTCTCAAGCTGTGGAGTATGTTCTTCATTCGTTGGAGTGTAATGTGGAGCAGCCTTCCTTCCTTCTTCTATATCTATACATGGTACTTGATATAAGTAAGCAAGATGTATAACTCACTAAATGTGCAATATTTAATCTAATGTGGAGCTCTATATGGTTACAGTCCAGTACACTTTTTGCTCACTATAATAAACTGTCTGCTCACTAGAACTACAATTCAGTTCACTGAATATAAATTCAGAAATATAATTTGCTTGCTGATTAAAATATGAGATGAACTCACTAGCTCTATGAAATAGTATACCAAAAAAAATTGGAATGCTTAACTGTACATGGTACATTATAGCAATAAACAAGATAAATTTTTCATATTGCTCACCAGATATGTATCATAGCTCATGAAACCATAACATATAGCTCACTAATTGGTAGTAGTTAACCTATTGTGGAATTGTTTAAAAATGTTTACAGGTTCACTACAATTTTTGCTCACTTAAGGTAACCGTTTGCTCACTAAATATGCAATTCAGCTCAGTACATATAAACTTACATAATGTAGACACACCTTGTCCTGCACTAGGAGCAATATCCTGTTCCATTCCTTGATTTGTATCGGTTGTCTTATTTGTATCCTTCTCTATTTCTATTTTCTTTGAGCTTCAATTAAAAAGAAAAATATAATTTTAGTACAGTGTACTATAATGTGTGTGTTTGCATATATTTGAAGTGTAATTACCTGAAGTTCACTGCATCAAAAGAAATGTCTCTGATAACTTCCATAATTGTATCTTGAGGGTTTGTGCTTGAACCGTCTGTCTTTGATCTGTCAATAGTATCACATGCAATGTTAATATCACATTACATGTCATAGCTCACTAGAATACAAGGTACAACTCACTAAATTCAATTCATGACTTACTAGAATATAAGGTACAACTCACTATGGGATGTTCGTTAAGGAAATTTATGTTGATGTTAGTCTTGTCATTACGACAATAACAAGGCATTTTACTAATTTCATGCCCACTACACATGTTTCATAGCTCACTAAAATAGCACATATAGGTCGCTAACATGCATATGCTCTGCATAATGACTATTTCTGTATTTTTTGGTTTTCTTTAGAAAAATAGATAAAATTCTTTTGCATGATATTGAACAACAACAAATTAAGTGTTTTATTATGAATACGTTGTCAGAAGAAATTTCTGATTTACTGCTCACTAAATATGCACTCTGGCTCACTAATATTATGTTTAAGGTTTTCAGAATACCTTTTTTGAGGAGATTTTATTTCATCACTTGCAGATCTCTTCATTGATGCTTTTGTATGGTCCATCTGCAAACATTGAAAATGTACGATTATGAGAGCGTGATTTTCTTAAAACTTAGAATCTCATTTCAAGTGAATTCATTGTTTTTGTTCGAACACAGAAATTAATTACATTTTGTTGATAAAACTTACATCGAAATGCTTTCTTCAAGCTTCAAGAAAGATTTGTCGAAGATTTTTAGCTAGAATCCATGGACAATCAATGTAGGATTTCACCAAATTGAACAAGTTTTTGGAGAGAGGGCGAAGGAAGTTCGTGGGGTGTGAAATCGTTTGAATTGACCATTTCCTAGCTGTTTTTTGCTTTTATTTTTCTTTTTCTTGGTTTGCTGACGTGGCGCGTGTCATTTGGGATAATAGTGGGGCCGGTTGTACATTTGGAAATGTACAACCAGCTAGACCATATAGCAGTAGCTAAGCTAGCAACTGGCAACTGCCTGAGACCCACAAACCTAACATTATGGGTCTAGGTGGACAAATGAGATGTCCAACTAGTTGCACACAATAAATTTTGGGGGGGGGGAATGAGGTGATTAGCAAAAATCAAACTCAATTCCAAACTAAAGTATCTTTGAAGTCAAAATAGTAAATGCAAAGCTAGTCTAGTAGGACTTTGAAAGTTAAACAATATTCAAAGGCTTGGATGCAGAGCTTTGAAACAAGGTAAAAGTGTGGAAATAAAAGCGAGACCAAAAACGTTGATTTGTTAATGATGTTCACCCAATCCAAATGTGTAGTTACTGTTCAATGACCGCTTCCTTAGGCTTTGAACCACAACCATTTCTTATTCAATTAAGAAATACAACTGAACTCTTCATAAGCGTCTTGATTACTTACAAGGCTAGCTCACTCAATCTAAGAGACACCTCTCTTCGATCTACCACTGAACTAGGTCACCCTCGCTGAGTCACTTACTAAGTGTTGCTCACTCAACATTCAGCCCTCAGAAAGTTCTTTCATAACTTCCTTGTTGCAAATTTCACCTTACAAGATGAATTCCCATAATTTAATACAATACAAGATGAAGGCAAGACTACAACTTAATTAGCTTTTCTGAATATGCTTCAGTCTCGTATCTTGCTACTTCTCCTCTTCTTTTAAT
>JACYFF010031958.1:19578714-19591633 GCA_017589665.1 Selenicereus undatus | reverse complement strand
ATATGGTGTGTGTGTGTGTGTATCTATATATATATATATGTGTGTGTGTATCTCTCTCTCTCTCCCCCTCTATATATATCTATATATATATATATATATATGTGTGTGTGTGTGTGTGTGTGTGTGTATATATATATATATGTGTGTGTATATGTATATATATATGTATACGTAAATGCACATAGGTACATATATGTATGTGTCTATGTGTATAACTGTTGTTAACATGTCCTTTTTGTGACGTGCTTGCAGGTTGGCGGCTGGGAGCCGGTCGATGATGTTGTTAGTGCAATCGAGGTTGCGCCCGAAACTACCGGTGTGTGACGCACTTCTCCCGCTGGCGAGGACGTTGACGCACTCGATACGCAGGTGTGGGGTTCCCAGTACGCTACAGTTACGTAGGTTCACCTGTACCCTGAAGCCTGCACATGCCATCCAACAAATAGTGGTCGACCAGTTGCCTGCTGACTACTGTCCTGTTTACGTTGTTGTTGCAACATGATGCACATGATAATCTCAGTGTCATCCTCGGCGCGTTAGACCTGGTTGACAGGGCCAGTCTGTGGAGGGCACTAAATGGGCGTCGTTTGTGCTGTCCAGACCCACCATGACAGAAGCAGTTGAGGTACATTGACCTGCTTCCCCCCAAAACTTAGTGCACTATGCTTAAAGGGCCTTACCAGTCTGTGGAGGTTGTACACACAGGCGACGTCCACGATCTCCGCCAGGTATAGAGCACACCATCCCCATGTACTTACACACATGGGGTGTGCATGACTGACTCCTCTTCACATCCTTCCATCGTGACTTGTGTGCAGGATATAGGGAATGACGAGGTCGAGGCCGTCCAACACAGTTCGGATACTGGTCCCGGAACAGTCTCTGTAAGCCCCAACCCTCCCCCATGCGATGCCGGCCAGCGAGAAGTTGTCCAGGTATGAGTTCATATTCCCATCGGACACAACGACGTACATACGTACAGACATGTGTATGTATGTACGCATTCATACATTCACACGTACAGAAATACACATCGTTGTACATTTACCTACACGTATGTAAATATTGTGTGGTTTTCACGTTGAGAAGTTCGCACTTGATTGTGTTAGGCATTGCCCGGTGTACGCTTGCGTGATTTGCAGTTGGAGGTGTGTAGGGGACGGGAGAAGCATAAGCGTAAGGGACGTGACATGGCTGGTTCTGCTTCTACGCAGCCAACATTTGCGGACAGTGTATGTTGTGTACAATGTGTTTGCGCTATGTATTTCTGGCTTTGGTGGGCACTTGGTGGTTGTGGTGCTATTACTCTAACGTGTTCTTCTTGTCATGTAGGCTGTGCGAAGGTACTTGCTCAGTCCTTTAGGAAGGGATGATGCGCAGCTGTTGGCTTCGGTGCGGGAACTGTGCAGGTCGTTCAGGACCTTATCAGACTGGTGAGTGACCCAATCACACCATCTACGCACATGTTATTGATTTCCATAATTCCCTGGCCATTGTCCATGCCAACCACATTTCACTCAGCACCTTGTGTTGTAACTGGAAACATATGTGAATGACATGTGCAGGGAATGACGGTTGGACGTAGCAGGGATGCAAAGCATTTGCGCGAACGATGTGAAAGGGTTGGTGAAGGTCGTCCGTCCCAGAGATCCAGTGGATAAGGCAGGGGACTTCTAGCGCCCTTGGTTGGTTAACGTATGTCTCCGCTCCCTCTTGTTTGCTATCCGAAACCTTTTCTCTTCCTCTTTCTCGTACTTGGTAAATGGTTTTGCAATCGTTTTATCTATAAACATTTTTCACAAAACTATTTTTGTGGATCTTATGGAATCAACCTCTCTATGGGTAGCAATACCGGTAGAGGTAAGGTTGCCTACAGCTGGATCTACCCAGACCCCGTGAGAGCGGGACCCACACTGGGAGTTTGTTGTTGTTGTTGTTGTTGGTTTGCAATTGACCATTATAGCATCCTCCTCCATAGACGACAATGTGTACATCCAAAGTATTGTGGACAGACGATATTCTTGAAGATGCATAAGCTGGTAAGTTTTGTTCCCCTTACGTACACCCCGTCCTGGTTGCCTTGTGTACAAGGCCTTATGAAATCTTAGTTTGTTGTTAGATTGCTTATGCTAACGGACCCTATCACTGTGTCCACATGTCAAACGCAGTGGAAACTATCCCGGAACGGGAAGAGTTTGGATGTCCTCATCAACAGACAGCTTAACTCGACGGTGGAGCAGGTGAGCGCACGACCATCCTCCTGCACATACGTAACACATGTGTGTGGCCTATGTTGTGCACTGCACCTAACAATCTTGTCGCAGGTGATGTTGCCGTTGTACGATGACCTCGTACGGCATTGGCTGTTTATAATTGTCAATCTACGGTGCAGACGGTTTGTTGTGTACAACTCCTTGGCCCCCAATCGGCCTGACCAATAGCACAAATGAGTCGCTTTGGTGACATGAGCGGTACGTCCCTCGACAATTCCCGTGCTTTCCGTGTCATGCCACCTCATTGTAATTAACGAATGTGTGTTCGCTTCCAGAAAGTAGCCATCAGTGTGCCCCTCATAAAGGTATACACGGACATTGTTGGCTGGCTTGTCGTTTACCCAAGTTGCCCCATGCACACCAAGCAAAACACGTTGCTATGCATTGTACCTTTACGTCCTTGTAACATCCTCCATTATGGTGTGTGACGCGTACGCTCTATGTTTTTCTTATGGTTTTGCAGTGGATACGACTGTGGTGTGTTCGTAATGATGTGTATGGACGTCTTGGCGCTTCAGGAAGACACGATGTGCTTCTCATAGGAGGATATGTGCGCACTTCGGGACAAATGTCTGACGGACCTACTGTAGGGCATAATTAGGAACTTCCCCCCATCCCCTTGACGATTGGGTGCAATGATATTTTTTATTTGGTGACCATTTGTAATTATTATTTGTTTGATTATTATATGGGTCGTACTAAAGAACCAATACCCGCCAGTGCAAAGGACAGTTCACTCCCTCTCACAGTCATTGCATAAGAACACCACAGAATACCATGCAGTGCACCTAGGCACACCATCACAGATGTGGGCACTAGGACAGACTGTGCTTACCACACCAATGCAGACGATGTACCCTAGTATGCAGAGGAGGGTTTAGTGGCATGTCATATTCGTACATTGTTTGGATTACGCAGAGTATGGGATCTTAGAGTCAGAAAAATTACTATATATATATATATGTATATATATATATATTTATTTTTATATATATATATATATATATATATATATATATCAGATAGGAGAACATGGACATAGTGGAGGCATTTTTTTGCAACTTAAGTACGTAGACAACTGTATATTCGTAGTTGTATATATAAACTTGTAAGTGATGTACAAACACGGAAATGGACACGAACCACACTAGAGCAAAAAACGGTTCCTGTGAATGGTCATGTCTACGAACACTATCTTCCCAATTGGTCATCCCCATGTCCGTCTCCTATAGAGGGCACGCACGATCGGAATGAGGGTTTCCCAGCATAACAATCCCCGTTACACTAGACAAGTGCAACAATGACGATGTCATTGTCATACATTGTAATGCCGACAACAATATCTTCTATACGCACATGTCGGTGCCCCTATGTACTTATACCAAAATATACAGTGTAGCCCAAAAAAAAACAAGCGTACATCATGACATAACAAATCCTGTCCACGGGGATGGAGACAAAGGAACCCAAAAAGAACCCCCTTCTTGTGATCGACCCCCGAATCAGGCCACCATACAGAGCAATAGGGACAGCAACGTCACTATAGATATTACAGTTGTCAACATCCAGGTGGTTGTAGACCACTTCGTGGTGCGTAGGTCATGAGTTAGCTGTATGTGTGACTCCTCTGACGGCCTAAGTTGCAGGCCAGTCTCCAACACCCTTGCCTTCAGCTTGTTAACAGAATGTTGCAATCTCAAGATGACAATAGCCTTATTCTCCCTTGCTGTATTCCACGTACACCATATGTCAGGATTGCAAGATCTCTGCGGCGGACCCGAAATTGGCCAATCAGAATCACATGGCGGAATGCAATGCAAAACAGAGCAGGTGTAAGGTTGTGGAAGTTTACCTCACGACATATGGAACGATGTTTGCTAGGTACGTTAGGGTCGACCACGTAGTCAGAGGGCAATCCACATCCACAAAATAACACAAACTCAGTTGACCCTGCGGTATTAATCCTGGGATGTGAACCGTTGCATTTAATAGGGGAAGTGGCATCAGAAAGTAATTGGCCAACCATAATAGCCGACTTCATTGTCTACCATCAAAGGTAAGGGGCCTTGCATGTGTGGTGGTTGTGGAGGAAGAGAGATGGGAATGCCCACAATGGAGACATTTATACTGACTTCCATCTATGAGGAGAGTGGGCAACAGTGCAAGATAGTTAGCGCTACTTTCTCTCGCCAAACTCATGCAATTATTGTGTGTGATTTGTGAAGGAGAAAAGGCCACATCATCCCCTTCTAAGAATGTGTACATAGTATATAGTGGGAAATTAAGAAGGGGGTCCCACCATTGTGAAGTACGCTATACCCCTCACAAAGGACAATGCTTTGACTGGGACATCCATTACCCACGTTGATTGGCTCCTCCTTTCTACCAACTCCTACAAGTTTTACAACTTCTAATTTGTTATTGTAATGCAATTAAATAGTAGCCAACCAAGCCTTGTATAAACATTCAGGATGCGACTATTGTAATAATTTTTGTGTTACTTCTTAAATGTCGTACCCTGCTACCATGGCACTATTTAGTAGAAATTAACAAATGACGGGCTTGTTGGCCATGGTATCGTTGGCGTAACAACAACGACACACATTAACGCCTACAACAACGAAATAAATGTGAAAGTCTGTTCAAAGCAAATATTGGAACGTTTGCTTCAAACGTGAATAACACAAGTGTGGTTCACAACTAGCACAAACATCCAAACTAACCACCCTGCTGAGTAAGACAAGTCTTACATAGCACACAAACAAATTGTGGGTATACAATGGCAACCAATTCCTCCAGCAACATATTTACATAACCACTTAGGTCAAGACAAATATATGAGCAAAATGTTTGCAACTATAGTAAGACCCTAAATATGAGTAACTCATCCACTACGAGGGAACGTTACCATCCCATCTCCAACACCGTCCGTGCTGCAGCTCAGTACGACAACCAACAGTGGGGCTCAGATGGACCGAGTTGCAGTCATCCACACAATAAGAAGTAAGTTAAGAACAAAGGAGATGGTGAACCTTCCCTTCCACATGCGGAGCTCCGCGTAAATTTTCAAATCAATCGCCCGGTCTTCATCCTGCTTGAAGTGGTGGTCATTTTGCTCAGTTTGAATCATGTCACGCACTTGCCAGACCTCCTCCTCAAGCTCGTCAATGACATCCCTCGCTTGCTTTGGGTAGTTAGGGTCAATCACGTTCAAGAACGGGTATGCATGTTCATTCTCTAATTCATGGGCAGGGGGTTCCGCATGAAAACACACGAGGGGTAAGCACGTATGCTTTGGGATGCGGATAAAGCTGGTAGACATAGAAGCACAATAATTTAGCAAGTTACCTGTTGTGAACACGCAACAAATCGACATCTGTAGTTGTCATCCGTCTCGAAGACAGTAGCTTCCAACCCACAGTAGCAGTACTACTTCTCCCCAGTGTCGAAGTAACTTCGGGTGGTCCCCGATCTGGTTAACCCACAACTGTATGCCCTTTCTCCTTGAGGGGTCTGCCATGTTATGTATAGAGGGTGTCTACAGCTTAGTGAAGTGGGGAGTGAAGGGGAGAGTGAATGGGGGCTACATACTTCCTATTTAAATAGGTGATTGGGACCTTCCACTACGGACAACTAAATGAGGGTTAGTGGGTGGCCATCAATGCTTCACTACCAACATACTCATCAAACCATTTAATGGTAACAAAGTGGCGTATGAGTTGTGTGGGACCCAGTATACCACATAGTCCACGAAGGTATACATAGGTAAACCCAAGAGAGTGACGGGGTAACGCGTACGCGGAAAGCTAAGGTCACCATATCCTTTCGGGAAAAAAAAATGTGGAACAACCTATGGAATACGCACGCAACCGATGGGGGTAAAATATTTGCATATCATGGCATACGTGTCCGGATACCTAGGTACACCGAAGTTTGTAATGAGGTATTCCAATGTTGCAATGAAATTGTTGGTTGGGGGGTTCCCTTGTACGAACAACAAACTGTGGAAGTTTGGCAGGAATGTAAATGTAACTGCGAAGTTGGTGTGAGGTGGTTGGATAGATTAGATGTGGTACTCAAACTTTATAAGTACGACTAGCAGAGAGGATCATACATTGCAAACTTCCATAAGTCACAAAAAGCTGAAAGGGGTTGGGTGGGAATTCGAAGGTGTTGGAGGGGGGGGAGAAGTATCAGAATAAGTGCGCACTATTCGGGTGGAACTGGGCAACTGCAGAAGCACGCCTTCCTGTTCGAGAGAGGAATCGGCGACGCGGTCACTCTTCCACAGCTGCAAGCAACTGCAGGCATCAAAGTTACGAACATCAATGTCATCCCCCACCAACCTTCCCCCGGGAGTTGCAGATGTAGTACCAACAATTGGTTGGTTTGATGGAGGTAACTTCGTCCCTCTCGACAACCTAACCCTGCAGTCATTTATGGACTACCCAGTGCGGTACTGGACAGACTTCGATGCTGCCACACGACAATAAGCGTGCAACTTAAAGTGCATGTTGCAATTTAGAGCACATGTGCTAGGGCAAATTCCGCTTGTGGTTGAGTTCTGCTCTCAGTGGAGTGAACGAAAGCGACAGGCCGCCTGGCACGACGGTAGAACCCTCTTACAAGTACAGCGTACCGCCATGATGATGGGGTCATTGAGGGGCTCAACATAGAGCCAATACCAAGACCATCTTTCACCCCACGCAGGATGTTTCAAATTTTGCACTCCATTTTGTCCTAGAATTACTATGGATGGAGTGACGACTTGTACATGCATATCCTACCAAAGGGGCATGATGGAGCTCAGATCGACATAATGTCCGCGCCAATGGAAGAGGGCAATGCCATTGCGTACATGGTGAACATGGTTGCAACCAACAATCGCATCGGCATTCTACCCCGCGTTCCGGACTACTTAACTACCGACATACGCATCGCTGTGTGGAATTGTAGAGGCATTGGCCGCACATCATTCGTGCCAAATCTAATAGGATTACTTGCAGTCGCTAGGGCTGCCGTAATGGTGATGACGGACATTAGAGTCAGATACGATAATGCAAGGGAGATCTTACGAACAATGGAAATAAACCACGACTTCAAATCCCCCATTGGCTTTGTCAGGGGTGTGTGTATTTTCTGGGAGTCATCGAAGGTATTCTTGGTGCCCCACAAGTTTGAAGACACGCACGCCACATTTGTGGTAAAGGCAAGTGTAGACAATCTCGTCGACTTAGCCAATGCAAATGGGGTGACCCTTTTTTTGTTAATGCCTTCCGTCCAAACAGTGCACGTAAACAACTTTGCATGCGACCGTTTCTAACCTTACTATCAATTGTTGTAGGCAGTTCGATGGTGATGTCAAGTAGACAGCTGCATATGTGCCTTGCCACCCATCGTTGCACGCGTGTCATCAGTACCAACAGTTGTTATTTTCGCTTCCATTGCCTTATGTAGTGTATTGTGTGTCGTTCATTTGGCATTAGGTTTTTTGTTGTGATCTTTTATGACATTCTACATTTAGGGCCAGCAATTAACGTTCACTTAACCTTTTCACGAATTGCACTAACGCACCCATCCCCGTAATTCAGTGTCCCTCGTAACCTATGGTCGAACAATGCAAGTCCGCTAATCCTCGGTTTGGCTGGCGCACATTACTTTCGACACAGGCCTCGTTCCCCCTCCCTGGCCCAGCCCCCCTTCCATACTGCACGACCGACGCGATTCTTCTGACCGGTACGTGTATCCACCCCTATACAGTGGCGTACCAAGGTGTACATGGTTCGGGTCAATGGTTAACCCGAATAATGTGTGCCGTGAAGAGGCGCGCAACGCATACTGGGTTTCTACTTTCGGTCGAAAACCATGACGCGGTGGGTAGCCCGTGTCACGGTTCGTGTGTTGCAAATGGTAGCTGCGGCTATCGTGACATATGGGTCGGGAAGCGGAACGGGGATCGTACATCTCAACGTTACCCTCACCGCGTCTAACCAATGGCTACGAAAATATACATGACCGTACGTGGCTTTTTGATCGCTGTGTAAGTTTCGCGGATATTCTCTTACTAAAACACTCATCCCATGGCAGGGTGTTGGTATTCAATGAACGCGTGATCGACAACATAATTACAACGTACATTGAGGTGGACACAATATGAACTAACCTTTTCGTTTCATCGTAAGCACGAGAATGCAACTGCGGTTGTCAATCAATCACAACAACACCCGTAACATATTCCCACCTTTCAATGAACCACACAATATCGCGTACCCCCCATACATGTTCGTGATAGAAGCGTTCTCTGATGCGCACACACGTGCCGAGCAATGTACTCCATATTTTGCGTGCACGTCAGACACATTTGGTACGACAACACCACACTTCAGGCAACATTTCATTTTCAATGACATTATAAATGATACATATAAATTACCATACAACATACACAAAGGCCAAATCGAACAGCCGCAACAGCAGTGTTCAGTGACACACATAGCACACATAACATTGTTGTTGTGCACAGCAATACGGCTACCCATGCTTCACAGAGTGTATACCGTGGTACTCATTGTTGTAGCACTGGGTATGTCGCTCCGGGGTGGGGGGAGCACTGTAGCTATCCCAGGATACACAGAACACTACGGCGCTGTGGCGTACAATACCTGCACAAAAGGATGGGCGTGGACACCTGACCACGTTGCGAACGCCAGCCGCAGAACCCATTGTCGGCAAAATGGAATCATGAACGCAAGTGTGCACCTTCACTAGGTATATGTACACTGATGCCAACCATGCGTCCCCTACCTGAGTACGACGAACCGATTCCGTCCACTCCACCCCCAGCTGCACATATATGAACCTATCAATATTAGAAAATCAAACTAATATACAACACATGCCGTGAACCATACCTTCAACTCTGACCCACCCGTGATGCATAGTAACCATCAAAGAGATCCTCAACCTCAAAAACATCCCCTTCATAACTTGCATCGAAATTAGCTCGAGAATTACGGCACGTGCACCTTGTCTGGCCAACTTCACCGCATTTTGAGCACCTCTGCACTTTCTTGTCATGGGTTTGCAACTCTATTCGCTTCGACGGTGACCTACCCGGGTGTCAGCCATTGTTGGGGCGTAATATGCATCGGTTGTAGTCCTCATTCAATTCATCCCCCCAACCACAAGCCTTGTCTTACCATCCACTATTGCATTGTCATGCGTTTCCATGTGATGCACAAGTTGGTTGTATATTGCCTCCTGCATTGCTATCTTATAAATGGGGTGGACGTAGTCATAAACCCATAGGTTGGCCTTTGCTATGACAACCAGAGCATGACAGCACGGAAGATCGTGCATCTGCCACTGCTTGTAAGTGCAAGTCTGTTGCCCGAGCTTCACAACTAATCGGCGACTGTTGGTAAACTCAACACTGTACTCACCTAACATCAAACTATAACACTCTACAGTTGCAATACACCCCATTTTTTTGTATGTGTCTGCCAACTTCTGCTCTATCCTCTCCCCCACCCTATTCTTCCAATTCATCATCTCCGTCTTGTGGTGGTCCATCTTCTTACCGAGCTTCTTTAAGTGGCCACTAACAAGCCACGACACAGGCATGGGACGTAAGCGCTGCATCCAATTGTTCCAATTTTCTATCACATTATTGTTCATCCGACGCTATCTCTCCTTAGTGAACTTCGATGTAGTCCACTGCTTAGGCTCATTCTCTTTCACCCAGGTTATAAGCTCTGCCTTATAGCACTTAATCTCGTCTAACACGACATTGTACCCCCCACTGTTGGTGCGTATGCGACCCTGTAGAACATTTCCTTCACTATCTGCTTTGGGGCTTTTTTGCGGATGCCATGTTTAGCTGCCTCCTTCAAGACATTCTCAGTCAAGTGTCGTAGGCAGTAGCTATGGTACTCTTTCCCAAACACCTGCGCCACCACAGGCAGAAGTGTTGGGTGCTTATCCGACATTATCACTGGCTTCAGGCGCCCTAAACACTGAGCAACCATTTCTAGGAACCACACCCACTCTTCAATTTTCTCACCACAAACAATGACGTACGCGAAGTTGAAAAAATGGTTGTTCATATCCAATGCACATGATGCCAACATCGTCCGCTGGTAAGATCCGCTCAGTTGGGTTTCCATCAACAAATAGTACGAGCCTGCACCCAAGCTTGAAGCCATTAACATTGGCAACATACACGACGAACATCCTATAAAACCTGCATCCGTCAACCTCACACACTGCCACTGACCATGGGTTCACCCTCACTATCGACGCACACATCCAATAGAGCAATTTCTAGGGTTCCACTGGCCTACCCAGCACCATTATGCAGACAAACTCCCTCACCCTCCATGACTGCATGTATGTGAGGCGAATTCCCAACTCCAACTCCAGATCTTGCATTATGTCCTTTCGAGAGTAGTCCAGATATAACTGCACCTTACCCTCAATGAGGTACGCTAGAAGTTCCGCTCTGGCACGACGTCTGCCCCAGATACCCATCTGACATTGCTCCCCAACACTGTGTACCCGCTGCCCTCTAAAGTCTTTCAACGACATCACCTGTGTGTCCTTCCCACCTCTAACACATAAGTAAAATGGGCAGTTAGGAGCATCACGCCGGACCACAATTCTTTTTCTGCAATTCCTCTCAAACTGATAGTTAAAGTGATTCACAATCGCATATTTACATATCATTTGCCTAAGTGCTTTCACAAATTGAAATATCTGTCCCTCCCCCTTGATCAACTTCTTCCATATGCTCAGCTTACGATGATAACTTCGGGTTTGCATCCCAGAACGTGGCCACACATTATCATTGACATCATTCCCATTAGCACACCCTTTCCTTTTGTTCCTATCACTACATTGTTTCTTAGTTGCTCGCTCATCCCCTGCATCGTCCTCCTTTGTTGCATCTTCATCCCTGGCATCCTCCGACGCAACAGATATCTCATCGCCATCTGACATTTCAATTGTATCCCCTCCTAGACGCAGCCTGCTTGCCGGCAGCTCCCATCCTTCGACCCCGAATGACCTGCAGTTGCTGCACACAAACATATAAGGCATTAGGTTCCCTACATGCAAATGGTTAGTGAAGTACAACGATTACACTTTATCAAAGTCGTACCGTTTTACTCCTGCTTCGTTTTTGCCTCGTTCTTCTCCCACTTCCTCACCATCATTGCACTTTCCCCTAATTCTGGCTATTTGCTTGCCTTCACCTATATCTCGCACTCTTACTTCGCACACAGTTGCCCTCACATGTGGTCGCCTCACCGGACCAGCGGTCCCAGCTACATACATATAGCCATGCTTGTCATTGCCCTTGAAAATCACCTCCACATCGCTGTCATTCTTAACTGCTACTAACATCTCCTTATAATACTTCAAACTGTACCATAATTTCTCCTTTGACATATCACTCCCTGTCATCTTCCTCACCATTTTCAGCAGTTCCTCCGCCCCCATTCCTTCCCTCACCACCATACATTTCCTCGACCCACCCTCATATGTAACCCTCACGTGCTCACGCTTGCCCACCCTGCCCAACCCAAATAGCACAAAAATGAAGGAAAAATTCCCCCACTGTTGGGACATTCACAACACAGAATGCTACATTCATCACCACCTACACTAACCATTCTAATAAGATCTACAAATTTCTTGTCAAAGTACACTTAATTAGAAGCACACACTTTGAATTCACCCCACCATGCGTTCCTGCCAGTACTAGCGCCACCCCCTTCCTCTCTAGCTTCCTCTTCTAGTTCTGTGCTTCTCCTACCTCGCTACCTCACTCTTGCTCCCTGTCTTCAATTCACCATGACTTCATGTTTGAGCTAAAAATGTGCTATTTTTAAGGTACTTTTTCACCGGTTTTATGCTCGTTTTAATAATATTTTTTAGGTTTTCAATTGATTTTATTTTATTTTGTAGATTTTTAATAAATGTGGAAAAATGGCTGAAAATGGAAGAAAATGCGAGAAATGTGAAGAAAATATTGAAAACTGAAAAAACCGGTCCAAATTATAAGCGAATCGGTTCAGAAAAAATGAAACCGGTTCAGCTCTTACATCCCCCTCCCCTTCACATGCTCTCTCTCTCTTCCCTTCATCCTCGCGTCTGCTTCTTCTTCGACCCCCGACACTCCAACCCAGAACCCTTCGCTTCTTCAATCTCGGTCCTCGCTATCTCTCTATGCCTCATCATCTCTCTATCTCTTATCCCTTCCCAAAACCACCCAGCCCACAGATATCCCAAAACCCCAAAACCCGAAACCCAGAGACCCCAGCCCACGGTTTTGCTTCCCATCTTCGAAACCACCTTCATCTCCACCATCACCACCCGTCAACCACGCTCCAAACGCTAGCAAAGCACCTCGTTGTCCCCTCATCCACCGTCCACGCATCATCACATCGAGGGCCCAGAGCGAAGCAGATTGGGTATTAAGAGATGGAGACAACGCCATTAGGGGGAGTTTTTATCTAGGTTAGCGTAGCTTAGGTAAATTTTAGGTAATTAGGTTAGTAATTTAGGCTAGTTTTTAGGTTTAATTTTTGTTTTAGTTTAAATCTAGCCTCAAATTTCAGTTGTGTTCTTCGAATTTCAGAATTAGG
>JACYFF010031958.1:19534428-19549235 GCA_017589665.1 Selenicereus undatus | reverse complement strand
TAAATCCAACTTCTTCACTCCAATTGTTCGTTCATTGTAAAATGCACATAGTTTTCAATCTAGATATAGGCTCTGTTCAGCAAAATTAGCTGTTTAGGTAGCGGATAATAATTCAGATAGCGGATAGCTGTTTAGATAATGTTTCTAATTTAACTTTTAGCGGATAGCTGTTTCGATTAGCAGTTGAAACTAATGTCTTCAATAAACTCAACTGTTATACTAGCTAATTAATGTAAATTGACATAAAAGGATATAAATAACTTTCAAAGATAAAATTTTTAAAGTATATTTTTTGGCTAAGAAATATGAAACACTATTTTTAAATATCAAACGTTAATACTCCTAACTTTTCAAAAATGTTGTTTAAAACGCTTGTCACAACACTAATTTACCAAATACTAAAAATTAACTAGTTAGTCTATTGAACTGATCAAAATACTAAACGCTACCCAAAATGTTGTTGAACACAGCCATAGAGTAATAAAAAATGTTGAATTGTTTATCCATTTAGCATTGTAGATAACAATAGAAATGTAAAAGGAAATTTTATGAATGTTCTCACAAAATTAAAATTAAGAAGAAAATTAAAACTATAATTGTTTGATGCAAGAACATACTTACTTATGAGAATTGTAATCCAAAAGAATTATTGTGGATATTTCTTCCTTTTTAAAAAATTTTTATAGAATTGTGGATATTTCATTTGGGTAGCCAAGATGGTATTGATATGAGTCTCATCCCGGTAACGCCTTTTTTGGTTGGAGATATTCAGAGACTACGAATTAATTCTCGGTCATGATGATGGATGGGCAGTTATTTGGATCGAGAGAGGAAAAGTTCGAGATAGGCGGTTAATTGAGGAGCAAGAACCACGTACATTGTCTCTATCCTTTTTCATGATTATCGTTAATCAATTCTATTTAAATTAAAAATTTCAAACCTAGCAGGGTTGAAAATGCGGCAGAAGACAGGAATGAAATTGCACTGTTAGAGAAGGGAAGACTGTTTAATTCATATAGGGCTTGTTTTTTTTTCATTGGTTTTTTTTTAATTTATCAACTTTAATCTACTTTAACTCACTCCAATTAAAAAATATCAATTTCAACTCACTTCAACCCATTTCTACCAACTTCAACCCACTTTCTTTAAAATTTTATTCTTACTATTTTAAACAACTTTAAAAAATATACCAACTTCAACTTACCTGAACCAACTTCTTCTAACTTCAACCAACTCCAACCCACTTCATAAAAAATACCAATTTCAACAAACTCCAACCCTAACTTGTCAATGAAAAGAACAGCCCCATAATTATGCTGCTTATTATATAAAGCATTGGAATTAAGAAATTTTCACTGTCCTTCTGTCATTGTCTAAGGGCTTGTTTATTACAAATTACCACTTATCACTCCTCGCTTACAAAAACGATGGCGAACTCTGACGGAAAAAGCGATGCAGAGGACAGACAGTGAAAAATATCAGAGGGACCGACGGAAAAACAGGCGGGTCCGACAGAAATTCGGATTTTCGACGGGATTTCCGACGGAATTCCGTTCCGTTGGAAATTCCGACGGAAACCCATCGGACTCCGTCTAACACCGTCGGAATTTCCGTCGGGCGACACATGGTGTATGCGCAGATCCCGAGGGAGTGTGCGGACTCGGTTTTAAATTTGGGGGAGGGAGTTTTGGCCGATATTTTCAAAGTGTAGAGAGAGAAGGTGAGGTTCAAAAATAGAGAGAGGGAGGAGAAGGAAGAGAGAGGGAGGAGATTTGCAGGTTCCGGTGGTCGGAAAATTGAATGGTAAGTGATTTTTTTGGTTAATTTGTTGTTTAAAATTAGAATAGTGAAGTTAATTGATATTTTTTACGGTCTTGATTTTTCAAGTTTTGCCACCCCGACGAACACCGCCAGTGTCGCCGCCGCCGCTAGTGTCACCACTGCCGGTAAGCCACTTGATTTTTCGGGTGTTTAAAGGTTAGTATAATTGTTGCGCTTTAAATTTGTGTTAATTTGATATGTGATGTTCATTTTTGTGAATTTTAATCTTAAAGCATATTTGTTTAGTTTGAATAATTTATTTTTTTCCATACAATATGAATTTGAATTGCGTTAGTTTTTTATATAATTTGTAAAATTTATTTATTAGAATAAGTGAAGTAAAACATGTTGAGTATGTACATCTGAAATAATTATCTAATTATTTTAAAATGTTAAACATGTTAAGCATGTATAATATATTTTATGAAAGTGAATAATTTAAGTAAAAAAGTTTTTTATTATAAAATGTTAAATATGTTAGGCATGTATGTTTTTTGAGGTATGTTTAATTTTTTATGATTTGTTTGATATGTTAAGAATTTTGTTATATTTTGCAAGATTTAGATATGTTAAGTATATATTAATTTAAGTTTGCTAAGTATGTTAATAGTATTTTGTTATTTTTGTTTGGGTTTGTTTAATTAGATGAATTGTGAAATAAGGTGTTTAATTTGTGGTTGATGCTTATTGAGGCTTATGAGGATAAATAATATTGTTATGTTAAATTTATTTTTTTTAGCGTATTTGTTTAATGTCATTAATTGTTATATTTTAGGTATTCTTAGAGTTTATTTTGATAGGAAACAAGTTTAATGTAACTCTAATTTAATATGTAATGTATGTTGATTTGAATAATTGAAATAGTTGTAAGTACGTAAGCATGTGTAATATATGTTTTGTTTTGGTAAATGGTTTAAGAATGTTAAGTATGTTTATTTTATGTTCGCTTTGTTTTGTATATTAATTTTTGGTAAGAATGTGAATAATATTCTTTATTTGAGATATGATTAATTTTTCATATAATTTGGTTGGTGTAATATGTAATTTATTTTTGTCGTTAAATATGGATATGAATTACATTAAATTTTAATTTTATTTATGAAGTGTATTTATTTGAATAAATGGAGTAAAATATGATAAGTATGTACATTTATAATAATTATATCATTATTATGAAATGTGGAAGTATATTAGACATCTGTAATGTGTCTTTAGTGAATACTTTAAATTTTCTAAGTATGTTTGTATATTGTTTGATTTGTGATATATATTAATGTTTTGTAAGTATGTGAAGTGTATGTGTTGTTGAAGTATGTTAAGTATATATTGAGGTGTGTTAAGTATATATTAATTGAAGTTTGCTCATTATGTTAATTGTATTATATCTTATTAATTTTGTTTGGATGTATTTATTTCGATGAAGTACAGAACTAATAATTTCATTTGTGTTTGATGCTTGATTACATTTATTTTCACAAATAATATAGTGATGTGAAATTTTGGTTGAAATGTTTAAGTATATTAAGTATGTTTGTTTTTTGTTTGATTTGGTGTGTATATTTGTCATTGGCAAGTATGTAAAGAATATTCTTGTTTGAGGTATGGTTAATTTTTTGTTTGATTTGTTAAGTGTTTTCATTTTATCTTTTGGGTAACATTTTTTTATTTTTTTGGGTTTGTTTATTTGAATAAAGTGTGAAATAAATTATGTAATTTATGTTTGATGCTTAATTGGGGGTGTTATGATATATTTACTAGTTCTATTAAATATATTTTTATGTAATACATATATATATATGTTGAACTGGTTAAATAGATTTCTAAAAGATTTTTATTGCAATTAATTGTAGTTTACATAATAATTAAAGCAATTATAGTAGCAACATATGAATGGGCCGTTGCATCGTCAATGGATGTATAGGGGAAGAAATCCAAATGGACATGGACTTAGAGATGAGTGGTTGATGAGAGTTAATATGTTTGATGAATTTGCACGAAATCAGGAGGAGTTTAGAATTAATGGAGTTTATAGATGTCCATGTGTGAAGTGCAAGAACATGCAATATTTTGCACCTAACATTGTAAAGTCTCATTTGTATAGAAAGGGGTTTGTGAAGAATTATTGGTATTGGACAAATCATGGGGAAGAAGATAATTCGGAAGCAGGGGGTGCAAGTAGTTCACATTCTATGAATTTTGATTATGATCACAACGATCATAATCATATGGAGAATATACTTCATGCTGCCTTCCAAGCTAATGAAATGAACATGAGTAGCCATCATGACGTAAATCCTGAGGCATTTTACACTATGCTTGAATCTGCCTAAAAACCATTGTATGAAGGGTCTAACATAACTGAACTTGAAACATCGGTGAGGCTGCTTAGTATTAAATTGGGGACACAACATGTGTCAACGTTGTTCTAACGAAGTTGTTGACCTGATGAAAGATGTATGCCCTTCTAAAAGTGGCATTCCAAAAACTTATCATCAGTACCTCAGAAAAGTGAGAGATTTAGGTGTGGATGTTGAGGAAATTGATTGTTGTCTGAATGGTTGTATGTTTTATTATAAATAGGATGATAGTTTCTCCGCATGCAATTTTTGTGGACATGCTAGACAATTACCAAAGAAATCCAACCAATGAGGACATAAGGATGTTTCATATGCAAAAATGCACTTCCTGGCTTTAATTACAAGATTACAGTGACTGTATGCCTCAAAAAAGACTGTTGTCCATATGAGATGGCATCATAACCATCGCCAAGAATCGGGTGTTCTTCGGCATCCGTCGAATGGATTGGCTTGGAAGCATTTCGACCAAAAGTATCCAAGTTTTGCAGCAGAGCCTCGGAATTTAAGGTTAGGTCTTTGTACTGATGGTTTCACACCATTTTCCATATCTAAAAGATCGTATTCTATGTGGCCAATTGTTGTTACACCTTATAACTTGCCTCCAGATATATGTATGACCACTCCATACATGTTCTTAAGTTGTATTATTCCGGGTCCAACAAATCCGAAGAACAGGATTGATGTGTACTTGCAACCCTTAATTGATGTGTTGAAAATGCTGTGGGATGTTGGAGTGGATACATTTGATGCTTCATGCGGGGAAACTTTTAGATTGCATGCCGCATTGATGTGGACAATTAATGATTTTCCCGCCTATGGTATGTTATCCGGTTGGAGTACTCATGGATTGTTAGCATGTCCGGTTTGCATGCGCCAAAATTGTGCATTCTAGTTATAGCATGGTCGGAAGCCATCTTGGTTTGATTGCCATCGTCGGTTCTTGCCTCGGAATCATTGCTTTAGAGCTAATAAAGTTGCTTTTCGTAAATGGAAGAGCATACACCTGGGTCCTCCCCAGAGGATTCCAGATGAAATGTTGTCAGATGGAGTATCAACATTGCCTAAAGTGACTACAGATATCTATTTTCAAATTCCGGGATTTGAGGAAAATGAACATAATTAGACAAAGCAAAGTATCTCTTGGGAGTTGCCGTATTGGAAGCATCAACTTTTGAGGCATAACCTTGATGTTATGCATATTGGGAAAAACTTCAGTGAAAATATTATAAACACAGTGATGGATGTTCCCGGAAAAACAAAGGATGATATCAAAGCAAGAATGGATATGTCTATTCTGTGTAGTAGGCAAGAGTTGAACTTGGTTACAAGAGGGCCAACTGATAGATTGTGCAAGCCAAAAGCCAAGTTTGCACTGTCATTACCTCAAAAAAGGGTCGTCTGTCAATGGTTGCAGGAGGTTCATGTGCCTGATGGTTATTGTTCTAATGTGGGAAATTGGGTGGATCCATCTAACACAAAGTTGCAAAATATGAAAAGTCATGATCATCATGTGTTTTTGGAGAATCTTCTTCCAGTAGCTTTTGCTGCTCTTCCGGAAGATGTGTTGGGACCCTTAGTCGAATTAAGTGAATTTTTTAAAAACTTATGCTCTAGTGAGTTACATGTTAGCAAGCTAGAAGAGATGAATAAGAACATTGCTATAATTCTTTGTAAATTGGAGACAGTTTTCTCTCCTGGTTTTTGGAATGTCATGGAACATTTACCCATTTATTTAGCCGAAGAAGCTTTGTTGGGTGGTCCTCTTCAATATCAATGGATGTATCCTTTTGAGAGGTATTTTGGCTGATTGAAGCCAACGGCAAAGAACAAAGCTTGTGTAGAGGCATCTATGGTTCATGCATACTTAGCATTTGAGATTAAACATTTCACGGAGTATTATTTTCAGTCAAGCTTGCATTGCCCTACTATTGGGCGTAATGAGGGTATGCAGCAATTCAAACCACAAATGCCAACTCTATCGGTGTTCAACCGTAAGGGTACTCCATTTGAAAATCAAGGAAAAACATATCTTACTGAGCCGGAGTACCGTGTTATAGTAGTGGAATATTTTTCTGGGTATAAAGTTAATGGTTATCGGTTTTATACCAAGGCTAGAAATGAAGGTAAAACAACATATAATTGTGGTGTGTGTGTCAAAGGAGTTGGCGAAGGTGATGAAGTACTAGGGGATTATTATGGCATACTTCACGAAGTTATTCGTCTTGAATTTATGGGTGAACCAATTAAAAAATGTGTACTTTTTAATTGTGAGTGGTTTGACCCGAATGTTCCTCGGGGACTACATTATCCTAAATTTACCCCATATCCCGAGGTTAATCCCAAGTGATATATCTGAAGTGCCCTGAGGGGATATCAGGAAAAACGAATTGGTGAGTAGCTATACCAAACAAACATCGCGGTGCTCCTAAAGATAAGGATAATCTAGAACTTGCCTATCAACAGTTAGGAATGACATCCATGAATGTCGATAATGTAATAGTCACAACATTAGTCGATGAAATTGCACAAGCTGATAATGTTGATGGACATGATTTAGATTATGATCATGATGGGAATAGTGAACATGATGATGGTGATGAAGAGGATGAAGAAGGTGAATGGGAGGATGAGGCTGAAGACGCTAATGATGATGATGCTGATGAAAATATGGCATTGCAAAGTGGTGAGGATGATGATGACGATGTGTTCCACAATGATTGATTTAATCTTTTTGTTGTATGAATATTTATGCATGTGTATGTAGTTTTTCTTAATTGCAAGCCCGAAAAAAAAATTGTATATATGTACTGTAATTTTTCACAGACAATACTATGAATATTTGCGTTGTTGTATTTTTTTTACTTTTGTTCTTATTTATTAGATGTCTAGACTCAATGGTGGACGTGCTCGTGGTCGAACGGTTAGGAATGATGCAGGTAGAGGAGCACTACAACCGATCCCATAGTGTGATCCTGTTGATCAAAACTATGAAACAAACACCTTTAGTGGAATGTTTGGAGGTTGTCTTGATCCAACTCAACCATTCAGAAATTATTTTGGTAGTATGAATGAGCAACCCCATATGCAACCACCTTTGTTTGGTGCGGGTATGCAGTCACCAATCCAACCCAATATTCCTTACATGGATGGTACTTCAGCTCCTCCATTACTTTATCAATAGTTTGGCACTGTTAGTCCACATTTCAACGGTAATCAGATTATGGGGCAACCTAGAATGCCAAGCCACTCAGTGCACAATGAAGGGGTCCAAAATGAAGGGGTAGGAAGGGATAGACACAGTCCTGCACCTGATAGTGAAACTGTAAGCACCAATAATAAGATATATTTACAACCCGATGGTGACACATAAGTTCATTACAAACTTTGTAACTTCTTCAGTAATCATATTCTTCTAATGCCTACAGTAATTACTTTTAACAAATTCTTCTTTTGTTCTTAGTTTTGTTCCATATCAGGGCATAGTTCAAAAAATTATTGAAAGCTTTGCAGGTAAGTACCCACATCCTTGGTCTACGTGGGGGGAAGTTCCACAATCTCAGAGAGACATATGGTTCAACGAGTTCAAGGTTAATTATCTGCACAATGAATTTCAAAGTCGTCATTGGATTGTTTGACATGTTTAATTACTATTATACTTCAACTTTGGCACAGAAACACTACTACTGGCATCCAGACAATGAAACTCCGATATGACGTAACTTTGAGTTCAGATGTGCAACTCGACTTAGGGACATTCCAGGATATGCTAGGAAATACAACAAAAAGCCGAAGTGGTTACCACATAGTGTTTGGAATGACATGCTTAAACATTGAAGTGACTATGAGAAGTTCAAGAAATTGAGTCAACAAAATAAAAAGAATAGATTGAGTGATGCTGAAGGTTTTGGCCATTCGTTACATACATGTGACTCAATTCCGATTAGTGAAAGGAAAAGGCGCCTGGTAAGGAATGTGATTATTAATAAGCGTATTTCTTATATATAATGTATGGTATGGATTGAGGTTTTCGCGGATCGTCCTTGTTTATATTTAATTGCTGGTTACTTTTTTTTTCTTCAGGCCAAAGCATTAGGTAAGGAACCCACATGTGAGGAATTGTTTAAGGACACTCACTGCAAGGTGAAAGACAAAAATTTTGTGGATAAAAAATATGCAAAAAAATATGTAAGTTTGACACATTCTATTCAGAGATTATTCATATGTTATAATTGTAGGTTCAGTATAAATTAAAACAGTTTTATTTTTGACAATTTTCAGAAGGATCATCACAATAAATGGTAGGAGTACTCTCAAGTTGCAACTCAAGGGGGCTCCCAACTATCCCCTATGACCCAAGAAGAGTTCTGGATTGAAGAAAATTTGGACAAAAAAGGTCGTGTATACGATTTTGGCACGGAGGGGGTCAAGTTGAAGAAATTAACTTCCATTGCAGCCCCACGTCACTCATCAGTTGAGCATTTTCATCCAAGAGAGCAAGCGCAACTCCTCAATGAGAGCATAACCAAGCAAGTAGAGGCTATAACTCAAATAGCAAAGAAACAGGGCAAGACAGAGCGTATGCTGAAAAAAGTTTTAAGATTTTTTAAAAATCAAAGTGCAGGTTCTTCCAACCACATCAACTTGAACCCTGATCATGAAAAGGACTCCTAAAATGACAATGATGATGATTTCACAAATTTATCTGACTCTAATTAGTTTATATGATTTGCGTATAGTTTGTCATCTGCGTGTAGATCTAAAACAACTGTGTTTTACGAATATCGTAATTAATATTTAATTTAGCACCTTCTTTTGGCAGATATAAAACTTCATATTTGGTAATTATTACATATTACATTTCGTAATATATTTAATTTTTTTTGGTTTTTGAGAACCAATTTTTTTTAAAAAAAATTTTAGGGGGGAGGGAATTTCCGTTGGAATTTCCCTCCCCCCTCTGCACGCCTAGCTGCTCAGAAAACTATCCGACTGGTTGACTGACGACTTTTTCCCGTCGGACTCCGTCGTTCTCCGTCGGAATTTTTTTTGTGACGAGTTGAATTCCGACGAGACTTTCGTCGTCGTATTTTCCTTCGGAGATCCACTTTTCCGTCGAAAAATTGATCTTTTTCCGTCGGAGTATCCGTCGCAGATTAGATGTATTTTTGTAGTCCTAAGAGACGTCCATTGGAAAAACATTTATGTTTCAGAAAAAGCATTTCATGTTTCAGAAATTCTGGAAAACAAAATAAATAAATATATGTGAACTACTCGGCAAATGCGTCACACGCAGACGCAGGTGGCAGGCATATGCTGTAGTGGTGTTGTGGGAAATTATGAAATTTACAAGAGAAGCATTCATCAAAAGGGGGACAACAAACTCATTTTTTGTCCAACAACTTGGTGTTGGTTTTTTGGGGGGGGGGGGAAATGGAGTAGAGGAATATTGAATGGGGATGAAAATGAGGAAACTTCCCTTAATGAAATTATTGTGTTGCAAATTACAAAAATACCCTGGTTGACATCTGAAGGGCTGGGGAGGTAGTTGAATGTGGCAGTTACTAGGAGACGAATGCGAGAAAAGCGAGAGGAAGACGAAGACAATTGTAAGTGAGTTCAAACCTAGGGAGAGACAGAGTGAATGCTAGGGCAAGAGTAGAGGGAGAAGTTGACAGCGATAGAGAAAGGGAGAAGAAGGAGAGGGTCGGTGGGAAGGTAGGAGGAGAAGCAGGTTGTGGTTGGCAGTAGAGGTCGGTGGCAGCGGCAGTAGGAACCACCCAGAGGTCAAACACAGGCGCAGAAACCGCCCAGAAAGCGGGGAAGGACATAGAGGAGGTTGTGTTAGAGGTAAGTAATTTTAACTCTGTAAATGTAGGAATTGAACATGAAATTTATGCATGTGTGGAAGAGTGATGGTAGAATTGGAGATGCCTGAATGGAATTTGGGGATTGAAACCGTTGGGAGGGGAAGGATGGAGTAGAGAAGTTTGGGTAACTCCTCAATTCGGTATGAGTTGAGGACGTTGCAGTGGTGGTTGTAGTGTTGACCATAGTATTAATAGAGGTATATCCAAGTCAACGTGATGGGAGTAGTTGGTACACAGATGCAATTAATATAGAAGAAAAATTTTAAGTGGTTGTACATAACTTGGGCCGTTGTCGTTCGGGTAGAGTTGGTTTATAGTTTGAACAGAGGAGTACCTAAGTAGGGTTGTTTATTATTCAGTCCAGGACCGGACCGAACCGAAGACCGGCCTGGACCGGACTGGACCGGACCAGATCGAGGTCATTCAGTCCGGTCCTCGGTCCTGTCCTTTTCCAATTTCGGTCTTCGGTCCGATCCGGTCCCGGACCGGGTGGACCGGCCTTTAGACTGAACCGGACCGAATTAGAGTTAGGTTTTTTTTTGGGTGATTTTCACACTAATAACCAAGCCTCACGAGGGTGCAGGGTGCTTTTCCTTTTTGGGTGGTTTTTGGTCTTCTGCTCTCGACTCTTCTCATTCTTCTTCTCCATCTCTGCGCCTCTCTCTCGATCTCTGCCTCTTGCTTTCGCTCTATGCTCTGCTCTCCTCTCCTCTCGTCTCCGGTCTGAGGTCTTTGCTTGGTCGCTGCTTCTGAGGCTCTTACTCTCAGTCTTTGGCTATCCTCAACTCTTTGCTCTATGCCGTCAGTCGGCGCTAGTGGTCGGCTCCCTCAGCCTCTCCTCTGGCCTCAGCAGTTAGCCCTCTCCACCCTGTCGTCTCTCGCTCTCTGCCTGTCGTCGACCCTAAGCCCAGCCCTCCTTGTCGTCGGCTGCCTCTCTCTCTCAGGTATGCATGATGGATTTACCGATTTAATTTGTTGATTCAATTATTTTCGGTTTTGATTTGATTTTCTCCTCTCTTCGTGCTCTGCTCCCCTCTCCTTGTTCTCTCGGTTCTCAAATTGTTGGCCGATTCCATGGGCTTCGACCTATAAATCTTTCTGTTTGTAAGAAATGTCATTTGATCTTGTGGAGGTTCAATGGTGTTCGTGATATGATCTCTGAATCCAAGCTTCGAATTTTTTTATGAATTTTTTGTGAATTTTTTTTTATTGCAGTGTTAGGGTTAGGTGTGAATTTTTTTCTGGGTTGAACTTGTTTTTCTGGCTTGTTGAACTTGTATGGTTTGTAAGAATTTAGGTTGAAGCATGCTAGTGTCGATTGAAATCTAGAAAATGGCTCTTCAAATAAAGAGATGTGTGGTTTAGGTGCATGTCCTCCTGTTCTGAAGCTCTTGTAGCATTTTTGCTGTATGTTAATACTGGTATCCCTTCTGTTTATTATGTCTGGGTGTTTATTCAGCATGCACTAGAGTTTCAGCTTATTACTGGAATGGCTTTTGTGGACTTAAAGAGTCCTGTGTGGGAAAGAACAGAGTAAACTCCTCTTATTATTTGCTTCTGGTATACCCTGTAGAAAAAGCCGTGGAGTGGGATAACGTTTCTTGAATTTGTACCGCAATTGTATGTTAATGCTATGACTTTCTTTTTCAGCAATACTGTGTTTGCATTCCTTCTCCAACTTTAGGGGTTGGTTCTATTATAAGGAAATTTGGTATAAAGTACAAATTATATGTGATAATCAAAAATTATTAAAAACTTCAATTTGCATTTTACCAAAACGCTGCCAGGATAGGACCGGTCCGGTCTCGATGTGGTTTCCGGTTCTGACCGGTCCGATCCGGTCCGGACCGAGTCCCAATTGGTCCGGTCCTCGGTCCCCATCTAAGCCTTTTTTCGATCCTCGGTCCAACCGGTCCGGTCCGGTCCTGGACTGATGAACAACCCTGTACCTAAGGTTACCTGTTGCGATTAGTTGGTAAACTAATTAGAAGAATGTAGGTATGAACAATGTTGTTGGCATCAAGGGTTCCGGGGGGGAGGGTTTGTTATTTGGGATGTGTTAGTTGTGGGCACGTGGGTAACTACATTGGGTTGATGACAGTTTTAGTCGAGGTATATCCACGGATACATGTGTTGGTGAACTTGATGTAGGAATGTATAGAATGTTAGTGTAAGTTGGTTATTTCTGTGGATGTGTGTGACTGCATTGTGTGTACCACCATTTCAGTGTAGGTACACATAGGTGTACCTTTATGCATTACGATATAGACCATTGTATAGAAGGTACCTATCGGTAGTGAGACAGGCAGTAAGTTGGGGTGTTGTCAATGAGGTAGGGTGTACTTGTGGATAGTGGTGAATGCTTGCGTATACCATAGTTTCAGCGGGTGCATACGGTGATGCGCCTTGTTTGATTATGTGGTTAACCAATACATACAATGCAAGGGGGAGGAATAATAGAGGGATGTAAGATGGGATGATGTACATGGGGTATGTTAGATGTGTGGAGGTGGGTGACGTCATGGTATTGAGTTGAGTACAAGTTGGAGGTGAACATAGTGAGCTGATGTGGGTAAGATCACCAACGGATGTGTAGAGTGTGGGGGTGAGCTATGCAACATTAACGAGTGTGGGGGTGTTGTAGTTGGGATGGGTGGTATGTGTGGTTGTTGGTGACAGCATTGTGTTGAGCAATGTTGTTGTCGACATATGTTGTCCACAACTTCATAAATGAGTGCGGGGAATGGCACTGTGGGTAGTTATACAGGCGTGGGAGATGGGGTGATGTGATGGGGGTCGATTACATGTGTGGGTGTGGATGATTGAAGTACATCTACCACAACATCAGATGTAGCATACCCAAGTGTGTATGTGTGTAGAACTTGGTAAGGCAAGGAAGAACCCAAGAAGTAGGAGTTGTTTACAGTGGTGGAGGTGGCAGCAGAGTATGGTAAGGTTGGAAGTTGTTGTACATGTTTTACTTGGTATGTGATGGTGTTTGTTGTGTTGTGGCTTTTGCAGGTGTAGCCAATGGAGCTGCGAAAGCGTCAGAGGTCCATGGAAAATAAAGCAGCCCCTGTCAATGATTCAAGTTCAGCAAGCGATGAAGAAGGGAACGCCTTTGAGGAACTTGAAGAGGGCACGGATAATTCGGCCAGCTGCCCGTCTTTATCACTGGAGTCAGAGGTAAGTGGGAGCAGTGGGGATGTCGACATGACTGAGTTGCGATCGAAGCACGCACATGAGAAGGGTGTCAGCCGGACTCCTCGTGTGCGGAGGCGAAAGAGGAGAGGTATTGCGCCCGTGACAGAAATACGGTCGAAGAGAGTGCACGACAAAGAAGGGTGTAGTAAGGTTGAATCCTAGATTCCGAGGAGGTCTTTAGGAAAGGTTCACAATTTTCAAGGGAAGCGAGAAAGAGAAAGAGGGAATAAGGGGAAGTTTGGGGCAGAGGAAGGGATGGTGGTGGAAAATGAAGGGGCCATTGGTGATGTTATTATGGAGCATCGGTGTGCACTGGAAGCAGTGTGTAGCTTGAACTCTAAGTTGAAAAGGTGCCAAAAGTCAGCTATAGAGGGAACAATGTAGAGCCCAGTTCTGAAGTACAAGCCTTTTGTGATGGACAAACATTTGGTTCGCATCCCAGTGGAATCATGGGCTCCCAAGTCGAAGGCATTCAGGATAGGTCAAAGAGAGGTTCCATTCTTAGTGTATGATGTGGCCGTGTTGACTGGCCTCCTTACCATGGGGAAACATGTTACATTTGACAAGGGGGAAGATCCATGTGAGGTGGAGGACGTGGTGAAGGTAGTGATGGATGACCATATTAGCAGAGTGAGGGCGAGGCGACGGACTGGTCGTCTCGAAATGCGAATGTACTGGAACTATGTTTCAGTTATAATCGAGCTGTGTAAGCATAACGACACCCCGAAGAGGTTGGTCCTGTTCACAGTTCACTAAGTTGTACGCCTTACTGGTGATGAGTCAGTTGCTATTCCCACGAACGGCGGGGGATGTGACGTGGGAGTTGATTGGGATGACAGAAGATGTGTGCGGGATGGCTGAGTACAAGTGGTTGCAAGCACTGTGGAGCTTCCTGGTGGAAGCAATAGAGGACACAAAAGAGAAAATCCTATTGAGGAGGAACTTGCAGATGCATGGGTTCGCAATGATACTTCAGGGATGGCGTGCTTTTACGTAAATGTGCTCATCGGCTAATGTAATTGGTTAACCTAACAGGAGTAACTTGTGATGTCATTTGTGTCGAACAGGTGTGGTTTTATGAGCATACAAATCTGTATGTGCATGCTGATGAGAAGTGTGAGCGACGCAACGCAAGTTGGGTGAACTTGTACATAGGCCGCAATTATGATGCTGCACAACTCATTTCAACCATCAAGAATAATCAGGTAGGGTATAGGATGTGTTGTTCAGTGGTAAGGTTAGTGATTCCCATCGTGCATGCGGTGCTGATGGTACATAAATATGCAGATTGTTCCTTACCTTGAGGTGTGGGGTTTGGAGAGAAGGGAAGCAACAGTGAAGGCTTTCAGTGACATAGAAGATTTTAACGCCTGTGTAGAGGATGCACAGATACGGTACAAACATATACGCATGGACTGATAATGATGTGTAATAGTGGAGATACAAATGCTGAGTTAGTTACATGTGAGTGTGGAAGAGTCTGGTGTGGTGTGTCAACCTGTTTGCCATGGGAGTAAGGGTCCTAAGTAGTTATGGCAAAAGTCCTATAAATATATAT
>JACYFF010031958.1:19508257-19525675 GCA_017589665.1 Selenicereus undatus | reverse complement strand
ATTATTATTATTATTATTATTATTATTATTATTATTATTATTATTATTATGATGATGATGATGATGATGATGATGATGATGATGATGTTTATGTTTATGTTTATGTTTATGTTTATTTTGCTTATTTTAGTTAAATTCGCGAAAGATAATAAGTGCATTTAGTTATTTACTTTCATGAACTAAGGAATCAAGGTTCTTGATTGGGGACTTGAGGTAATTTGATTAGCCGTCGCGAGTTCGGAGAGATTGGCTAGTTAATTAATTTTGAATTGTTATGCTCTTAATTTCTAAGGGAACCCAAGTTATTGGTTAGTCAGTTATGGATTCTTAAGTCCTCAATTTCTAAAAGCAATTAGTTCACTTTGTCTATTGATGTGGGCACTAAGAATTAGAAACCTAAATAAAGAGTGAATTATTTTTAGTTTACTTTACTTTATAAACATAAGATCTCGACCTTAACTTTTTAATATGCATTAACTATATGTAGTTTCATTTTTAAAATTAATATTAAATTTTACATATGTATGTACTTAATCTCGACACTTCTAAATTCAAAACCTTGGTACGCCACTGCTCTTGCTGCTTTTAGGGCGTGTTTGGCAGGGGGGAAAATCATTTTCCCAGAAAATTATTTTCCATGAAAAATATTTTCCCAAGAAAAATAATTTTTCACTTACATTTTCAGTTGTTTGGTATAATTGAAAATCATTTTCTTTTCACTTCATTTTTTGTTATTTAATATAATGAACCCCCCCTCGTCACTTCATTTCTTTTTACTATCAACCCCCTTCCCTGCTCACTACTCTGACCCGACCCAACCAACGAATTTTGTTTCTCTCTTCTCTTCAAAATCAAATCCAAAATATCAGCAAGAAATATACCTACTAACAAACTCAGTAAAAGAGAGAGTCAACATTAATGAATCTCAATTTTTTCACTATTCCCAAGGATTATCCAGTTGACTTTGAGTGATATTAAATCCAAATTAAAGAAAATGACGAACGGGGAGACGATGAGTGTCTCAGATTGCGAAGTTCTTCAAAAAGGCAACTGTAACAAGATCAGAGAACTCAAGAAATAATTACAGAGATTAACGATGGAAATCATCGATGAACATGATGAATATGAAGTAGGGGAGAAGAATGAGAGACAAAATAAGAAATGAAAATAGAGTAATTATAGGCACAATTAAAATAAAATAGAACGAGAGACAAAATTAGACAATGAAAATTAAGCTTGGAAAATCGTTTTCCCTACTTTTTCAAGGGAAAACAATTTTCTTCAAATTGGGTAAAATGATTTTTTTCTGAAAATAATTTTCCCCTCCTTATTTTATCAAATGGCGTAAAATAAAAAAATTATTTTTTAAAAAAATAATTCCCCCCCCCCCCTATGAAACACACCCTTAATGTTGCTTTGTATAATTCTTTACCACTTTTCTGCCACTAGTTTCAACCGCTTAAATGGATAACTCATGTAGAATCTCAATACATGGTTGATTGTAACTAGTTTGTCATAATAATATCTAGTTAAACTCCTTTCAAAGGGCAACAAGAGAGAGAGAGAGAGAGAGAGAATGGATGAGAGAGAAGAAAAAAGAAACCATGTCTTGGTGGTTCCATATCCAAGCCAAGGGCACATTAACCCCACGCTTCAATTCTCCAGGCGCCTTGTTTCTAAGGGTGTGAAGGCCACCCTAGCCATCACCAACTACATATTCAAGACCTTCAAGCCCACATCCGATGGCCACGTTGGCCTTGCCACCATATCTGATGGTTACGACGAAGGCGGTTTTGCGTCAGCTGGAAGCGTGGACACCTACCTGGACCGCATGGAGGCCGCTGGGTCTCAAACCCTTGGAGACCTTATTGAGGCATATGCTGTCACCCCTCACCCTGTCACTTGTTTAATTTATGACTCATTTTTCCCATGGGCCTTAGATGTTGCAAAGAAATATGGCCTAGTGGGAGGTCCTTTTTTTACCCAAGCATGTGCAGTCAATTATACTTACTTTTTGATTCACCATGGTAAGTTGAATGTGCCGCCTTCTTCGGTGCCGGTGGAGATCCCAGGGCTGCCACCATTGGAGGTGGGTGACCTCCCGTCGTTCGTGGGCTCGCCGGAGTCATATCCAGCTTATCTGAAGTTAGTTGTGAACCAAAATATCAATTTGGACAAGGCTGATTTTGTGCTTGTCAACAGTTACTATGAGTTGGAGGATAAGGTATAGGTTCTTTCTTATTATCTGGTGTCTTATATATCAATTGCGCATGAGATGTATTAAATGACCGCAAGATTTTGACAACATCATGTTTATGTATTCAATCTCAGGTGGTGAACACAATGTCAAGGGAATGCCCAGCACCACTATTGACAATTGGGCCAACAATTCCATCCCTTTACTTGGACAACAGAATTGAGTATGACAAAGATTATGGCCTAAACCTCTTCTACTTGGACAGCATAGCTAGAATAACTCATTGGCTGAGCACTAAGCCCCCTAAATCAGTAGTTTATGTCTCATTTGGGAGTATGGCTTGTTTACCAGACACCCAAATGGAAGAATTGGCAAGAGGGTTAAAGGCATGTGGTCACGACTTCTTGTGGGTGGTTCGAGCTTCTGAGGAGGACAAGCTCCCCTCGAACTTCGCAGAAGAAGTCAGAGAGAGCGGCTTACTCGTTAGATGGAGTCCACAACTAGAGGTGCTAGCGAGTGAAGCCATAGGGTGCTTCTTCACTCACTGTGGGTGGAACTCGACTGTGGAGTCACTGGCTCTTGGGGTGCCTATGATAGGGATGCCCCAATGGACCGATCAACCGATGAATGCTAAGCTTATGCAAGATGTTTGGAAGGTTGGTGTTAGAGTAAAAGTGGATAAAGATGGGCTTGTGACAAGAAAGGAGATTGAAGATCGTATCAAAGCAGTGATGGTGGGAGAGAGAGGCCAAGAAATAAGGGAAAATGCTAAGAAATGGAAGGACTATACCAAGAATGCATATTCCCAAGAGGGGTCTTCCGAAAGGATGATTAATGAGTTTGTATCCAAAGTTGTAAAGTCTTAATAGTGACTTGATTAACTAGTGTAGTAGTAGAGTTAGTAAGCTGTATGGATTATATTATATCTCTCAAATTAAAGTACGATTAGATTTATATTCATCGTTGTTTTATATTCTTTTTAAGGATCGATTATTTGCAAATCGGCCTGATCCAATTAAGTGTGCTTTGTACTCATTGGCATAACCAATTAATACATTAAGAACTCACAATTAATAATTAACCGTAATTTTTGAAAATTTGGTGATGAAAACAAATTTATGTTAAGGGAAGATGCTTAAACAATTGTCTTATCAGCCAAATCAGGAACATGATTGACCTGCATTTTATGCGCCTGTCTGAATTGCAAGATCTACTTCTTACTAGGCATGAACAACGGATCGGGTTAGGCTAGACTGGACCTAACATATTTGCTAATGGGTTGGGCTGGGTTATGGGCCAAATAAACCCGTTCTGTTCATAGCCTGCTCATTACTACCTAAGGAGTATTTTTGGTGAGTTAATTTTTCAATTAATGTCTCTGTAATTTTTCAACCAAACTAAACTAGTCCAAATTCAAAGTTAGAAAATACACAACCATGCTAATAAAACGGGTCGGATCGGGACGGCTTATAGGCGGCCCGCTTTGGGTCCGTTTAAAAACAGAACAAACTTGCGCAAGAAAATGTGTATAATAATTATTGTTATGCACAAAGTGTTGGCAATAAGTTTAACTATTTAAAACATGTAAACTAGTGTATCACTAAACGGGTCGTTAATGGATCAGCCCAGTTCGACCCCGTTAATATGCCTTAATGGATCTACCCATTACTGGGCCTTTTTATTATCGACACAGTCCTTTATTAGCCTCATTTTAAATGGACCGACCACTTAATTCAATGAATATTCGATTCGTTGTCCACCCCTACTTCTTACTATGCTAGTTAGAGAGAAAAAAAAAATCAAGATGTCTTCAACGGGATGATTGTCATCAAGGCATTTTTTTTAACGTGACAATTTTGGTCTCATGGGTCCACCCCTCATGATATTTTTCGAATTTGTAGGGAATACAAGAAGCTCAGTTAGCTGGTCGTTCAATCCCAATTAATTTTCGATCCCATCAAGTTTGGATCAATGAGATTCAGTTTCAGTGGGTTTGTTTTAAGTTTGGTTGACTTTCAGTCAATTGATATTTCATTTATTAAACTTATATTATAATGAAAAAATAACTTTGGAAGAAAAATCCAAAGTGAGTCGATTCGAGTTTTATATTCATTCAAATTGGTATATTTTCAATGTCAAGTTTGATATGAGTTTCAGTCATTTAATTTAGATTTTTTCATCTCTAATCAACTTTATTGTACATACAATAAGATATCAACCTATATAAAAGATTCCTCTTAAATTTTAATTTTAATTTTTTTCATTTACATGACTTGAGTCATATATAAAAGATTCCTCTCAAATTTTAATTTTAATTTTTTTCATTTACAAGACTTGAGTCGTATATAAAAGATTCCTCTCAAATTTTAATTTTAATTTTTTTTATTTACAAGACTTGAGTCGTGTATCATACTTGAGTTGAAACTATATAAATCAACAGACGTCGCTGCATCTTTATAGAGTTTGAATACGTTGATTTGATCAAAGTGGCTGGAAAGAATTTTAGCAGCATGCAACTACGTACACGCAGCCACGAAAACAGAACGATAAAAGCGGACACTTTGACCAACCTCTCATATCAGTATTTACGTAAGGTTGCCGACAATTTGTCAAAATTCCAAAGACGGCGTTATTGCTTCAATGCCATTGTTCACTTGAAAAAACAAAAAATTGTTCACTTAAACTTGTGCTTTATTGGCCCATCAGCCTAATTAGATTTGATTTCGTCAAGTTAATCAGGGTAGCAGATCACAGATTCACAGTATAAGTCTTAAAAAAAGAAAAAGAAAAGAAAATGTTGTCTCACTGTATAAGGACACTTCAAGATCTTTGTAGTAGACCTGACAAATGGGTCATTTGATTCAGGTACGGGTCGAGTTAAGTTTGGGTTAGGTCATGTGTCGAATTAAGTGACATTTCAAATCGGTTCAATTTGAATCTGGTGAATTTTGGTTTGGATCGACTTTGAGTCAACCGATTTTTGGTCCAATATGTTTGTCATGCAAAAATAAGCCACTTCGTAGAAAATTTCAAGTTGGGTATGGTTTGTTTCAGATTAAATTGGATTTCGGGTTCACTTTCGAGTGAACCTATTTCGGATGTCGGATCGAGTATGGGTCCGAATCGTTCAGTTTTGGTTTCAGGTCTCGGGTCAATTTTGTCAGGTTTACTTCATAGTGAATGTTAATATTCCTTGTCTTCACATTCATGTTGTATTGAATAGGGGATGTACATGAGCTCAATCGAACCCGAGCCAGAACTAGCTCGGGGAGCTTAAGTTTAGATTTGGGCTCAAACTCCAACACACAATGCTTGGTTCAGGGTTTGGCCGACTAGGCTTGGCATTCTTTCTTTTTTTTTTTGGGGGGGGGGCCCCCGTTTTCAAATTCAAGGTCAAGATCCAAGTTAAATTCTATATGTTAGCTTTGGATTCAAAAGTAAGGTTCAGACTAAAATTTTATTGATCCTAATGATAATTTTATGTTTTTCATGCAAGCAAATAAGAAAAAAAAAAGAACTAATTGAGCTAAATCACCCCAACCCAAACTAAATCAAGCTAGGTTTTGCCAGATTTGAGCTCAACTTATTACGCTTTTGAGCTGTCTGGGGCATGACTTGAGCTCATTTGACTTGGGTCTCAGTCCAGCTTTGACCGAGCCAAACACTGGACTTGACAAATGTTTTAGTTATAAACTTATAATCCTAAGATATATATGAGTATATCCAGTTTTCATGAGGAAAAAAATAATAAACTTTTGTTGGGGGCAGGTACAATCATATAACGTATCATTTCTATATTCACCGAAGTCACTTCTACCGGATCTAACCCCCCAAAAAAAGCAAAACCAGAAATAATGTCGTCAGGTCCACGGTACCCGTCTAAAAATTCTTTTAAAATTAATCATCATATTGCAGTGGTCTGACTTTCTAATAATTATGGTTCCGCCGCGCCTCACCCCTAGAAAGAAACGTTCTTTTTTTTTTTTTATCTCAGATCTTAATCATTATTGATCTAATAAGGAATATAACTCTTTTATTATATATTTTTTTATTTATAGAACTTGAATTCGAGACCTTACCTTAAAAAAAGTCAAATCACTTGAACCGATCTGTAGTGATAGAAAGAAAAGTTCATTAGTAAGTTATATGACATCTTAGAAAATCATCCTGCTCAAATATGTATCTAAAACTTTAAAATAGATTCTAATGTTTACAAAGTAGATGATAATTATAGGAAATTAGGAATGACTTGCTCTACACTTATGCATAGATTCGATTATAATAATATTTTTTAACATTAATATATTTTTTTCTAAATGTTAGCGAGCTGAGTTATACAATAACTTCACGAAGCGAGAATTCATTTGACAAGATAAACGAGACTCAAAAGGAATATCCCCTTCTTAATGCAATGTATAATAATAGTTATCATAACACTTTAAGCGAATTTTATGGGTCGCTTATCCACAAAATCGTCAAATAAATGTATAGTAATAGTTATCATAACACTTTAAGCGAATTTTATGCGTCACTTATCCACAAAATCGTTGGGTACCTAAATTGCATACCCCCATATAAAGTGCAATTCAGCCAATTCTGTCCAAGCAGGAAATAAAGCTCTTCCAACATGAATTTTCTTTATTCATAGAGCTTGGACACCGTAACCTATCAATTATGAATTACAGGGGCTGATTCTAAACTTTGTTTACAAGGAGCCGGACTTTTGATGACCCATCTGTATGCACAACTTTACCTACCCTACAGGCTACAGGGTGATATCCAAGAGTGAGAATTGGATCTTTCCAGGGACACATCATATTAATTAATTAGCTCACATATTGTCATCTCTAACTTTAGGAATAAGTGTCGAGACGATTTAACCAATCTTTGAAGGTTGGTGAAAGTTATTAATGCTAATTAGCATTAAGGATTCATGCAATACTTCATGCATGAGATTTATGCATGTAACTATTTTTATTTTATATTGAAAGTTTTTATTCTTTAATTGGAAATTTTAATAATGCTCATTATGATAAATACATTAATATTATAAAACATAAACCATATATATTTAACATCATACCTTGTAACCATCAAAATAATTAATAATGCATTAATAGCCGGGATTACTATACATTGAAAAGTCATGAGATGTAGAATTAGGATTGTACATAATTTTGGAAATAAAATCTTTCATTATTAAAATCTTTATTAATAACTTTAATTTTACCAGTTTGTACCCCGTACGTTTGTATTGGTGTCTAAATCTATGTTATCTATAAAGCTATGACCCTCTTATGGTGTACAACTTTTGACTTCCCGTTTTTGCCCTCTTTCTTTGCAATGTATATATTAAAATGATGGGGTAAATTTGTCCAACCACAATAAATTTAAGAATTTAATTCAAAATTTGAAAATCTTTATATAATAAATGTAAAGATGTATAAAAGGTTGAGAAAGCTTCCATCCTCAAATTCTAAAATCTCAAGCAATAGTGCTTATAAACCATTAATCATTCTGCAACATGAATCTTAGCAATTGATATTCTAAGTACATTAGGTTTCAGGTTCGATTCTCGCTCCCTTTATTGTATTGCACTGCCTTCGTGACTCATTTAAAAAAAAAACATAAATCTTACCCTTTAGTTTGTTTTTAGTTTTGGGGGGGGGGGAATTCAATATCCCATACTTGCCTTAACATCACAACTCCTGTAACCCCCTTTGTTTAGTTTAACCGTCGTTGCACCACACATAAGTATTTTTTATCTTATCAATTTCATAGGCGAATAGGTTATATAGTTAAATTTTAAAAAAATAGAAGATCACCCAATAAATTATATATAAAGTTTAAAATGTTAATAGTTTTGGAAATAAATATTGTTTGCAGACAAAATTATAAAAACAAATCATATTCAACATTGAAAACATCAACATCAATTTTTATGCATATATTAGAAAGATAATAATGAAGTTCATTCCTAAAAAGAATAAGTAACTATGTTTAAATTATTTCGTGGAGGATAGAAAACTTTAGCTACATTTATAAGTTATATCTATGAATCTTAATAGTAAAAAGTGAAATAATTTATAAATAGTATATATAGTAAACATTAGAAGATATGTTTTATTTATTTGGAGTTCACTACTATATTCTAAATGATGATGTTAATTAGTTTCAATATTTAAATATTAAAATTAATTATTTATAATACAAGATATGACTTGCTTTTATTATTCAACTTATAATTTCTTTTTTTTTTGACAATAACATAGGATTTTTTTCCTATTAAAAAAAAGAAGGAAAGGAGATAATTAATTTTAAATATTTTATTTCTAGAGAAGAGAAAATAATAGCTATCTATAGTACTTATTCTATGAATTTTTATAATAAAAATAACTAAAATATATTACATAAAAATTACATAATTAATTTATTATATAAATATATGTATGCATCCTAATAATAAAAAGCAAAATAATTTATAATTAGTATATATAGTAAAAATTAGAAGATATGTTTTATTTGTTTGGAGTTCACTGCTATATTATAAATGATGATTTTAATTATTTTTAATATATAAATATTAAGATTAATTATTTGTAATATAACATATGACTTACTTTTATTATTCAACTTGTAATTCCTTTTTTTTTTGGACAATAACATAGGATTGTTTTCCTATTAAAAAAAAGAAGAAAGGGTGACAATTAATCTTAAATATTTTATTTCTAGAGAACAAAAAATAATAGCTATCTATAGTACTTATTCCATGAATTTTATAATAAAAATAACTAAAATATATTACATGAAGATTACATAACAATATATACAATTGCATTATTGATCAATATAGTCGCATTACACAGAGAGAAAATACTCTTGAAACTTCTAACATTAGGATTTTAGAAATTCCAATGCATGAATTTTGGTCCCTAGTGTCGCGGAAGACCAATAGTTCAAGAGCTTATCTTATATTTCAACCCGCATAACTATTAAACTACATGTCAATAGCAGTAGTTTAAAATTTCGATAAACATATGAATATTAAATCAAAGAGCATATTAAACCCTAAACCTAAAACAATAGTCTTAAACCCAAAAGCTATAAATCTTCAAAACAACTGTAAACCTTAAAACCCTTGAGGCCCACACCTTAACCTAGCTTTGCATAGGATCACATTTTTAAAAAAAAAAATTATAGGATCATATTAATGATAGTCTTTTTGACTTTCCTAAGTTTTAAAAATAAGATATAAGGTAAAAAATAGTTTTAAATTTTAAGAAGATAAGAGTTAAATTTATAATAAAATCTTTAATGTTTTACTCTTTTTGGGTATTATATAGTTATCGCGCATTGTTTCGTTTTAATTCTACTCTTTCTTGATATTTTGCTCTATGTATATATTTAATTATCTATATCGTGTTTTTTATTGTATAATTTTATCATGTTATCATTGCTATACATTATGTATTTTTTGAAATTTATAACATCTCTATCCAAATTCATGCCTAATATCCTCCTGATGTGCTTTTAAGGGATTGAATGTATTAATTTTTCTATTGAAATAGAAGATTATGATAAGAACAATTTTTCACTATTTACATTGTGAACTAAAATTAATTATTTCAACTATCAAATTATTTCTTTTCCATTTTAGAACTAATTATATCTAAGTTATATTTTAAAATTTAAATAGCCCGTGCAAAAATACCGGTACAAACCAGTTCTACCAAACAATAATATAACCATGGTTTTTAATTGCAATAACTATCCCACGTAATTTTATCATCTCCCCCTCATTCCCGCTTTCATAGGCCATTAATTTCATATCAAAATGAGGGTTAAATTCAATGTCCAACGTTCCTTTTTAGGGGTGGGGGGGGATAGTATTAATATCCAATTTTGTTCTATGTGAAATCTTTATCTTTATCTTACAAATGCTAGAATGGGTGGATGCCTGCAACGTGTGTTAATGGGCCAGAAGTAGATTGCTTGAGTTTAGTTGCAAATTTCCACTTTGATACAAGATATGACTTGATTTAAAGGCTAGGCCAGCAATCAAGCCTAAGGATCCACCAAGAATTGCTTAAAGGCAATGCTACCCACAATTCTATAAAGGATTCCACTCAAGACTCACCACCTTTTGAAAAAAGATAAAGAAAACTCAAGATTTTTGAGAAAAAATGAAAGCATAAGCTTCTTTGCATAAACATTCAACAACCCGTTCTACATCCTAAGGCTTCCCCTTATATAGGAGAGCTTCACAAGGCTTCAAAATGCAGCAAAACAAGGCCTTGGACGACCATAAAGCAAAGAAGGGAACCAAAAAGCAACAAACAAAAGCTGAAAAGTGCTTTTTACTTTATGTCAGTACTTTTCAGTTTACATAGGTCAACGTTAAAAGGCTATATCTCCTAGGTTTGTTGGCCAAATTAGCTGAAAAAGGACTTGTTAGAAAGCTATAGAAGTCAGCTTTCAGGGGCCTCCTTTTTTAGGCAATTTGGAGCTCCCGTTTTGGAGATATGAGGCAAAACATGCAGGTGGTGCAGGCTGGGGCAGAAACTACAGCATGTGGGAAAAGACTCCACTTGACCTATGACCTATTGCCTTGGACTAGAACTCTTTTTATGCTCTTTTATCTGACATAAGAAGGTTTCCAAAAAGTAGATTTTCAGCAAAATAAACCCATTCTAAGCTTGATTAATTAAGCCCACAAAACCGGGTTAAAACCGGGTAATTTTGCCATTAGCATGCAACTTGCTGTTTTAGGGCTTCTTTATTATCTCCGAGGGTTTAACTTCATTTTGATGGACTAAAACCTTTAGAAGACCCCTTGACCTTCCCAAAATAGACAAGTCACGCATCCCAAAGGTTTAGGATGAGGTTGGAATTGGAGCTCCAAACAGTACAAGGTCCAAGCCCCCTTTGATGTAGCTTGTGAGCATTAAGGAGAAGTTGTGAACCCTCTTGGACTTGTATAGGCATGACGTTTGCTTCATCCTCCCCTTCTTGAATGTGATTTGCCCTCAAATCATCACCTTCTTTTTCATCCTCAAGATAGGGTGTGAGATCACCCACATTGAATATAGAGGAAATACCCATGTCCCCGGGTAGCTCTATCTTGTAAGCATTGTCATTTATCCTTTCAAGGACCTTGAATGGACCATCACTCCTTGGCATGAGCTTGTTCTTCCTTCTAGAGGGGAACCTTTCCTTCCTCAAGTGTATCCATACCAAGTCCCCGGGTTTGAAGGTAATGGCTTTGCAGTGCTTGTTGGCCCTAGCTTTGTACAACTCATATGTCATCTCAATCTTGGCCCGAATCTCTTGGTGAAGCTTCTTTATCTCTTTGGCCCTCTCCTCGGCCTTATAGCTCACTCTAGACTCAAGTGGGAGTGGTATGAGTTCTAGGGGATTTAGAGGGTTGATCCCATAACATGATTCAAAGGGAGAGTGGGCCGTAGCAAAACTAGGAGTGCGGTTGTATGCAAACTCAGCATGGGGAAGCCTGAGATCCCACTCCTTGATGCTTTTACTCACCAAACTTCTAAGCAAAGTAGCAAGAGTTTTGTTGGTGACTTCGGTTTGGCCATCGGTTTGAGGATGGTGGGAGGTACTATACAAGAGCTTAGTACCAAGGAGCCTCCATAAACATCTCCAAAAGTGGCTAAGAAACTTTGTGTCTCGATCCGACACAATGCTCTTAGGGATGCCATGAAGCCTAACAACTTCTTTGAGGTAGAGGTGAGCTATGTAAGATGCATCATCCGTCTTCTCACATGGAATGAAGTAAGCCATCTTTGAGAAACGGTCCACCACCACCATAATAGAATCTTTGCCTCTTTGAGTTCTTGGGAGAGCAACTATGAAGTCCATGCTCACATCCTCCCATGGGCCATTAGGGATAGGCAAAGGAGTGTACAACCCTTGGTGGAATTGACTTTTGGCCTTTTGACAAATAGGACACTTGGAGATTACCTCATGAGCATCACCTCCCATTCTTGGCCAATAAAAGTGCTCCTTAAGCATGTCAATGGTCTTGTTGATCCCAAAATTACCGGCTACACCACCACCATGAACTTCCTTGACAAGAAGCTTCCGGATTGGTCCCTTTGGAATGCAAAGCTTGTTGCCTTTGAATAAGAAGCCCTCTTGAAGAATATAAGGGCCATGCTTGTTGCCCTCTTGAGCATTGAGGTAGGGCTTGAAATCCTCATCTTCTTGGTAGTGATCACGGATAAATTGGAAGCCAAGGACCCTTGCTTCCATCACGGCTAGTAGAGAATGCCGCCTTGAAAGAGCATCCGCAACCACATTGATACTCCCCTTTTTATGCTTGGCCACAAAGGAGAAGCTTTGCATGAACTCAACCCATTTAGCATGCCTTGGATTGAGTTTGTGTTGGCAATTCAAATACTTTAATGCTTCATGGTCCGAATGGAGTACAAATTGTTTTGGCCTTAAGTAATGAGACCAATGATCAAGAGCTCTTACCAATGCATAGAACTCTTTGTCATAAGTGGAGTAATTCTTCCTTGAACCATTAAGCTTCTCACTAAAATAGGCAATGGGGCGTAGATCTTGTATAAGGACAACCCCTATACCAACTCCACTTGCATCACAATCAACTTCAAAGAGCTTGTTGAAGTCGAAAAGGGCTAACACCGGGGCCTCACATAGCTTGGATTTGAGTTTCTCAAAGGCACCATGGGCGGCTTTGGTCCACTCAAAAGAACCTTTCTTCATGCATTCAGTGGTGGGGGCCATGAGGGTGCTAAACCTCTTGATGAATCTCCTATAAAAAGATGCCAAGCCATGGAAACTCCTAACTTCAGTGATGGTGGTGGGAGTTGGTCATGACTTGATAGCTTCCACTTTGCCTTAGTCCATGGAGATGCCATCACTAGAAACAACATACCCCAAAAAGGTGACTTGGGGTGCAAAGAACTCACATTTTTCAAGCTTGCCAAAGAGTTTTTGAGCTCTTAGAACCATGAAGACTTCTTCCAGGTGATGTAGGTGATCTTTTTGATTCTTTGAATAAATGAGGATATCATCAAAGTAGACCACCACAAATTTCTCAAGAAAAGGCCTCAAGACCTCATTCATCAATCTCATGAAAGTGCTAGGGGCATTGGAGAGGCCAAAGGGCATCACTAGCCACTCATAAAGCCCACCCTTTGTCTTGAATGCCGTTTTCCACTCATCACCTTCCCTCATGCGGATTTGGTGATATCCACTCCTTAGATCAATTTTGGAGAAGATGGAGGAGCCATGGAGTTCATCAAGCTTGTCATCAAGCCTAGGTATGGGGTACCTATACTTGATAGTGATGTTGTTGATGGCTCTACTATCCACACACATGCGGTATAACCCATCCTTCTTAGGTACTAAAAAAGCTGGAACCGAGCAAGGACTCATGCTCTCCTTCACATAACCTCTAGCCAATAGTTCATCAACTTGCCTTTGAAGTTCTTTGGTCTCTTGAGGGTTGCATCTATAGGCTGCTTTGTTTGGAAGTGGGGCACTGGGAATGAGGTCAATTTGATGCTCAATGCTTCGGATTGGAGGGAGTCCGGGAGGTAGATCTTGTGGGAAGACATCCTTGTATTTTGCGATGAAGGGAATGATTTTGGGATGTAAAGGAGTTACTTCCTCACTTTTGTTGCTTTCAAGCATGAGTATAGCTAGAACTTGCTTACCCTTGCTCAAAGCTCTCTCAACCCGTGTTTCACTCAACATGAGAAGGTCTCTCTTTTTCTCACTTCCCACCCCGGGTTTTGATTTGTGGATTTGGTGTGGGGGTAATGGGTTTAAGACTATCTTTTCCTTTTCAATGACCAATGAATAAGTGTTCTTGAACCCACCATGAACAACATGTTTATCAAATTGCCAAGGCCTACCCAAGAGTACATGGCAAGCACTCATGGGTACCACATCACAAAGCACATTATCTCTATACTTTCTACCAATTGAAAAAGAGATGAGTGCTTGCTTAGATACCTTAATGTCGCCACCATCATTGAGCCATTTGAGAGAATAAGGCTTGGGATGTGAAATAGTAGGAATTCCAAGCTTCTCAATAAGTGTGGTAGAGGCCACATTGGTGCAACTTCCCCCATCAATAATCAAGTTGCAAACCTTGTCTTGTATGGTGCACCGGGAGTGAAAGATCATGTCCCTTTGAGCTTTGTCATAAGGAGTGTCTTGGGTATGTAAAACCCTCCTCAAGATAAGTAACTCACCTTCATCGGCCTCAAGTTGAGTCTCTTCTTCCATGGAGTCCGATTCTTCCTCATGAGCTTCCTCTTGAGTTTCCATCAATGGGGCATCTACTTCCTCAACTTCTTGGATGGTCATAACCTTTGGTTGGGGCAGTCATATTAGAAGTGTCCATACCCTTGACATTTAAAGCACTTCTTGCCTTCAAGTTTCTTAGGCAATTCTTTGGGTGTAGGAAGTGCCACGGTCTAGCCCTTGTTAACCCGTGAAGTACCTTCGGGTTTAGGAGGAAAAAAGGGCTTGAATGGGGGCTTTGAACTTACTTGCTCTCTTGGAAATGGCTTGGTGAAGACCTTCTTTTCTTTCTTTCTCTTTTCAACTTTGAGAGCTAGTTTGAAGACATCATCCAAGGTGAAATAGGTTTCAAGTTCCACCTTTCTTGCAATAAGATGGCTCAACCCATTGAGAAACCTAGCCACGGTTTGCTCTTGGAGTTCACGGATGCCTCCCCTCAATAGGAGTTGCTCAAATTCTGTCATGTACTCACCCACACTCATGTTGTTTTGCTTGAGTGAGAATAGCCGGTTGTAGATGTCTTGCTTGTAGCTTTCGGGGAGAAATCTCTTGTTCATTAGGAGAAAGCTCTTGTTCATAAGAGACTTAAGCTTTTCCCATGAGTTGATCTTGCTTCTTCCTTCTCTAGCCCCTTGCTTCTTGACATTTTCAAACCACAAGGAGGCATACCTTGTAAGTTTGAGACTAGCAATCTTGAAGCTCTTCTCATCATCATAACCTTTAGCTTCAAAGATTCGGTCCAAGGCTTGGACCCATTCAAGTAACTCATCAGGATTCAAGTTGCCATTGAACTCTAGGCGTTCCACTTTGATGTCCCTAAACTCATCCATAGGAGGTCTTCTACCTCCCCTTCTTGGATTACTTCCCATGCTTGAGTCACTAGAGAAGTCTTGTTCATCTCCATCATCACTAGGCTCTTGAGTTCTTTGGCCTCTTTGGAAAGCCATAAATTGGTTGGTCATTTGCTCAAGTTGCCTACTAAGTTGCCTCACACTTTGTTGCAAGGCTAGAGTGACATTGTCTTGCCTCATGATGTGAGCTTGTTCTAGGCTCATACCCCTTGGTACCCTTGCCGGTTGTGGAGAACTGGTTGAGGGATCTTCTTCATTAGACATGGTGAAAGGTGGGAAAGGAGAAGAGGAGAGGTTTAGGGCTCGGTTAGGAGGAGGCACGGGCGTGCTAGGGAGGCAGGTGCGAAAACAGGCTGGGGGAGGGGTGGCACGGGGTGACCATGCTAGTCTTCTGGAGGAAAGTGGGGGTGGCACGGTCGTGCTCTTCAGCACGGGGTGGTCATGCCACAATTCGGCCCCCTTGCACGTTTTTGGTGAAAGGTGTTTTTCTGGGGTGTTTCGGTGGGAGTTTGTGTTTGGCTGTTTTGTGGGGGTTCTTTGAGGAGTAAAGGAGGTATTTTGGGGGAAAGCAAGTGCGGTTAAAGGGGTTTGTGAGCTTGGCAAACTGTTTGGCCAAGTTTGTTTTGAGAAGTTGAAGTTAGAGAGATGTGTAGGTTCACTACAGTTTTGATAACAAAGGTGAATGAAAACTTGGGTAAGGATGAAACCAAAGCAAGGAAATGTGATATAAACTTAAGAACACCAACCTGGATTAGCTCTGATACCAAATGGAGCGTGTGCTAATGGGCCAAAAGTAGATTGCTTGAGTTTAGTTGCAAATTTTCACTTTGATAGAAGATATGACTTGATTTAAAGGCTAGACCACCAATCAAGCCTAAGGATCCACCAAGAATTGCTTAAAGGCAATGTCACCCACAATTCTATAAAGGATTCCACTCAAGACTCACCACCTTTTGAAAAAGGATAAAGAGAACTCAAGACTTTTGAGAGAAAATGAAAGCATAAGCTTCTTTGCATAAATATTCAACAACCCTTTCTACATCCTAAGGTTTCCCCTTATATAGGAGAGCTTCACAAGACTTCAAAATGCAGAAAAACAAGGCCTTGGACGACCATAAAGCAAAGAAGGGAACCAAAAAGCAACAAACAAAAGCTGAAAAGTGCTTTTTACTTTATGTCAGCACTTTTCAGTTTACATAGGTCAACGTTAAAAGGCTATATCTCCTAGGTTTGTTGGCCAAATTAGCTGAAAAAAGACTTGTTGGAAAGCTCTAGAAGTCAGCTTTCAGGGGCCGCCTCTTTCAGGCAATTTGTAGCTCCCGTTTTGGAGATATGAGGCAAAACATGCAGGTGGTGCAAGCTAGGGCAGAAACTACAGCATGTAGGAAAAGACTCCACTTGACCTATGACCTATTGCCTTGGCCTAGAACTCTTTTTATGCTCTTTTAGCTGACATAATAAGGTTTCCAAAAAGTGGGTTTTCAGCAAAATAAACCCATTCTAAGCTTGATTAATTAAGCCCACAAAATCGGGTTAAAACCGGGTAATTTTGCTGTTAACATGCAACTTGCTGTTTTAGGGCTTCTTTATTATCTCTGAGGGTTTAACTTCATTTTGATGGACTAAACCCTTTAGAAGACCCCTTGACCTTCCCAAAATAGACAAGTCACGCATCCCAAAGGTTTAGGATGAGGTTGGAATTGGAGCTCCAAATCAGTACAAGGTCCAAGTTCCCTTTGATGTAGCTTGTGAGCATTAAGGAGAAGTTGTGAACCCATTTGGACTTGTATAGGCATAATGTTTGCTTCAATGCCTAAAAATGCTTCCCTCCCTCAATCCAAGCTTGTCATTAATCCAAGCTTCACAACAGTTGATCAAAATCTTAGGCAATCTCAGCCCCTAAATTTATCTTGATAACCGCCAATCTCTCCCTTTTTACTGGGTACATTAGATCTCAGGTTTGATTCCCTCCTCCCTCATTGTATTGCACTTTTTACCTATCCCTTTTTACTGAGTATATTGGGTTTCAGGTTCGATTCCCCCCTCCCTCATTGTATTGTACTTTTTACTGGA
>JACYFF010031958.1:19461269-19483257 GCA_017589665.1 Selenicereus undatus | reverse complement strand
TGTTATGCAGGGCTTCAATCTCTTTATTCATAGCTTGGACCCATTCAGGCTTCTTTGCTGCTTCTTCATAATTGCTGGGCTCAGAGTATTGTGATAATTGAGTATGAAAAGCATGGAACTCTGCAGGGAAATTGTTAATTTGAACCATTCCACAAAAAAAAAATCCTTTAGATGAGCAGGTTGCTTGTGCATTCTAGTGGATCTTCTGAGAGATTGATGGGAAATATTTTGTGAAGGAATGTTATGTTGGTGTGTAGGTTCATGTGGATGTGGGGAGGTGTTGCAGCTGTTGGAAGGAGAGTTAAAGTGAGGGATGTCTAATCCTGTCTCTATTTGTGTGGTAGACTCAGTGCTAGACAAATCAGAATTAACAGAAGGCATGTTTGGTGTGTCAGGGATGAAATCTGATATTGCTGGTAAAGGAATATCTGAGTGGTGAGGTCAAGAATGAAAAGGAAAGGTGTTTTCATGAAAAATCACATCTCTAGATATGACAATTTTCTTGGTTTTGAGATCAAAGAGTTTATAGGTCTTTTGATTAATGGGATATCCTAAGAAAATGCAAGGATTGGCTTTGGGCTGTAGTTTATCTCTGTTTCTCTTTAAGGTAGAAGCATAACATAAACAACCAAAACACTTTAAATGAAGATAAGTAGGTTTAACTTTGTACAGAATCTCAAAAGGTGTTTGACTGTCAAGGACTAAATAAGGCATTCTATTTATTAAATAAACTGCAGTTAAAAGTGCTTCTCCCCAAAACTTGTTAGGAACATTAGACTGAAAAAGTAAAGCTCTTACCACTTGTAGCAAGTGTTGATGCTTCCTTTCCACAACTCCATTTTGCTGTGGGGTGTCTACACAAGTAGTTTGATGTACAATACCTTTGGTTTTGTAGAGTTCTAGGGCTAGGGAATCTTTAAATTCCAAGCCATTGTCTGTTCTGATGATTTTGACAGTAGCTCCATATTGTTTTTCAGCATATGTAACAAATGTTTTGACTAAAGGAAATGCAGAACTTTTTGTTGCCATTAAATGCACCCATGTGGCTCTAGATTTGTCATCCACAATTGACAGAAAATAAACAGCTCCATCATGGGTTTTGTATGGACAGGGACCCCATATGTCAATGTGTAAAACCTCAAAACAACATTCAGATTTATTAATGCTCAAAGGAAATGGTTGTCTATGCATTTTAGCCATAGGACAAACTTGACAAATACCACGTTTGCTATCAATACAAAAAGGTAAGGCAACATTCTTAAGCTGATCAAAAGATAGGTGTCCTAGTCTTTGGTGCCATAGCTCAGATTTGGACAAGCAGGCAATAGAGGTCCTCTTATTGTCTGTACTGTAGTTTCCCAGAAAGGCTTGTTGAGCTGTATTGTCTTTATGCAGCAGATATAGTCCTTTATGTTCTTTACCAAGGAGGAGTTCCTTCTGTATAGTGGGGGCTTGAAGCAAACATGAAGTTGGGGTAAAAGTCAGTGTGGCTGAGAATTGTTTGACTAATTTGCTGACAGACAACATATTGTATTGGAAGGTGGGTATATATAGGACATTATGAAGTTCTATTTCATTTCTCAGGTACATAGAACCTGAATGTGTAATAGAGGCTGTTTTTCCATTTGGCATAGTAATGATCCAAGGTTAATCAAGCTTCTTAACATTATGTAATAATGAAAGTTCATAAGTGACATGATCACTAGCACCACTGTCCACAATCCAAATACTATCATGTGTAGATTTAGTAAGGAAGCAGAAAGTTTTACCAGCAAAGAAACCTGCAACCCCTTCTCCTTCATTTGTCTTGCCTGCATTGGAGGTGTGATGTTGTAAGAGCTGCATAAGTTGATTATATTACTCTGCAGTTAAAGCTGGTGTCTGGAAAGAGTTATTATTTGCTTCACTTTCAGTTTGAACAACAACTGCAATCCTCCTTCCCCTATAAAGCTTGTGTCCAGGTGGGTATCCATGGAGTTTGAAACACCTTTGAGTTGAATGACCTGGTATCTTGCAGTGATCACAGAAATAAGTTCTTTTCTCTTGATAATTCTTATCTGCAAAGCTTTTCTGTCCCATTTTATAACTTCCAAAATTAAACTACTGATAACCAGTGTTTGATGCAGGATTGAACTTTGATGTCCCTTGACTATAAGGCCTTTGTTGGAATTGGTTATTCTTGAAATAATCCCCAGATACTTGGCTATAAAAGGCAGCAGAATTGCTGTTAATGGGGACAGTAGAGGATAATGATCTTTGTTTCTCTTCTTGTAGCACAATTTGATAGACTTGGTCAAGACTTCGCAATGGTTTAATCATTAATATGTTTCCTCTGAAATTTCTATAGTCCTCATGTAGACCAAACAAAAACTGCATTAGTTGTTGGTCATGAATCATCTTTTTAGCAGTAATTAAGCTTGCACAAGAATCTCCACTTGTAGTACAACAGGGCAATTTTTTAATCATACTGTTATATGCATCCCAAAGTTTCTTGATTTGTGTAAAGTATTCAGTGACTAACAAATGTCCCTGTGAAATTACACATAATTCTCTCTGTATCTGAAATACTCTTGTGCCATCTGCTTCACCAAAACGTTGTTCTAACTGTATCCAGACATCCTTAGCAGTAGCAGAAAAAAGTATACTCTGAGCTATGTCCTTAACAACAACATTCATAATCCAAGATAGCACCATCTTATCACATCTTTCCCAGTGAGCTATTAAATTCATAGCAGTAGGTTTTGCACAATGCCCCAAAACAAAACCTAGTTTGTTCTTGGCTACTAAAGCTATTTCCATTGCCTTTTTCCAATGACTGTAATTGTCTCCATTGAGGAGATCACTGACCAGAATGTTGTTGGGGTTGTCTGATGGATGAATGTATAGAAGATGGGATGGCTCACTTAGATTTCCAACATACAATGCATTTGTATCAGCTTCTTCATTCACAACAGTCATGTTTTGGAAAGATTTCACCGAGAATGCTTTTGAACAATTAACCAATATGTTCAGATTTCAAACAGGCAGGTAGAACAATAACAAGACATTCAAGAAAAATCAAAAGATCTTGTTTCAATGTATTGTTGAATATCCAGAATTTCAAAGAAAGTAGACTTCAAATCTCAGAGTGATATCACCTTGATTTTGTCGATTCCAAGCAAGAATTGAATGATCAAACAATATATGATTTCATCGAACAGGATTGAACATCAAGTATAACCAAACCTGAAAGCTCTGATACCATGTTATCAATGGTAGAATGCCATGCGAGTGTTTGAGAGAAAGAGAGAAAGAGATAGAGACAATGAGAGAGTTGTATATTCTGTTATTCAACAATGTGTGTAAGAGAGAATACAATCTATTAACTTATTACACAATTGATGAGGGGAGATATATGTAGGATGGTTTTGACATAACTAACTTCCTAATTTTATGCTAACAACCTTCTAACTAATTCTAGCTATTGTCCTCATCAGGTGGCCATTAAAATAGATTTGGAAAAGGCAATGGCAGATGAAAATGGAGCTTCATCCACTACACCTTCATGGAAATGTGCCTTCCACAAAACTTGATTAAGATCATAATGGTGTGTATTTCAACATACTCGATGGCAATCCTACGGAATGGTAAACCCGCGGAGGAATTTCACCCAAGTAGGGGCATTCGACAAGGCAACCTAGGATCACCTTACATATTTGAAGCTTGCATTGAAAGGCTGGCACATCTAATAAAAGATGCTATCTTTATGAATCAATGGAAACCAATTCAAGCAAGTCGAAGCGGCCATAAATCTCTAGCTTGTTATTTGCCGATGACCTCATCCTTTTTGCTAAAGCTTCAGCTGACCAAGCACAAGTAGTGAATAATTGCCTTAGACAATTTTGCTGTGTCCCAGGAAAAAAAAGTAAACACGGTAAATTATCGAGTTTACTTTTCACCAAATGTCCAGGAGCACAAAGTTGATGAAATTTCCACTATATTAGGAATGACTGGCACTAGGATCTGGGTAAATATCTTGGTGTACCAACCATCAATGGCCGAGTAACTAAGACCATGTACGAGCAGGTTGTTGAGAGAATGGGAAAAAGGCTGGCGGGGTGGAAGATGAAATGCCCGTCACTAGCTAGGCGAATTACTCTTATTTAGCCCATCCTGGCGGTGATTCCCTCGTGTACTATGCAAACAACAAAATTATTGAGGGCAACATGTGATGAACAGGATAGGAAAACAAGACGATTTCTACAGGGGAGGGCGGATGTCTATGGAATGTAAACCACATTTAGTATCCTGGGACATTGTAACAAGGCCGAAAGGAGGACTAGGAATACGAGCAATGCGGCAACTCAATTCAGCATTCCTATTAAAATTGGGCTGGAGGATGATGAATGAAGCAGAGTCATTATGGGCTTGAATGATCCATCATAAGTATTGTCGAGGAGGGGTGGAGCTACATAAGATTTCGACAAGAGAAAAAACATCATCCACATGGAGTGGAATTTTGGAAAACTGGGAGATATTAAATAAGGGACTTGGTCATGCAGTCGTAGATGGCTAGAAGACATTGTTTTAGAGACACTTGTGGGTAGGAGAATAACTGTTATTGTTTGTAGCCAGTAGGAATGTTCCTCAACATATGCAAGATGAGCTAGTAGTTGACTATTGGGATAACCAAATAGGATGGCAGCGGGAGAAATTTTCGGATTACCTCCCTACTGAAGTTCTCAATCGAAGAGCCTCATATAAGTTATTTCAGGAAGGTGATGGTGATCGACTTTATTGGAAAAGCATTAGAGCTAAGAAGTTTAAGATAATATCAGTGATAACCATGATTTGCAGCCGATACTGGGAAGGGAAACCTCTTAGAAATGGGCTTAGAGGATTAATGTGCCACAAAGGTGCAGAATGTTTCTTTGGCTCGTCTCTCACAAACATGAATAGGGAAAAGCTGGCTTGACGAATAACCCACTGTGCCCACTATGTGAAATGGAGTATGAAACAACCGATCATGCACTGCGTTTGTGCCCAAAAGCGGCGACTGTATGCCAATGGTTTCATAGCAAGGGCATCGAAAAATTTGACAGTCATTTGGCTTTAAACGAATTGGCCAAGCTTAATATATTAAGCAAGGACCTGGTAAAAGATTAGGACATGAAATTTGTGATTACCATGTGGAACATTTGAAAATGGAGAAACTTAGTGTGCTTCAACAGTTTGGCTACCACACCCAGTGACAAACCCAATTTTTTAGTGGGGCAATTGCGCTATGTAGGTAATTTAGGATTACCTGAATGCGGAAATTCGATTGTCAGGACCTTATGCTTGCTTGACCGCTACCCTCGAACTGGTGGCTGCCAGAGTCATCAATAAGTCACGCTCCAAAACCCGAACCTCTAGGATGGTTAGGCAGTGAGAGGGAAGGACAGAGAGAATTAGGGAATAGCTCTTGCTTGCTGTGTTTCTGTGTCACACACACACCCATTCATAGTGGTTAATCCTGAAACTGAAAACAGACCTTAAAGGGCTGATTAATACACAATAATCCCCTTCCTAACTGCCAAATCAATTAGGGTGATTATGGGCATTTAGTGTGTGTGACCATTACCGGTCAACAGCTCCCCCTCGGTCATACAGACCTCAAATCTCATATCTCTCTACCAACATATTCCCTCACGTTTCATACTGGGAATGGAGCGTGTGACCAAATCAAAACCGAGCACATCAGTGTTATATCAAGTCACCATCTAACTGACATAACACCTCCAAGAAAACCAATACCTCGAATCATTCAAGAGCATCACCAATGGCATACAATGTCCCTTTATGCCTGATATATCAATTGATTATATACTAAATATAATTGCTCGGGCTTGATATGGTGATGGAAAATGATTCTTCCTTAGACAATTAGAATAGTCTATCTTAGCATAACTGCTTTCCTAATGTGCTCCGCTGGACCGTATACATCTTGGCCCTTGGATAACACATTAAGGCAGCAACATTATACTCAGATTTCATATTATAACTCTAAGTCCAAGAGTATTGCCAATGAGGGTCACACGGTGACAAGGTTAGGGATTTCACTTGTCACCCATCAAATAGGTCGTCATATAGCACACACAGTATGAGAGTGTGTCACAGCGTAGCTCCAACTAAGTTGGGCATGTCACTCTTCTGTGCCATGCGAACCATAAGTCTGGCTTTTACTTAAAAAAACCATCATGAGTTACTAGATTAACATACACAATGTTAATCACTACACTCAAGATTCGACCATAAGGCTTCAATATGAAAACTCATTTCATATTCGACTCCCTCGAGTCTCATCTTAGTCTCACTAAGGCGACTATATTCTTCCATTCATACACACTTGGTATAAGTAATCAATATTGCACACCTAGTGCTAATATGATTTAGTCTCATCCTGTCTGCTACTCAAGCATCAGGGCGATTGCCTATGTGACAAGGCCAATCTGAAGCCTGGTGACATTACAATGTGCCTTAAAATGTACTCACATAGTCATGAATATCTGAAAAAAAACATCATTCTTTATTTCATAAATATTCAATACAAGAGTACATATGTCCATCATACATGTAGATACATCCAAAAACTAAATCCTATGTAGACCTAAGCTCATCACATGAGCTTTAAAAGCGTCTCTAGGAATAGGCTTAGTTAATGGATCAGCTATCATCCTACTTGTAGATATATACTTAATGGCAACTTCTTTCTCTTTTATGGCGTTTAGAATAAAATGATAACGCCTCTTGATGTGCTTGGTTTTTCTGTGGAACTTGGGATCCTTAGCAAACTAGATAGCAGCAGTATTGTCACACAACAACTCTACAGGATCGTCAACTCCAGGAGTGAGATCAAGATCCTGGAGAAAATTCCTCAGCCATATTGCCTCTTGATTGGCGAGGCAACAAGCAACATACTCTGCTTCCATAGTAGAAAGTGTTGTGCAGTCTTGTTTCTTACTGCACCAAGATATGGCTCCCCCAACTAGGGTGAACACATATCCGGAGGTAGATCTAGACTCATCTAGATCACCACCCCAATCAGCATTTATATATCCTCTCAGCTTAAGATCCCCTCCTTGGTAGCAAAGCACAAGATCACTTGTACCACGTAGGTACCGAAAGATTCTCTTGACGGCTTGCTAGTGAGCAGACCCTGGGTTGCTTTGGTAACGACTTACCTAGCCAATCGCAAAGCAAATGTCTAGCCGTGTACACAACATGGCATACATTAAGCTGCCCACTACACTTGCATGAGGAACGTTACTCATTCTCTCCTTCTCTTTGTCTATCTTAGGGCACTGATCAAGGTTTAAGGTTAGACCCTTTTCAATTGGAGTATTCACGGGTTTAGAATAATGCATTCGAAAGCGTTCCAAGATTTTATTAATGTATGCTTCTTGACTTAGACCAAGAAGCTTCTTGGAACGGTTTCGAGTTATTTCAACACCTAGGACATACCTAGCCTTACCCATGTCCTTCATCTCAAAGACGGAGGATAACCACTGCTTAGTGGTTTGGATCATCTCAATGTTATTTCTAGCCAATAGTATGTCGTCAACATACAAAGTGAGAAACATAATCCCTTTTGCAGTTTTCTTGACATATACACAGTGATCTTCAGAGACCATGGTTAAGCTAAAAGAAATAATGGCTTCATGGAATCGAAAATACAACGCTCTTTAAGATTGCTTGAGACTATAAATGGACCTCTTAAGACGAAAAACTTTGTCCTCTTGACCTTTTGATACAAAACCAATAGGTTGATCCATGTAGATCTCTTTTTCAAGATTTCCATTAAGGAATGCAGTCTTTACGTCCATCTGGAATAACTCTAAATCCAGATGTGCAACCAAGGCTAGAAGCAGATGAACAGAGGCAATTCTCACCACAGGAGAAAATGTCTCTTCATAGTCTACCCCCTCAATTTGGATAAACCCCTTCGCCACTAAACGGGCCTTAAACTTATCGATTGTTCCATCAGCCCGACGTTTTATTTTGAAATCCCACTTGTTTCCAATCGATTTACGTCGGGGAGGAAGATCAACAAGTTCCCAAACCTTATTTCTCGCCATAGAGTCCATTTCATCCCTCACGACTTCCATCCACTCATTGTGGTTTGGTGAATCAATAGCCTCTTGGAAAGAGGTTGGCTCCTCAATTTCTAAAGGAGTGCACAAGAATATCTCCTCTTCGATTTGAAAATATCGTTGAGGGATTCTTTCGCGGTCACTCCTACGGTTGAGGACCAGTGTTGGTGTGTCCCACTGAGGAATTCCTGCCCCTATCTCTAAGAGGTATAGAATCCTCAACGGGTGGAGAATCACTCCTATCATGCGGAACAACGGGACTAACCTCATGTTCATTAATAGGAGAATGAGGACGAACCTCATGATCAACTTGAATATGAGGACGAACCTCAGCACCAAGTTGATCAAGTTGATCCTATTGATTAACCAACAATTGTACATCTTACCTACTATCCTCGGTGGTGCGGTGAGTACGAAAATCCTCCCCCTCACCGAGAGATAGTTGGTCATTTAGCAGTAACTCATACAACGCTAGGTCATGTTTGATTTCACCAATACTTAGGTACTCATTCTTAAGAAAATGCACATTACGTGAATCGACTTCCGTCATGCCACCATTAGGGTGTTCACCATACATAACGTATCCCTTAGAATGTTCAGGACAGCGTATGAACACCATTTTGGTGGCCATTGGACCAAGTTTCCCATGTTTATGAGTTGGGTTGTGTACATAACCAGCCGAACCCGATGGGCGTAAATGGTCTAAGGAGGGCTTTCTACCAAACCATAACTCATATGGAGTAGCGGATACACTCTTACTCGACACACGATTAAGGATGTAAGTTGCCGTAAGCAGCGCATCTCCCAAAAACTAATTGGGAGATTGGCGTGTGCCATCATTGACCTGACCATGTCAAGCAATGTTCGATTCCTACGCTCTGCCACACCATTTTGTTGTGGAGTGCCAAGAATCGTGAGTTGTCTGCGTATACCTTTTTCCTCACAAAATTCTTTGAACATATGCGAGAGGTATTCGCGACCTTGATCAGTTCGAAGAATCTTAACTCTTCGATCTAACTGGGTCTCAACCTCAGCTACAAAGCGTTTGAACACATCAAATGCTTCATAGCGATGTGATAATAGGTACACATATCCATATCTTGAATAATCATCCATGAAAGTGAGGAAATAGAAAGTCCCATGACGTGCTTTCACATTCATGGGTCCACAAATGTCAGAGTGAATCAGCTCTAGAGCGCTTGACGCCCTTGAAGCCTTACCAAAAGGCTTCACGGTCGCCTTGCCAGCTAAACATGACTCACCTCTAGGTAACTTAACCTTAGTGAGTTGGTATAAAAGACCTTCTTTAGCTAGCCGACTCATTCTGTCTTGACCAATATGGCCAAGCCTAGCATGCCACTTAATCGATTGTAAATCGGAATCAAAATGAGAGACAAAGACTGAATGAGAATTATTATAAGATTCATCTAAATCAAGTACAAGAAAATCGTTCCTTAGTGTAGCGTGGCCAAACACATTGCCACAATACAAAATGTTCAAACCATCATGACAAGAAGAAAAACCAAAACCGGATTTTATTAAAGAAACTAAGGACAAAAGACAAGTCCGCACCCCAGGTGCGTAAAGAGCATCAAACAGGAGCAACTTATTTCCTCCTTTCAATGTGAGTCGGTGCGTTCCAACACCTAGAACGTCTTCTTCATTGCCGTTTCCCAGCACGACAAATTGTGAACCCACCGGATAGCGGTGAAAGTCCACGAAGCCAGCTTTGTCCTGAACTATATGTTTGCTTGCTCCCGTATCTACAATCTAATTAGGAAAGGATTTAGCAACTAATGCATGGGAACATACATACAATTCAGGAGAGTGAGTGAAGAAAGGTACCTTCTTCGGCTCAGGACAATCCCGAGCGTAGTGACCTTTCTTGCCACGGTTATAGCACTTCACATGTGCTATTTTTGTCTCTCCATTGCCTTTGACCTGTTGTTTCTTAGCCACACCAGCCTTTGGCCTACCTTTCTGAGGGGGGCGAGAACCTCTCTTGAATTGCCTACCTCTAGTGTTCTTGTTGCTTTTAGGCCTATTGCCCTTGGCAAAAAGAGCCACGTGGGGAGTCCCAAACATTTTCAGGCGCTCCTCTTCCATTTCGAGGTGGCTTTGTATCTGACCAAAGGTTTTCAAATGGTCAGAATGAGTCAAGACCGTCTTGACCTGTTCCCAATGTGGAGGTTCATCAGGGAGAGCCCGAATCACATTTAGGATTTGCTCCCCCTCAGAAATGTCTTTTCCTACAGCCTTGAGATCACGAACTATGCCACTCATAATTTGTAAATGCTCGACCACAGTTCGACTGGAATCCATTTTGTAGTTCATCCATTTCAATTGCAAGGTACGTAACCTTGTTTCGGATGTCTGTCCAAAACGGATTTTGAGCTGGTCCCACATGTCCTTAGCTGTGGGATAAACTTCAAATTCGCCAATCAGATCGTCAAGCATGCAATACAACATTGTGAAGCGTGCTCTACGATCTTTCTTGGCCCAGTCTTGGTAGGCCTGTAAGCTTTCTTGATACTGCACAGTAGTAGTATCAATAGGTTTACCATCTGTATCCTTGTCAGAAGGTGGAAACTTGGCTACCGTCAAGTGTTCCAACAGGTCTTTTCCTTCCAGAAGATACTGAATCTTCTGTTTCCACATATCATAGTTAGCACCATCTAACTTTTGACTAGTGGATAATTAAGTGATTATTGCGTTGTTAGCTGCCATATCTACAAGTGTTAAAACATGGACATTAGGCACAGTACTCTAAGAAATTAAATTATTAAAAAATTTCATCATTCATGTCATATGATCGAAAATTTCATCAAGCTCATAATCATTTCATACAATCATGAATTAGAAATTTAAATAATTTAATTACGAAATTTCCATAAGAACTCAATCATATGGACCTCAATGAAACCGTTAACAAATTAACGTTTAAATAACACATAGATATATGAAAAACTAATTTACATTTGAATACTAATCTAAACATATATATGAAACGAATTCATATATCACTATTTACTAACTCTTATGTTGTTTGAAATATAAAACGAATTTATATTTCAATTAGGCATGTAATTAACATTCAACACATAATAATATTTACCTATCCATATTTCATCAAAGAAATAAACCATATTGATTTGAAATATAAAACTAATTCACATTTCAATTAGCATCGGGTAAATATTAAACATATTATATGCCACAATGGAAACAATAACATGCCCAAACACAGCCCGAAAACAAAGGGCTTCTAAAACCCAAGACCCCCCAAGCCCCAGGTCCTATTCTCTTTCTTCAGAACTCTCTCTTTCTGCTTCTAGGTATTCAACTCTCCCTCACCCAGAACTCTCTAACCCATAGCTCTATCTCTCTGGTTCTCTAACTATCTGCCACTCTCCGGGTTCTGCTGATTCTCATCACATAGCCGAGACCACCATGGCCGTTTTTAGTTCTGGAAGGCAGCCACAGCCGTCGTCGGCCCTTCAGACCACCGCCTGAACCACCGCTACGCTATTCAACCCAAATGATGGACACCACCCCCCCTAATCGCCTCCTTGGACTCGATCTATGGCTGAACCACTGACCAAATCGGCCCAAAAACTTCGACGGTGAGTAGATCATGTGGCGACCTCTCGATTGCCACTATTAACTCGCCCGACGCGCCACTACTGTGACGGCGCGTGATGCACACGCGCGGCCGTGATGGGTGTGTTTGACTTGGTTTGGTCGGGATTTGCAGATCGGCGGCCGGTTAAGGGTTTGGGAGGAAGAAAACAACCAAAAAAACGTTTTCGTGGCGGCGCGTAACTCACACGCACCACCCCTTCCACGGTGGTGCTGACGGGTTCAGGTAAGATCCGTCCTTCCTCTTTTTCTTTTTTTTTTGGGTTTGTTCTGTGTTCAGGCAGAGAGAGAGCCGTGAGGTTCTTGACTTGAAGGGTTCAGATCTGGGGTCGAGTTGAACAAATCAATGGGTCTCGATATTCTGATATGACTGGCATGATTCTGGTTGTTACGATTTTCATGAGCATATAAAAAAAAAGAACAGAATGTATGGAATGCTTGCATATTCGTAATGTCTCATGAATTCACACAGAATTTATTTTTATTTTAAAGGATAACTGGGACATATTCTTATTATCATGTTACCTGATACATATTTACAATCAGGATTGTATGCTCATTTGGATTTTAGCACATTCACACAGAATTAGTGTAATCAAAGCATGAATAACAACTAATGAAATGTGACAGTTTTGCATCTGGAATTGAACAGATAACCAAACACAATATGTATGAACACAAAGTCCACCATCACGATCAATTTATGTTTAATATGGATATATCAGTTCAGGGCTAGCATCATGCAAGTTGGCTCTGATACCATTGTAGGTAATTTAGGATTACCTGAATGCGAAAATTCGATTGCCAGGACCTTATGCTTGCTTGACCGCTACCCTCGAACCGGTGGCTACCAGAGTCACCATTAATTCATGCTCCAAAACCCGAACCTCTAGGATGGTTAGGCAGTGAGAGGGAAGGACAGAGAGAATTAGGGAATAGCTCTTGCTTGCTGTGTTTCTGTGTCACACACATACCCATTCATAGTGGTTAATCCTGAAACTGAAAACAGACCTTAAAGGGCTGGTTAATACACAATTAATCCCCCTCCTAACTGCCAAATCAATTAGGGTGATTATGGGCATTTAGTGTGTGTGACTGTTACCGGTCAACACGCGAGATATTGGATGCTCTAGCTGCGGAGGAGCTGGGAAATGGGGAGGGCAAAAAGGGAAAGACTGAGGTGTTTGTGGGCTGGGAACGCCCACCAGAAGGCTGGACATTGTTGAATACGGATGGTGCCTCTTGAGGAAATCTGAGAGCAGCAAGAGGAGGGGGAGGAGTGCTATGAGGGCACCAAGGAGAGTGTTTTACGGTTTTGCTAAAGGAATGGGTTATTGTACGTCAATGAAAGCTGAGATTAAAACGGCCTATAAGGGTCTCCGATTGGCTAAAAGCATGAATATTTCCAAGCTTTGGGTCCAAGTTGATCCCCTAATGGTGGTGGGCATGCTCAGGGGTAGTTGGTAAGTGCTTAATTTATACATCATTTTAAGGCTATTTTGCTTCAGTTTTAGGAGAATTATGTGCATAATTTTATTATTTATACTCCTATTCTCGATTTATGCTTGGGTATAGTTGTTTGATGTGTTTTGTAGGATTTTAAGTCTTTTTACCCAACATTCAAGCTTAAATAGATGTACTTTGACCTCCCCCATAGATACCCATGTGTTACTATGCCTGTGAAGTAAGAAAAGAGCAAAAAGTCGGTTCCAGCCCAGACCATGGTTAGATCGTGATACCTGCCACGGACCATGGTGAGCCTATAACTGCTGCCTCTTCGTCTTCCTTCGGTTGTGTGGCTGAGATCAAGCAAAATTCTCTATAAATAGCTTCATTCTGCAACAGTAGAAGGCAATCGCTATAGCAATACAAAAGCATTAGATTAATGCTTTAGCCTAGTTTCTTTCTTTATCAAATTTTGTAGGTTTCTAGTTTGATTTTTAGTTTTGGTGAGAAATATTGAGTGTGTGTGTTTGGTTTTTGAGGTGGTTTGAAGCCCTTGGTTGAAGGTCATCTCGGTCAAGCCTTTCTCTCATATTTCGCTGGATTGTTGGTTAGTTTTGTTTATTTCTTAATCATGTTTGAGTAGTTTTCTTTTGTCTGGAGATTTAGTAGTTTGTGTAAGTATTGTTGGATCACATTTCAATTTAAAGAATTGTGCTTATTTCTTGATTGGTTTGATTTCATTTATCAAGTGTTATTCATGTTGTGAGTAGATTTTTTGGCCAAAGTTTGCGTGCTCACTTGAAATAAACAAATGAAAAAATGAAAAGTGATATTTGGTTGTTGGACTGCTTGATTAAACCTAACGTGGAGTCATCTCGAAAGAGAAATTTGAAAGTTAGGAGGACTAGAGAGTAATCGAATATATTAAACTTGAATTAAGGCAAATTAGTTTGAAAGAACGATTTTTGCTTAATTTAGGCAAATTTGATTGATTTCGAAAGAATAGATCAAATTTCTGAATAGATTGTAATTTCTCGAGATTAACCGATTGGAGAAAAGCACATGATTGTTGTTTTGATCCAATACTCTTTCACAACTATGAATTCCTACACATATTTTCTCTTCGATTGATTTTGAATAGTGAATTACAAATAGTTAAATCAAAACCAATTGAATTAGAATTTGGCTTAGCACATTTTGACAGGCAAGACTCAGTAAGTTACATTAGTCCCTGAGGATTGATATCTTTATCTATAATACGGCTACCTATGCACTTGCGGTGTTAGTTGATCAAGTTTTTGGCACCGTTGTCGAGGGTTCAACTGTTAACTATTGAGTTAGTTTTACGAGAGTGACTAAGTATTTTATTGTTCCTTTTTTTGTTATTTTCTTTTCTTGTTTAACTGCGCTGGTAGTGTTAGTGAAAAATGCTTGCAGAAATTTACCTAGTTTATGCAAAGTCTAATCTCGTACGAATCCAATCATGAGATTGAGAGGACTTCCCGCTTAAGGAGGAAAAGCTAAAGGATTAAAGAACCAAGGCATGAGGCAAGGAGGAATTCAAACATGGCAGGAGGAGGAGGTGACTAACGAAGGAATCTTTGAGATTTCGTTACCCCTGGAGTCTAAGAGATCGCCTCAAGCATCGCTTACCCTACTGTAGATGCCAATAATTTCGAGCTCAAACCGGCATGCATTTCCATAGTGCAGCAATCCCAGTTTGGCAGAGCTCCTTTGGAAGATCCGAATCTTCACCTCTCGGTCTTTTTAGAGGTTTGCAATACATTGAAGCTCAATGGAGTCTCTAGTGGTATGATTTGCCTGCGCTTATTTCCTTTCTCATTGAGGGATAAGGGAAGGGCTTGGTTACACTCCTTGCCATCCGGATGCATTACCACCTGGGATGAGTTGACAAGAGCATTCCTCTCCAAGTTTTTCCCTCTAAGCAAAACAACAAGCCTAAGGAATCAGATCACCAACTTCATGCAAAAAGATGATGAGACGCTCTATGAAGCCTCAGAGCATTTTAAAGATCTGCTGCATTTATGCCCCCATCATGGTCTTCAGTGTTGGATGATTATCCAAGCCCTTTATAATGATGTGACCCAATCTGTAAGGTCCACTATTGATGCGGCGGTAAGAAGCCTTGATGAGCAAGACTGAGGATGTAGCCTATAATTTGATCGAGGAGATGACACTAAACAACTTTCAATGGTCCACTGAACGAGGCCAACCCAAATGGGTTGGAGGTAAGCTTGAAGTTGATGTACTTACTTTACGTTCTGCTAAAGTAGATGCTATGACTCAAAAATTGGACCGAATAAATGTTAATGCTGTTAATTCTAGTGCCCCTCCCCTTGTGAAATTTATGGTTCTATTGAGCATGTGACTTTGAATTGTTAAGTTGGGAGTCCTTTTTTCCAAGACTCTAATGAAGTTAATTATGTTCAAAATTTCAACCCAAGATCGATCAATGACCCTTACTCTAATACCTATAATCCGGGTTGGAAGAATCATTCAAATGTTTCTTATACGTCTAATCCAAACCCATTAAATGCGCCCCCTATGAATGCTAGATCATCCCCCTGGTTCTCAAATGCCCCAAAAGTCTAATTTAGAGGTAATGATGGAAAGTATGTTTATGGCACAACAAAAAAAGGATGAGTATATTAAGCAATTAGCCTCAAAAGTTGATGTACTTACAACTTACAATAGGATGTTGGAAGCTCAAATTGCCCAAAAAGCTACTTTCTCATCTACGCCCCCGGATAGACTTCCTAGCAAGCCTGAACCCAATCCTCGTGAGCACTGTAACTGTGTTACCAAGAAGGAAAAAGAAGAGGACCTAACTGACCTTAAGGATACACCAATGGAAGAGGGTAGGGAAATAATCATGGCTGGTAATAAGGAGAAAAATAATAATGGCAAGGTTGCCACATCCAAAGATAATGACACTGTTGAGATCCCCAACATTTTCCCTCTAAGCTCCCTGACATAGGTAGTTTTTCTATCCCATGCGTTGTAGGAAAGGTGAAAATTGATAGAGATCTATGCGATCTAGGGGCTAGTGTCAGCGTAATGCCTTATTCTTTATTTCATAAGCTGCACTTAGGACCATTACTAGTCGCACCTTTTTCACTACAATTGGTTGATGTTTCTGCGACGCAACCTATAGGCAAATTGGATTATATGCCAGTCAATATACGAGACATTTGGGTGTTAGAGGACCTCATTATAGTTGATATGCCTGAAACCGATGATGCTCAAATTATCCTAGGTCAGCCCATTTGGCGATAGCTGGTTGCCACATTGATGTAAGAGAAGGTCGTATATCTTTTGGGGTAGAATGGCACTTTGCTGTGTTTAATCATAGAAAGGAGGTCGTAGTTTCTCCTCATTCTTCTATATTAGATGCATTACCCATTTTCCCTGAGATTGATATAGAGGATGTCTTGAATTGTAAAGATCCTCCTTATTCTGACTTGATTTCTTATAAGGACCCCGACCAAGGGTATGTTAAGGTGGAGTTTTCTGCTCCTATGCCACCTAACAAGCCCGAGGTTGAGGCCCCTAGTCCTAATGAGTCTTCCATGAGTGATTATTGCAGGTTTGCACAAAATGTTCTCTCTATGCCCCCTATGAATAGTTTTGATACAGATTTTGATGTAGGAGTTGAACAAGTTGATGGTAGCCGGTCTGATGGACTACAAGACCCATTTGTTCTGTATGCAGAAAATACATTATGGTACCAAGTTATGAATAAGAAGGACCCGTAGCCAAAACTTTTTAGATGGTACCTTCACTTGAAGAAATTTGATTTTGTGGTTCGAGACAAAGTCAATGTCCATACACTATCTAATCTGGACGAAGCATAGAACAAGAGTCAAGCTCTTAATCTTAAAAGAGCGCTTCTTGGGAGGCAACCCAAGTTCTTTTCCCTTTCTCTTTTTCTTTCCTTAGCTTTTATTTTTACTATTTTTGTAATTTGTGATGAAAAAAACAAGAGAGAAAACAAAAACATAAAAAATATGAATAAACTATTGACACCATGGCCAATACCCCTAGAAATACGGCCGTGGATTACCAACCCAAAAAAAAAAAAAAGTTGTGCCAGCAGACACCATGGTTGGCCCGTGGTGAAGCCCACGGTCTGCGGTGGACCGCTACGGCTCGCGGTCTAGGTTTTTGACCACAGTGCCCTTTTCTCTCCCTCACTTCTTGTTCAACCTCTCGACATACTCTCTCTTTATCTCCATTTTCTCTCTCTAAACTCTCCATGCCTCATAACTCTAATCTTCCCTCATTTCTTCACCATTTTCAATCATTTTCACACCAAATCATTTCCTTTCACTCAATCTTCCCTTTTTCTCCACAAATTTCATCTCTTTTTCTCTTCTTCTTCTTTAAATTCATTTCACCTTCACTCATCCACCATACCCATCCTTTTCTCTCTCTTATTCTTCATATTTTTGCTTAATTTCTTTAATTTTGGTTTTAGTTTTATTTTTGGTTAGAGTTTGCAACCATGGCACCAACTAAGAGACACAGGAGTACCAAGGAGGTTGGGTCTTCAAGTCAAGCACCATCTCGACCTCAAAGGCCATCCCGAACTACGCGTGCTAGAGGTAACATTCCTCACCCTCTTGGTTTAACTCATCCCGATCATGTTGCTAGGTACAATTGTTTACATGAACGTATGGTTGTAGCAACTAGATATTATGATGAGGATTTGTTAGCTCGATTGGGAATGTTGGATGATATTAGATAATTGTTTGCAAGAGGTGGTATGGGATATTTTTTAGAACTCAAAGAGCATACATACCGGGACTTGGCCCTAGAATTCCTTAGTACACTCTATGTTGAGGTCACTAGAGGGACCTCAATGTCAAGCCGAATATATATCGTTTTATTTGCAAGGGCAACTGTATGAACTGAACTTAAGTACCTTCAACAGTATTTTCGGTTTTCCACCTAGCATGGATTTATCGAACCGCCAAGTCCCACGCGAATTCAACCCGAATGCATTTTGAGGTGAACTTTCTAGGAGTGTTAGGTACAGTACCAATTCATCAAAATGCACACATATTAGAAACCCCTGCATTAGAGTAGCTCAATGTATCTTAGCTTGTTCTCTGTTTGCTCGGGGCATTGGTCTAAATGTCCCAAGACTTTCTGAGTTATACTTTTTGTCCTGTATGCTTACTGGAGTCTAGCTTGACCCGGGTTCATTTTTAGCTAGACAATTACATAGTGCAGCTGTTAGCACTAAAGGTAGGACAGTTGTGGGATTGTAACTACTATTACTAGATTCTTAGGTGTTGAGCCCCATCCTGAGGATACAGTTTCCAGGTCTGCGCGGCTTGATCAAGCTGCTTTTGAGATTGTGAACTTTTGTAAAGTTGAGGCTGGCCGTTTGTGTTGGATTTATCCCGGGGACTCACTTTTACTGCTTCCCAATGTCGATCGCACCACCCTTATTTACCGGGCTAACCTTTATTGGGTACCTGGTGATGACGAAGTTGTTCGACTGGTACCCCATCATCCAGCCCCTCAATCTAGTCAAGCCGAACCTAGTTCTTCCTCTCGACCACTCCCTCCTGACTATTATGACATGCAACACACCCTTAGATCCATTCAAGAGGAGCAAGTTTCCCTCCGAGCATTTGTTGCTTTTAAGACCACTACTCTTCGGGACTTTGTCCAAGAGCGCCACGAAGAGCTTCGTGGGCTACTTGCCTCCCAGACACAATACTTTCAAGATTATAAGGTCTGTCTAGAGACCTGACGAGATTGGCATATCTCCTCTGGCTAACCACCCCATCCTCCACCACCACCTCCTTTCTGATTGCTATGTGCTACTCTCCTTCCCTTTTTCTATTATGTGCCCACATTGAGGGCAATGTGTGATTTAAGCATGGGGGAGTTAGTTAGTTGTTCTATTTGGCGTCTGATGCCTGTTTTCAGTTTGGTGTGATTGTGCTTTGTATATGTAGTTAGTGGTAGTTTTTGTAGTTTTTTTGTTTTAGTTTTGTTTAGTAGTACATTTAGTTTTCTTTTCATTTTAAGTTGCATTTTATTTCCTTTCTTTTATTAATTTCTTTGCATGTTAGTTTGCATTGTTATTAGGAGCATGAAAAAAAAACCACAAAAACAAAAAATTAAAAAAGAAAAAGAATGAAGAAAGAAAAAAAATCCTCCGATGATGATCTTTCTAGAATTGATAGACTTCTATGGTTTAGTTTGATCCTTTGATTCACCCGAATTGTGCATAAAATATTTGCGAATGAGTTTTCGAAATGATCTCCATGTTTTGACCACATGTTGGATGCTAGTTGATTTACCCCATGAGTCTTTACATGATTTTGGCGTATGTTTGCTAGTGAGCTAGTTTTGACCTTAGCAGATGTCCTGTGAGATTTCGAGCTTTTAGAGGCTATTCATCATTTTTAGTCTCATATTTTCTTTCGTGTGTGACTCTTCCTTGACATCATTTCTCTAGAACTTGCTTTGATTTTCATTCAATATCAATCAAGAACCTTTGTTGTCTATTGAATCTCGTACTAGCCCCTTTGAGTCTATATCCGTTTTTCTTGATTTAAACTCCCTATTATGGCCCATGGCCAAATACTTGTCTTACCCTTATGCCAATATTAGAGGAGTGTTTCACTCTTTTACATCAAGTATAGTAGAGTGTTAATAAGTTGGATTGTTATCTTTTAGTGAATTTTGGCTGTTTAGTGCAGGGGTGTGAGATCTTGATAAACCCCTTGTTTTATTGCACAAAGTTTGGAGAAGAGTTGAAATTTAAAGCTCATTATGGATCTCCTAGCTTTTGTCCACCGACAATTGAGTCAAGATTCACTGGCGAACTCTAGCGACTCTGTTACTGTAACGGCCCGAACCTAAGATTCATTTTAATTACTTTGAACTATCTTGATTAAAAATTAATTACGTTGGGCGCCGCATTTCAATTTAGTATTTTATATATGTATGTTTAATTTTGCCAATGCAGGTTGAAACGACATAGTGACCTTAAAATGAATTTCATTCCACTTCCAAATAACTTATTCAAATGTTAATAAAGAGTTGAGCGATAATTAAATAAAAAAAATTAGCCTAATTATTAAATGGCTAATTTTGGAAAAGAAAAGTATGCAACAATAGTGTGTGTGTGTATAACCATAACAACAATGCAATAATAATAATGCGTTGAAATTTAATTATTTTATTTTAGTCAAGGGTTTAGTCCAAAAATACATGTTGGAGGAAAAAAATAAAATAAAATAAGATTAACAATAATAAAAGGAAGATAGTAAAGATCAAAGGAGAAAAATCTAGACAAGCCTTAAAAAAGGAAAACCAAAAATTTAAAACAAATAAACTAACCTTCCCAAACCCCCCCCCCTCATTTCACGAAATCCCCCCCTCTCGGTAGCCCAAAACAGACCCCCTCCCCTGTTTTATTTTGTTGCCAGTCGCCGGCCATTTTCGTGCCGTCCGGCCACCCATTTGTTGCCCACGAGCCACCAACTAACCACCACACTCATCACCTCTTCCCTCCTTTCATGGTTTTGCTCTATTACTTGGTGAAGGTAAAACCCTAACTATGTTTTAATTCGATTTTTGATGTTTTATGGTTGAATTTTAGGAGTAAATTGTGTAATTAGCCTTTGTTGAGTATTAATTTGTAAATTTCTTGAATTATTTTGTATTTTGAATTGAGTTGTATGTTTGGAGATTGGGGGAGAGAGTGGTGAGTGAGGGGTTGGGGTTGAATGTGAATTTCAATTTGATTATGTTTAGTTAGTGTTGATTAAATGAATTGTTATTAGTATTTGAAGGAAATTGATGAGATATACATGTGTTGAATGGTTGTGTATTTGCTATGGATATGGTGGTTTTGAGCTTGGAGTTGGATGAAGTTTAAATTTAATTGTATTGAGTTAATAATGTCTAAGTAAATTTTTGGTGTTACTTGAATGAAAATAAAGAGATGTATGTATCCTTACGATGGTTGTTGTAAGGATGTGTCCTACGAGCTTGGTTGCCAAGTGAAGAAGGAGGAAAAGGAATGAAATAGCCTTAGATGTGTGATTCTACTTTTCTACAAAATTTCAATTGGGTGTTGTGATTTTATATACTCAAGTTTTTGTGGATTCAATTCATGTTTTCTTTTCTCTAGTCGTAAACTATTCCTCTTTGATTGTTCAGAGTTTCTTATGAGAATTGAATGTCTTCAGAACTGACTGCTTCATTTTGTTCAACAAGAAAGTGAAAGGTAAGACAGTAGAAGGGATTGCATTTCACAACCCCACCCCCAAATGTGCATTTCAACTGTGCTGTTCTGGGTTTTGCTTCTCTGTATAATGACAAGTTGGTTTTTACTGCAATTTGGAAGGTTTATAAATGTCTTCGGGCCTGTTCTTTTCGTGGGTAAATTGGGTGGGTCAAAAGGGTGAAGTAGGTTGAAGTAGGTTGAGGTAAGTTGAAGTTGGTATTTTTTTTTGAGGTGGGTTGAAATAAATTGAAGTGAGTTGATGCTGGTTGATGTTGGTATATTTTTTATGTGGTGGGTTAAAATGCTTAAAATAATGAGAATGTAATTAATGTGTGATAATTTATGAAGTTAGCGAAATTTTGTAAAATTTTTGTTTATTCTTTTTTTTTCATTTTTCATTTTCTTAATTTTTACTTTTTTTTTATTTTTTTATTTTTTTTTTGTTTTTTATTTTTTATTTTTTATTTTTTATTTTTATTTTTTATTTTTTATTTTTTTATTTTTTTATTTTTTT
>JACYFF010031958.1:19439674-19460869 GCA_017589665.1 Selenicereus undatus | reverse complement strand
TTTTTTTATTTTTAATTTTTAATTTTTAATTTTTAATTTCCAATTTTTACATTTTTAATTTTTAAATTTTTAAATTTTCATTTTAAATTTTAAATTTTAAATTTTTATTTTCTATTTTTTATTTTTTATTTTTTCTTTTTGTAATTTCTTATTTCTTATATTTAATTTTTTTAATTTTTAATTTTTAATTTGTAATTTTTTAAATTTCTTATTTTATAATTTTTTATTTTTTATTTCTTATTTCTTATTTTTTTTTGTTAATTGTTAATTTGTATTTTTTTTTGTGTTTATTTTTTATTTTTTATGTTTTATGTTTTATTTTTTATTTTTTTAGTTTTATTTTTCATTTTTTACTTTTTAATTTGCATTTATTTATTTATTTATTATTTATTTATTTTTTATGTTTAGATTTCTTTATTTTTTTTTTTAATTTTTTTTATTCTTTAAATTTCTTATTTTTAATTTTTAATTTTTTAATTTTATTTTTTCTTCGTATTTTTTTAGTTTTAGTTTTTTTTTAATTATTATTTTTTTTTAATTTGTAATTTCAAATTTTTTAATTTTAATTTTATTTTTCATTTTTTATTTTTCTTTTTACTATTTATTGTTTTAGTTTTTTAGTTCATTGTTTTTTATTTTATATTTATTAATTTTCTATGATTTTATGTTTTTTTATGTTTTTGTGTTTTTATTTTTCTATTTCTTATTTCTTATTGTTTATTTTTTTATTTCTTATTGTTTATTGTGTATTTTTTATTTTTTATTTTTCATTTTTTCTATTTTTTATTTTTATTTTTATTTCTATTTTTTTTTTTGCATTTCAATTTTAATTTTTTAATTTTTAATATTTATTTCTTATTTCATTTATTTTTTTTATTTGTTATATGTAGTGTTTTTAAATTTTTATATTTAATTTTTTATTTTTTTAGTTTTTGTTTTTTTTTTGTTTATTTTAAATTCAAAAAAAATTAAAAATTAAAAATTTAAAAAGGAAATAAGAAATAAAAACATAAAAACATAAAAAAAAAAGAAATAAGAAATGCAAAATTAAAAATTAAAATTAAAATGTAAAAGATAAAATATAAAAAATAAGAAATACGAAATACGAAATAAAAAAATGAAAACGTAGACAACATAAACAACAAAATAACATAAAAAAATAAAAAATAAGACATAAAACATAAAACATAAAAAAATAAAAAATAAAAATTAAACACTAAAAATTTAAAATAAAAAATGAAAAATAAAAAATAAGAAATAAGAAATGAAAAAATAAAAACATAAAAAGCATAAAATCCTGGAAAGATTACTTACCAAAAAAAAATCATGGAAAGATAAAAAATAAAAAATAACGTAAAAAATAAAAATTAAAAAATTAAAAAATTAAAAATTAAAAAAGTAAAAAGTAAAAAATCAAAAATAAAAATTGAAAATTTAAAATTTAAAATTTAAAATTTAAAATTTAAAACTAAAAATTTAAAATTAAAAATAAAAATTAAAAAATAAAAAATAAAACTTAAAAATTAAAAAATAAGAAATTGAAAAAATAAAAAATAAAAAATATAATATATAAAAAATATAAAAACTAAAAAATAAGAAAGAATAAACAAAAGTTCCACAAAATTTCGATAACTTCATAAATTATCACACATGAGTTACATTCTCATTATTTTAACCCACTATAACCCACTACATAAAAAATATATACCAAGTTCAACGCAGTTCAACCTACATCAATGCACTTCAATTTAGTTCAACCTATTTCGACTCACCTAAAAAAAAATACCAACTTCAACCTACCTCAATTCACCTCAATCTACTTCACCCTTTTACCCACCCAATTTACCCACGAAAACAACAGGCCATAAATTTCACATGATACTTTACAAATTATTAAAATTATGAAGGGGTAGGTTGAAGTAGGTTGAGATAGGTTGAAATGGGTTGAAGTTGGTATTTTTTTTTCAAGTGGGTTGAAGTAGGTTGAAATGGGTTGAAGTAGGTTAAAGTAGGTTGAAGTTGATAAATATGGATTGGCCCACGAAAAGAATAGGCCCGAACATCATTGCTTTTTACTCTCTAATGACACTCCGTGCTCATTATGTGGACTTCTACAATTACATGGCTATGTTTGGTGATGGTAATTGTGGTGACTGTTTCCTTTTTTTTTCATGCTTTATTATATTTTGGGGTGGGGGTGGCGGGGAGGTTGGTTGTTTTATTTGTTAAAATTTAAAAGCATAAACCGTAATTCATTAGAAAAGGAAAACTTATTTTATGAGTAGATGCCGTCTAAATGTCCTAGTATTTGATATTGAGGTGAGCAAGATTATGATAATGCTTGAATATTCCCTTGTAAACTATACTAATTAATTTTGAAATATATATGTGTTTAAGTCGCTAGCATTAGGAAACTTGACGTGGTCGGACAATCATGGTTTTATTGAACAGAACGAGTTCGGGAGAAAGGAGATGGAAAGTCATTTGTTGTACCACAAGATTATGACTTCAATTTGCCCAAATTTTTTTATGTTTGGGTTGTTTTTATGTCTTCTTATTAGACTTTCGCATACTTTCGCATGTTATGAGATTGTTGTATGTCTTCTCTACTCTTGAAGAGATACGAGCTTTCTTTAAAAGCACGAAGTTGGATCAAATATGGGTTTTTAGTTTTCGTAAGGGTAAAGCCTTAACTTGGAAGAGTTTGAATACAGTAGTCCACATCCATAAATTCCTCCAGACAGTTTGTATGTTAGATTCCTTTTCTGCCCTTGTCTAGTTAACTCCCTCTTCTTAATGAATGTCTAATGCTTATTTCGCTCTATTGTGGAGAGATTTTGGTCATTCATGCGCTCTTAAAGCAAGAAGGCTTGTTCTAAAGGAGTACTTTGAAGCCCCCCTTCCTAGATTGTCCTTTAGGGAAAAATCATTATCATTGTATTTTTGAGTTTTGATATGTATTTGGCAAATTGAAGGATTTGGTTAATATGTATGCTTAAATTTACCATGGTCAAACTTATGTATTATTGTAGTTTGATTAAATGCAATATAAGAATCTTCATTGATGACCAGGAAACTCAGGGGCCTGATGTATATGTTTAATTCTGATGAATGACATATTGTAAGAAATTCTGATGTTGCGAAGGGATAGTCATTAATTGAACGGCATTTGACTTTTTTTTATTCAAAGCGTTGCTAGAAATAAAGGATCTGTTTCCTGAACATTTCCTTAAAATTGTTGCAAGAGCTTAACTTATGGCAACACTTTCTATGGCTTTCTACAACGATTACAAAACTTGTTGCCTTAGTACTAAAAACTGTCTAATGCAACGCCCATCAAATGCAACTGCTAAAAAAGTGTTGCATTAGACCTATGGTAACTGTTTAAGCTCTTATGGCAACAGTTTTGGCTGTTGCCAAAGGCTAATTTTGTTGTAGTATACAATCAGGTTAAATACTTGTTAGAGTCCTTTTTTTTTTTTTCTATTTGTATTTATCCTTTTCAATTCTACTTTTTGTTTGTCCTTACTTTTTGCTTGCTGTTGCATTTTTTTTTCTTGGATTACTACACAGTTATGACATATTATAGTTATTATTATTATACCGAAAGTAAGTATTATAGCCCAAAATTCCACAGTAACTAACATGTAGGGAACATTTTTATTAGTTTAAATGATTTATAATCGATAGTATAATATTATAGGGGAGAGAAAAAAAAAGATATAATATGCATAGAACTTGAATTTAAGTAACGTGATCTGCTAAATTGCTAATATCTTCTTCACTGGTTCAATTTATTCAAAAGATATGTTTTGATGTTATTTGCTTTCCTCGCATTTTTTTGGCGCAGTTTGCTTATTTGTTACTTTGTTTGAAACAATAATTTACTAAAAATAGATTTTTAAATTAGAAATAGAGTGGATAGAAATAGAGAGGATACATTACTTAACTATTTTGAGTTCTAGTTATCAAGATGTTATATTATAGTTCTATTGGATAGTGAAATCACAACGCTTTATAAAGTCATCCACATAGATATATTTTTACTTTTTCCTATATTTATTTTAATTTATTTCTTTTTCATTTTTTCATTTTTTCATTTCTTTTTTCTTGTTGTATTCAAAATTAAACACAAGATAATCAATGAAATGAATGGGCTTGTGCATATTTACAGTAACAATATTAATGTGACATCACATTAACAATATTGAAAAATTGACTGGTGCATATTTGAGCAATGATTTTATCTTACAATGTCGAATCAAGTATAAGCTTTTAGATTTTTATGTTAGTTGTTAGTATCCCAATTTGAATTACAAATTATTAATAGTAATCTTCTACATTGTCTTCTTTTTTGGGGGGGGGGGAGGGGTTAATCTTAGCAACCACAAGTAATTAGTAAATATTTAGCCACAATCAATGTAGAAAAGAGTAGAACATACAATTGAATAAAAAATTTTGATACATGCTAATCTATATGTATATATATTGAAAATACCTTAAAATTCGAAAGGTCAATGCTCAAAGAGAAAATCACCTACGAATTTAGTAGACAAATTTGAATTTACTTGGCGTGGGTACATATTGCCTTGGAATGTAAACAACAAAGAAAAACAATATAAATTGCAAAAAGACCAAAAAAATTATCCATGTCCTTGAAAGAGCTAATAAAATTGTATTCTAAAAAATAAAATAAAAGACATACCTTGAAAAAATAATTTTTTTGTAATACTAACTTAAGCTTTTATATTATGAAAAGTAAAATCATTCGATAGTTAGTGACCGTTCTGCGTCAAAGTCGCCACTTAAAAAACCCTGTAACCACAGCTATATATGTCTTCCTCTAATTGTTTCAATGTCCAGCGTACATTTTATCAACCCCTCAATATACTTGCGTAAACAGTCTTGTTACAATAACAGTAACTTAAATGAGCTTTAACATCCATATAATATAATATATTTCCACTAATCATAGTAAATTTGCCATATTGGACAAATTGGTAATGCCATAATATTTTTCACGCATGTTATGGTAAGTGACATATATATTTGTCCAATTATTTTATATCGTTTGCAGTACGGGACAAATTGTTAATACCATAGTATTTTATCAAGACTATATTACTATGGTTAGTCAATATATTTGTCTGGTTATTGTGTATCATATTCGGTGTATCAAATCTAATGATTATTATACAAAATATCTATGTGCTGACCAAATCTTATTTCATAATTGTGGAAGACGCCATAACATAATTTTAGATATCTGTTCTAGGAGTAAAATCTCAATTTTAAGAAAAAGGTGAAGACCTAGCTATGACACTTGTAAATTGTGGGCGCTTTAAATATAACTAATAAAATTTCTGCTTTTTGCATGGAGTTGCGTGACTCAACACAAACTTCGGACCCCAGGCAGCACCCTACCAAAGCAATTTCACTTGCCACAAGGGGGAGGAGGGGGGGGGGGGTGTTCTGAACAACAAAATTTCCCGTCCAATGTAATATCACAATATAATCTATGCATTTTGACAGAATATCTTATATTTTACAGCTAATTGTTTTCCCCCTACCCTTGATAATTGACACATATCCGTTAAACACCACCAAACTCTGAGCCATAACTGGGCCTCTAATCAAAGTAAGTAAGATGTTTCGTTGTCTAAACTACTCATAATTTTCTAAACTAATCGCAATTTTCACGCAGACAATCATGTTTTAAGTAGTAGTTGAGTTCCCCAAGTGAAAGCAGTTCATTGAACCAACTACTTTAGTTCACCCTGTTGAGAGAGAAAGCAATACAACTCTATCCACTATGCTAAAGGAAGCAAAACGGTGTTTTTGCCAAAAGACATCAGGATTCAAAAATCACTCTACTCTACAATATTTCTGATCGCGGGACGAATTTGCAAGATACATGATCTTATTAGTGCTTCTAAGCAAGATACATGATCTTATTCGAAAATTCAGAATCCAATGTAGCAATACTGTTCCTCGTTATAATCAAACCCCTAACAGAAAAAAATTTAATCCTCCATCAGAAAAAGAGAGAAAGAGAGAAAGGTACCTTCTTGCAAGAAGTATCGACAAAGAAAACGCGATAATCTAGGGTTTCAGTAAGTTGGGCTCCCCATCAATGCTTCTTCGAATGAGAAACATACGTTAGACACTTTCTTGACGTCAATGCTTTCACGAGGGAGAGCATGATCCGAAGGAAATATAGCATTAACAATTTGGTAATTATACTGTTGCCCCTGTGAAAGTGTTGGAAGGAGAAACATATTTTAAGAATGCAATGATTCTTATTCTTATTCTTATTTCCTTTTATTGTTTCTGTAATTAATGTTTATATTTTCCTTCTTAATTATTTTTTTGTTCCGCATGGAATAATTAATATGAATGGATGTGATTAAGAGTAAGGATTAATCTTATGGTCAAAAGTTATGATTTTGGACAATGCAGGAAAAATCCATATGAGCATAACATTGCTTTTATATAATGTAATACTATAGATAAAGGAAAAATTTTAAGTCAATATTTGTTTAAGTTGTTTTTGACTTTGCTCCTAAACTCCTTATCATAATCTAGATTATTTCAAGCTCTCTCCCCTTTTCTCTTTCCTCCACCCCCATGCTCTTGTTGCTCAAAACAACCACCATGGTCAATCAGCCACCAGTTCTATCACCTCCCTGGAGTGTACATCCGATATTTCCACCCTGGCATAATCTCTGTCTCTCATGTAGAGCCTTCACATGTGTCCTCCAGCTATTTCCACTCCGTCTTCATTCTTGGTTTGTTCAGCGTCATACGGGTCCCAACGTAAACACTTTTTTGAGCTAGGACCTGGGCCGGTTCGACTCAGGCGCACCTGCATTCTCCCAGCATTAAACCCGTCCCATGCCCACGGCCAACGAGTTACAGGGCGAGCCAACCTGCGGTTTTCTTTTGTGGTGCAGGATGAGTTTTAGGCCGCATTAATGTTAAAGATCGATATTACGACGTAAATAAAGTGATTAAGTAGTTCCACCTGTACTCAGCCCACCCTGGCCCCCGAACCACCCATCCTGTCTACTAAATCGGGTGGTGCATGTTTAAGAACCAACTTAATCAAGCTAGCTTAATCTTATGGTTGAAGGGCCAGAAATAAATTCATACTCTAACATACCCCTTCACATGAATACTTTTTAAGCTTGAACACTCTAACACCCCCCCTCATTGAGATTCAAATTTGACATCTTGCGCTCAGAAAGGCTCTGATACCATGTTGAATTTTATATTAATTGGGCCTTCAATACAATTGAGCTATATGCACATAAGTCAAGTAAGGTTCCAATCAAAAATCAATTGTCAATAGATGGAGTGACCCACAAGCTTATATATATGCTCAAACTCTTTAATTTTATCAATGTGGAATAAACCCTACTTTCACACTCCAACAAGCCCCCTCACGTGTGGGCTGCTAGCAAGGGTCCATATGTGCACACAATTTTAACCAAACGGGGACTTTGACAAATCAAGATTGAACAACCCACTATAATACCATGTTCAAGAATTAACCCAATCAAAGGCTTAAGTTTATGGTTGAAAGCCCAGAAATAGGTTTATACTCTAATAGTCCGGTTCAACGAGATTTGAGCGTCGAACCGACAGTTCAACGGCACCAGTTGGCTCACCCTGACCCGTATTCCGTCTCTATTTGTCTATGCATTTAGAGTTTATTTGTTGTTTATGTTTAATCCTGTGTACTTCGAAAGGAACTATAGCGATTTTTGGATATTTTTCTATTTAATTGGTTGTGTTCATGGATGGAAGGCAGAGTCCCTCAGTATGTAGGAAAAGTGTATTTTTATATGGTAGTTAGATGTAGCAATTTTACCTGTAGTCGGTGGATATTCATTTCATCCTACTCGAAAAAGCTGGTGAAAACCCAAAATATATATATGGATGATGGATTGATGATGGATAATACTTTAATGGATTGGATTGGATATGGGTGAGGGTGGTGTTCCATCTGACCTGCTGCCCGCTCCATCACCCGCTTAGTCATTCACCTTATTTATCCCCTATTTGTAATTAGTTTACTTCTTATTTTTGTCCTTTAAATTTTACCCCTTTCTTTTGGATGTCCATATTGTTAATGTTATGATTTTCGCCAAATGAATATGATAAATATAATATTTATTCATTTATTGTACCTAAAATATCTTTTTTAACATTTTCAAAATGCAAAACTTATTTTTTTTCTTTTAAATTTGCCAACATATTATACATAATCTTTCATCAACCTTGTACAACCCGATCCATCCGTTTTCACCCATAGAAGGAGGATTGATGGATTGGATTGGATTGGATTTTTGCAGATGATGGATGGTCGGCCTGGATGAAGCGAATGAAAGCGTGTGATGGATGCGGGTGATGGTTTACCCGATCTGAACCCGATCCATTGTTACCCCTATTGGCGGTGCAATTCGGAGAGGTTTTGAGGGATTCATATAAAGAAATATCTATTCAGTTATCATAGAAGCAGGGGAGGGGACATGAGAAAACATTGTAAGTACCCAATGTTTGATTTGGCCAAGGAAACTAAGATATCGGAAGTGTGGAAGTTAAGAAGGGCATAGGCAAATCACTTATTGTGAATTCTGTATAATTTTTTCCTCTCTTTATCAAACGGATGCATTTTTGAAATTTAAATTCTCTTTTGGTAGGGTAGCACGGTTAACACCATAATTCATGATGGGAGTAGAAAGTATTTTAGCTAAAATGATTTTGTTATTTATAATATAAAGATTAGCCGTTGTCAGATTTTTGGTAATATTAAAAATCATATTTTTTTATTATAAAAGAGATATGTGGCAATTAAAAAAGAGAATTTATTTATTTCAATATATCTATGTAGATACTATACTAGACTAAGGGTTCTTTGCTTTGCTACAAAATGGAGAGGATAATATAAGATATTGATGGTGCGAAACTGACACAATTCATGGAATTAGGGACATATGTCTCCGGAAATCAAGATCTAATGTCGTTACTATTGCTGATTACGAGTAAAACTTTGAAATTTATCTAGAAGTCGTCATATATGTTCGTCTTATGCTGGGAAGGTTTGAACTTTTGATGTACCGAAAAATATCGTATTCTGAATATCGGACGATATGTACGTTTATATTAATTCTAATTTAATAAGAGCCTTTCTCCTTTCCTTGATCCCCCAAAAAAAAAAAAGAATTTAAAATTGCCCTATCAGGCCTACCTTCTACAGTCATTAATATGCAAGTTAGCAAGCAAGACATATTTGCACTGCAACTTTTCTCCGTCCTCTCTTAATCAGAAGGGAAGAAAAAAAAAAGAAAAATGGAAACGAAAGCTGAGAGAGGCAAAGATGATATCCGTGTCATAGTTTTTCCATTTCCAATTCAAGGCCACATCAATCCCATGCTTCAATTCTCTAGACAACTAGTATCAAGAGGCCTTAGAGTTACATTTGTCACTACTTCTCCCTTCGCCAGAAAATTCACACCTTTAGATTCAAATTCAATTACGATCGAAACCATTTCAGATGGCACCACTGAAGTTGCAAGTGCAAAGAATACTGATACATATATAACAAGATTTAATGAAGTTGCACCTCACAGCTTGACTTCACTGATTGGAAAAAAACTCCAAGTAAAGGATCATGTTAAGTGCCTCATCTATGATTCAACCATACCATGGGGACTCGACATAGCTAGGAAGTTTGGCATGTATGGGGTACCATTTTTCACCCATTCTTGCCTTGTTAGCTTGGTATTTCACCAAGTGTATCATGGTGTGTTGAGCACTCCAATAGAAGAAGAAACAAACATGTGTGTTGATGGGATGCCATTGATCGAAGCGAGGGATGTGCCATCCTTGGTTCGTAAAGTGGAGGTGTTTCCAGTCCTAGAGAAGCTTGTGCTTGATCAGTTCTCTAGTTGTGGGGATGCAGATTGGGTCTTCTTCAACTCCATTCATGGCCTTGAGAGTAAGGTATGTGTGCCCCCTCTCCCAACTTGGATTTCTTAATTCTACCCTCATGATTTCTATCATCCATAATAAAAAATATAATCGTAATATCCTTTCTTCTGAGTTTTTTTTTTTTTTTGGGGGGGGGGGGGTGTTAGCGGCTTCCCACCTGATCCAATATTATTTTTTTAAAATTTTGAATCAACCATTTCACTGGAATGAGCTATTATTGCCTAAGTAAGGGGTAGAGCTCTACCATAATAGATTTTCTGTATTCACAAGACTCAAACTCGAGATCTTATTTAAGAAAAATAAGTACCCAACCATTTAAACCAACCTGTGTTGATACCTCATCCAATATTAGGCAAATAAAGGTTGACGCACATAGCTATAATAATGTGAGCACAATAGAATATGCTATTTCTCTTAAAGAAGGAAGGGAGCATGCTTGGCATGCTTTTGTCAAAATTCAACCTTTTTTTGATTTATGCAATGTTTGATGACAATTATCATAATAGGTTGAGATTGATATCAAAATTTTATAATTAAGTTTACGTGGATGTAAAAAATTTGAGATCAAGTGGAACCCATGATCCACACTCTAGCTAGTAGGTACCCTAATGTTATCCTCGGCTTTGCTTTATAAAATTATTCTCACCTATGAAGTAGCCAAGAGTGCAACTTTTTAAAAGGCCACTCGTTCGTTGGAATTTTTTTTTTTTATCAACTTTAATTTAGAGATGTAGCTATAAATATTTGTATAGTCCTAGCCGCTAAGCAATGAGTAATTATCCAGTTACCTATTAAATTAGTTGCGTACTGGAATGCAACAAATGCGTAGCTGCCTAAATAATTAGCTTGGACAACTTGTATAGTGTACGAAAATTTTTTTGAGTCCTTCAAAATTTTAAAAGGCATTTAGAAGTTAGATCTTTTTTTTTCTAAAAGAATTTTATAAGTTAGTTATGGTGGTTGCCAATGTAAATTATAATTATACTATAATAATATAAATATATTATAAATAATTTAATATATAACTTATAGAAAATAGTATATTGATCTAAATAATATCATAGTAAAAATATAGTGAAAGTCATGTAACTGTTAAAAACTGAGTTTGTAATATTTTTAATTTATAATATTTAGTATTAGACTAGAGGTTAAAGTCTTGGTAGTTTTCCACGTACGAATAGATAGAGTCTAGAATTTTGTATCCTAACTACCTTTTCATTGTTGTGCAATGAAAGAATTAATTATGGAATAATTATTTTAAAACTTATCGATATGTGTTTTTATACAATTATATTAATAAGGATTTTGTTTCCTTTTTCTTATTATTCTAGTAAGATATAATATTATAATAACACAAATTATATTTCAATTAACAAAAAGTATAGTAAAAGTTCACCGATAAATTGTGATTAGCTCATGCTAATTTACATCATTAAATTCCCTTATTTTCATGGAAATATTTTTTTTTATCTAATTACGTCATATCATGTTAGTACAAATTCGCTATCCATTTTATTAGTGTATTTGAATGGTTGTTGTAATAGTGGCATTTCATTGTAGTTTGCTCCTATAAGTTTTATTGCGTTTTCTTTTTTGTATTACCAATAATAACAAACTTGATGAAGGAAAATCAAAATAAAGTGCTAATGAATTATTACAACCACATAGGACTTTCGAATTTTCTTTCTGTTTTAAGACATGATATTAATGACTGTAATAAATTGTATGGATTCAGAATTAGTTTTTTGATCGAATTTAGAATTAGTTTAAAAGTAATGAAGCACCTATCAAAATTTGTCACTTAAAAATTTAAGTGTTTCAATATTAGATAGATAAATTAAGACAATACAACAAAAACATAATTGTGAATGATAAATCAAGGATTAAAGAGAATTGGTGATGTTCTTCAGTGAAATCCTTTTGCTTCTTGGTTTTCTCTTTCTTCCTGTTATCAATTACATGACTCTTGGAGGCCTAAATAATAAAAATATCGACCCTAAGTTCTTATACAAGCTAGCGACAAATAATGGAAAAAAAATACAAAGCAACAAAAATAATTACAATATCATTTTTCTTAATACTCCCCCTTAAGTTCGTGCATGAGGGTTAATCATGCCTAATGTGTCGCATAAATTAATGGAGAAACTGCTTATCCAAGCGCTTTGATTAACATGTCTATTGGTTGCTAATTGGAAGGAAGATAGGATAAGACCAAATCTCCTCTAACAAGTCTCTCATACATAGAATGACAATCATTCTCAATGTGTTTAGTTCACTCATGAAATATAGAATTTTTTTGCAATATGCGTTGCTGCTTGACTATCACACACCAATTTCATGCGTTGATCATGAAAGACTCCGAGAGGCGTCAGAAGAGACTTGAGCCATACTAACTCACTAGCTTGTTGTTGCTGCTAGGGCTGAGCAGGATCGGGTTTCCGGTCCATTTTCATGGAACTGGATCCAAAAATTTGGACTCGGTCCCGGTCCTAGTTGGAACCGGGTCCAGGATTTTTGGAACCGGTCCCGGAACGTAACCAGTTGGGACTAGGTCCATAATCGGGTACCCGGTTCCTAATGTTTTTCTATTTTATTTTATTTCATTTCATTTAAATTTTTGGCTTGTGGTTGTGACTTGGTGAGAGAACCAATGCACTTAACAAGCTAGCTAATTGATCGTTCAAAATCAAATTTAATAGGCAAAGTCCAATTGGTTAGCTAATAAATTGTACTTCATTTCATCCAAGCATTAAAAAATACAATTTGCTCATAGTATTATACATTAGCAAAAAAATTTAGTAATATTAACGTATAGCTGGAAATTATGACGGCATCGGAAGAACAACACATGATCTCAATGGGTAATCGGGTAACTCAGGCATTTTAAAAAAAATTGATTGGACCGGGCAACGGGTCCAATCTTAGTTCCATGTTTTCAGAACCCGGTTGCAACCGGTTCCAGGATTTCGGAACCAGTCCCAGATCCAGTTCAACTGGGTCCGGGCATGGACCCGGCGGGTCCGAACCGGGTACTCAAATTTTTTGCTGAGCCCTAATTGCCGCCTTAAAATGATAGCCCGCTTTTACCAAGGAGCAAGAGACCATGATCTGGTTCTTGGTCTTATATGACACATGTGACCCACCAAGGGTCACAAAGTACCCAAACAAGAATCATCGCATAAACGGGTACGCACCCCAATTAAAGTCATAGAAAACATAGACCTGCAGATTACTATCTAAAGCAAGAGGACAAGTTCCAGATTTCCTTTAAGATAACAAAGCACAAGTCCTGTGGCATTGAAGTGCTCAGTCCATGGGGCACGTATGAATTGTGACAACACATGAACCGCGCAACTGAGTCCTGACTGAGTGATTGTTAGGTAAATAAGTCTCCCAATTAGCCTCATATATTATGTAGGATCATCCAATAATTACCCTAAAGCTAGCGCCCATTTATGATTTGCTTCAATGGGAGAAGCAATGGGCTTACCTCTGATGAGTCCACACTTACATACAATCTAAAAGGTATATTTTCATTGAGACAAAAACAACCCCGTCACTTCAATACCAAGAATATACTTCAAAGCACCAAGATCTTTAAACTAAAAACTGTTACTAAGATATTCCTTGAATTGTTGGCAAAAGCACCATTACTAGCAAGGATAATATCAACAACATACACAAGCAACCCCAGCAAAACATTTCCGTTTCTATAGGTGAATAGGAATTAATCAGCATAAGCTTACACAAACCCCATAAACTTCTAACTTGCTAGATAACTTCGCAAACCATTGTCAAGGTGCTTGTCGTAAACCATAAAGAGATTTTCTTAAGTGACATACCTTATATGGGGCACTAGAGATAAATCCCGACGGCAATTTCATAAATCACCATGTAGAAAGGCGTTATTGACATCCAGTTGATGCAACTCCTAGCCTTTGGCAGCTACAACTGAGAAAAATGCAAACACTAGTCATCTTAGCTAGGTAAGCAAAGTTTCATTAAAATCAAACCCTTCTACTTGATGATATCCCCTAATCACAAAATGGGCTTTGTATCTGTCAATTGAGCCATCTAACTTATACTTGGCTTTGTAATCCACTTGTAACTACTGGGCTTCTTTCTAGCAGGTAGCTCCTCAATGGTACATGTACGTCTTATTCTCTTCATGGATCTTTATCTCCTCTGTCATAACCTTCTGCTACAAAGGACTTTTAGCTACTTCATGATTATATGGGCTCCACAATTTTTGTGATGACAGCCAAAAATTTTGGTGACGAGCAGAAAAATTATTCCATGTGATAAAATTGAGAATATGATATGGAGTACCTGAGGAGCCGTATTAGCATAAGGGTCTTTTGGTCGAGCACTATAACAAACATAATCAGTGAGATGACTTGTGGCCCGATGTACTTGTCTACTATGCCGTAGGCATAGTTTCAGCTTGCGGGGCCGTGCCCCTCATGCATGTGGGCTCACTATCTGCCACCGCTAGAACCGGTCTAGGCTCGACAGAGTCAGTGGTCCCTTAGGCTTGTACTGCCGTCTCCTTCCCCCTCTCTTGTTCAGTTGGGTTAGGATTTCCTTCGCCATGCTCAACCTGACCCAAAAACAATTAGGTCACTTGTCAGCCCTGAATCATCATCACTGAAAATTAGCTTGAAGCCCTCATTCCCCTTTCTCCTGAAGTCTCTACTCTTGCATTTGAAAAAAAAAATATATATATTTCTTCATAAAATTCCACAAAAATTTCCTTACTTTCCAATCGTATAGCATCTGTCCCTGTTTTTGCCCAAATGAGTATCCCACGAAAACACACGTTATAGTATGAAAGGCAAATGTATCTCTTGTTCAGTGTCTAAGTCTTGCATAACTTTATTTACCTGATAAATTGATATCAAGCTGTAAGTCAAATTTGGGGACCAAAAAGAACATCTTTTAGCATGAGTTTTTGCAGCAGCTTGAGTGTCCCAACTTTATTTGCCAATGCCTGGTTATCATCTCGTAGTCGAACCAAAATAAGGTCTACACACCTCACATTCTTAAGAACTTCGTACACTCCGGTGACGTGGCATAGCGTACCGGTATCAAATAACCACATTACATTACCAGACAACTTCTCATAATCTGCTTTAGGAGTGTCAATCAAGCTAAGCGTGCGCTGTGCTTGTCTCGTGGTGAATCCGGGCACTGGGGTCTGAGCTGTTTCTTCCATGGTTGACGCTTCCGCTACTTTGGATGTGACCAAGGATTCAAAATGCGGTTTCGGTCGCGATTTCGGTTTCGGTAGCGGTACGGCAAAATCGTTCTAAAACGGCAATCGCATTCCATATTGCGACTATCGCGGCATGAAAACGCGGATCGCCAACTCCAAAACCTTTCCAACGTGGCCATTTCGTCACAGTTCGGCCACATTTCGAATCCATGGATGTGACTACGTGATTGGCCTCTCCTCTTCTGCCACCAATTGAAGATTGGCCCCCACTATTGCCGCAATCCCCTCATCCTCTTCCTCTATCTCTAGTTGCCTATCCAGTAGGGAACTCGACAATCCCAAAATAGTTGAACTCCTCGTGTCCAAGCTTACCGCTTTGCATGCAAGGCACCCTGTCACGAGGTGCTTATGTGGAGGTTATGCCCATGGTGACTGGGTGAGTAACGAATAATGCAGCTACATTGTCATCTCTGCTTTCTCGATTCCTTATCACCGGCTTGTGATTTTCTTTCTATTGGACCATGTTAAAGATCTTGCCCAATGATGGCATAAGATCAAGAGCCGAAATTTGACCCCTTATATTTGAATAAGACTCATCACCCAAACCCATAAGAAATTGATGGGGTTGTCATCTTCCATCATCTTGACGATTGTCCTGTAGGTATGGCAAATACACTTATCACACACACAACCATAGGAAGAACTAAGAATTTTGATGTAATTTGCTAATTCACTGCAGATTTCCATGAGTTTCAAATAGAACTCAACTGTTTCCATGTTTCCTTATATGCAAGAGGCTATCTCAGCCTTGAGTTGATGGATACGGGGAACTTTAATAACAAAATCTCTCTTCTGGACATTCGGCCACCCCTCATGAGTCATACCTTCATATGCCATACTTGTATGAAGCGTTGAGACAATAACGTTTCGAATCCAACAGGTGATCATCATGTTAATCATGTCCCACACATCTTTCTTAGCGGAAATGATCATGGGTTCTAATTTGGATATGCTACCGTTAATGAATCCAAGCTTGCCGTTGTAACAACCCTGTTCCAGATGTTGTAATTCTTTCCATCAAATGTTTTGGAGGTTATGATAGCTTCGGGTCCATATGAGGGATGTATATAATATGGGGATTGAGGATCCATGACAAAGGTTTCGTCCTTGCTCATGATTGCAACTCTCTAATCTTTCTTGTTATGAAAAAAATAACCTTGCTCTAATACCATAAATGATAAATCAAGGATTAAATAGATGTTCTTCATGAAAGACGTTTGCCTTGTTGGGTTTCTCTATCTTCTTGTTCGCAATTATACACCTCTTGGATGCTTAAGTGATACAAACATTAACCGTAACCTCTTTTGTACAAGCCAGCTGCAAATAATGGACAAAAATATATATAATGATAAAAATAATTACAATATTATTTTCCTTAATAAATTGCATATAAAAGCTTACATTATTGAAATTTTATGTTGGTTGGGGCCAGGGAACCTTGGCTCCCGTGCTAGTTAATACATGATTAGGATAAAATTATAGTCAGCACATTAGGGGAAGGAGGAGGAAGTTGTGCGGCTACTTGTGTTTGAGCCTATTTGCACCCATCTTGTTTTTCATTTTTCTTTGACGGTTTTTTCCCCTAGTGATCAATTTCATCCACAGTGACCACAGATTGGATTCTAATTCAGATGTTCCAATATTCATATCCGAATTTAATTAAATTTGGGATTCAAAAATTTTGGTCCGAATTCAATCCTAGGGACAAGATGGAAATTCGAAATTCGATCTAAGTTGAATTGGACCAGCGTCATATTTAATTTGATCCAAACTCATCTCCCTTTTTTTTATAACAATTTTGTATTATTTTTTCCTTTCAAACTTCTTATATTCACGTGTTGATGCGATAATGATTGTCTAGGAGTAAAAAAGGAGCACATTCATATTCAGCAAAGTGACAACATTTTACCACAATTATAAGTTTTAACAAAGTCCGAAATATATTTGAAAATCTCTCACAAGAAATCAAAATTAAATCATAAAGAGGGGGGGGGGGGGGGGAGAAAGGTTCAAAACTGAAAGAAAGAGAGATTGACAAATGAAAAAGTGCCAGATAATGCTGGCGGTAGGAAGGCAGGCCAGCGGCAAAGTACGGATAGAGAGGGGCTAGTTTGAGGGAGTAGCTAATGGAGTTTGCTGTAACCACTTGCGGGTTCCTACTTGAAATTTTATTTTTTAACTATATTGAAAATAAAAAAAATCAAAACAATAAATTGAAGGGAGGAGGTTGGGCTAGGGGCGGGTATATTTACGTAGAAAAATTGGATCGAATGTTACCCTTTCTCCAAATCTAATTCAGATCTAGCTTAGAGTTAGATTATTTTTTATTGGATTCAAACTTAATTTTTTAGGAGATTGGAATCAAATTATTCTACCTCAAATTAAATTGAATTTACCTAGACTTGGATGTAACTGCCCCCCCTTAATACACTAAAATGATTTGCTTGCATATGAATGTATAAGCCCTTCACATTTCATAGGTTCCTTTTATTTTGATATATGTTTTTATTCATGTGTCATTTTTTCTCCAAAGAAAAAACTTTCCTCATCTTAAACTTTAACGTAATATTTGGTTTGAAGTAAACAACATTGTAATGCAAACGAGTTTTCTATTGTGTTTCCATTATTTTGTTTGATTGCAAAAGAATATTCCAAATAATAACTATCTTGCAATTTTGATTACCATATGCCATGTAATCACAATTCCATTACGAACTTAATTGCATTATTTCAACCAGACATCACATAACAGTTTACATTTCCTTTTAATTGGATTTTTTTTTTTTTTGCTTTTTCTCTCAAAAAACTCTGATTTCATATGTTCTAATATATCAAAAATAAGAAAATACTAGCTAGTTCAAAAAAGGATTTTTCAAAGGTTTGGAATCTATATTCATCCTTCTTTACTTCACTTTATTGATCTTTAAGAAATAAAAAATAATTTATAGCTTGTTTGAGCTAGGTAGTTACGGATTACGCTTAAAATGCTCCAATTTAGAGCCATTAAGCAATTAAACATAAGCAATATGCTGTCTTGAGTATCTACAGCCAAACAGACAAGAAGGCTAGAAATATCTGAGTCCACCTCAGCACATAATTAAGACCCCACACTAAAACTGACCCTGACAAACTCCTAAACACCAAGTTAATCATCATAAGCTGATCAGCTACTGCCAAGATTTTTATACTGCAAGTTTTCTGCTCTAGACCTCCCTCTACAATCAAGGAAAAATAGATGGAAAAGAAAGTCACAAGAGAAGATGAGATCCATGTTATAGTTTTCCCATTACCGGCTCAAGGGCACATTAATCCCATGCTCCAATTTTCTAAGCAACTAGCCTCAAGAAGCCTTAGAGTTACATTTGCCACCACCTCATCCATTGTAACAAAAATCACACCATTCAATTCAAACTCAGGCACTATCGAAATCATACCGGATGGTGCCACTGAAACTACGAGTAAGGAAACTATCGATGCCCACATAAAGAGATTCAATGATTTTGCACCTCCCCATCTCACTCAACTAATTGAAAAGAGGCTCAGATTGCAGGATCGAGTTAGGTGCCTCGTATATGATTCAGCCTTACCATGGGGCCTCGACATAGCTAGGAAGTTCGGTATACACGGGGCACCATATTTTACCCAATCATGCCTAGTGAACTTGATGTATTACCAAGTGCATCATGGGATGTTGAGTACTCCAATAGAAGAAGAAACAAGTATTGGTGTTGATGGGATGGCAGTGCTGGGAACAAGGGATGTGCCATCCTTTGTTGGTAAAGTCGGGTTGTATCCTTGCCTAGAGAGGCTAGTGCTTGATCAGTTCTCCAATTGTGCGGACGCAGATTGGGTATTCTTCAATTCCGTACATGACCTTGAGAGTAAGGTAAGTATGCCAATCACTCCCCCACTAACACTTCCTTCTAGGAATAGTGAATTCAATAATGGGAATTGGAATCAATGACAATGAGCACAACAATGGGTGGGCCCACTTTTTATCGGTTTGAGACTGCAAATACTTTTCTTTATTTTCCAGAAGTTAGATAACAATCAAAACGTCTCATATAAGGTAGTCTCAGTTGAAATTTGTCTTGGCATAATTTTATTCAAACTAAAAAAGCTAGGCTATCAAATAATATTTCTTCAAATTTGAAATGTAATTTATTCACCAGACTTTTGTTGTTCCTATTATCCAAATCAAATTTGAGACTCAAATTTCTCATTGTCAATTTATATGACTTCAAAAAAAAAAATTGACAAAAAAAATTTGTCTATGTGTTAAACATTTTCCCATCTAAATTTTGCCGAATAACCAAAAATTTGTCATCCTATTAAAATAGTTTTTTTATAAAATAATTAAATATAAATTGGACCTTCTCGTTATGTCTCTATTTAATGATAGCTCAAGTGGCGTTAGGGCATATGTTAACAGTCTAAGCGTGGCTTAAAGTATTTGAAGTGACTATTTATATTACCAAAGGTGCACCTTCCTTTTTGAGAGACATACTCTTAAGAATTCTATAGCTAAACGTGCTTGTTGTAGAGAGATCTTAAAATGAGTGGCATTACAAAAGTATTGTTAGTCATTCTTCTAAATTCCCAACCAAAAAAATCAGAAGCTGCCAGATCGAACCATAATGGCCTAGAGGAACAAATGACAATGGTGCCTCTAGACGAATAGGTCTCTACCCTCCTGTTTAAGTAGTGATGAGCCGAAAGTTGAGCTAAATATGTAATACGTACAATTAAGAAAAAAAAAAACAAAGATTGGCATCATCATGAAGTTTGCATACATTAAAATTTACGTACAGAGTAATACTTATTATTTTCACCTTTATAATATTCTCCTAAACCTAAAGGATGCAGAAATCCATTTGATTTCAGACTGAACTAATTTCAAGTCAGGTTATGTTTGGATTGTTGGGATTTTGATTTGGGGCAATATTTTCTCCCAAACAAAAATAAATTTTAATGTAACTTAAAAAAATAGTATGAATTCATCATACGTTCATATTTATTATCAAAGAAGACAGCCACTGAACCACAAGCACCGTACCAATTCACATGAGTAGCATAATGTAGCGATTGAAAACTGTAAAATCATGGCATTGACAGGGTGTCAATGTCTAGTACGTAATATATATAGCGATTGAAAACCACCCTTGCCAACATCGTAAGTGTTGTACGCAACTCAAACTCCTCTTAGCTCTCTCAATCATAGCATCAGATCCCATTGCACGTAGAGCAGTCCAGAAGCACAAAAATGGCCTCATCATCAACTCACTTTTGTTCGGAATCTCCTACTTTACGTCTCGCTATTTGCCTCTGTTTTCACAGATTTTTTCACAACGAATACTGAGTAATGCTAATGAGATTATTTTATAGGTACGAAATCATAAATATATTCCATATGTACATGAAAATCTCATAGCTAATGAAAAATATAACTGTTTTATTAATAAATTGCCAAAAAAATACTCTCATTAAAAAGCACTGATGAATATTTGCAAATCTACAATGTACATAGAAATATTTAAGTTTTGATTAACTAATCTAAAGTTTATCAACACAACAATCCGTGAAATTTTACAATTTCTTTCTTGTTGGGCTACTTTCGACTTGCTACTTGCTAGGCTTAATGTTCTATTTAATACAGATGCTATATATTTTACATTTAGATTTACCATTGTACAATTTTAGTTTGCAAAATTTAAAATAAAACGAAAGAAACAAGAGAGTCCATGATGTAATAGACATGCTCAATCAGCAGACTATGACTTCGTTAGGAGACAATTTTTTATGTACTTCCGGGAGCATGTGCTATCATTGCCTACATATATATATATATATATATATATATATATAACGAAAAAAATAAACATATATAAACATATATAATAAAATAGATGATGAGGCTCTTGAGA
>JACYFF010031958.1:19426719-19439574 GCA_017589665.1 Selenicereus undatus | reverse complement strand
ATATATTAACTTTTAACATAAATTTGTTGATGTGGCTCTTGAGAATATGATGCATCCGCCGAGGGTTCAAGCTAAAACTCAATTTAAGAGTGAAAGCTTAAAAATCATGGGAGAATACAATCAAGGGAAAACCAAGGAAAGTGGCACGTAATATGTTGGTTGTGAGGCAGCAAACACGTGAGGTAGGAATGGAATTTAGAATCAAGGGATTCTAAATGAGAAACAAAAGGGAACTTGATGTGTTTGGATGTATGTCTCAAGGAAAGGATGAAACCAACCTAAAATCCACCAAGAACACAAAGCAAGCAAGTGAAATCAACACGAAAAGGGGAGGCACGGCCGTGCTTAGGGGCATGCGATGGCCGTGCCACTTTGCTGCCTAGCACGCCAAGCTTTTTCAAACTTCACGGTTTGAAGTTGGCTTTGTGTTTGGGTTGGCAGCTAAACCAAAGGGGATAGCCTTAGCTTTGGTTAAGCATGGAAATGGATGTAACCAAGGCTATGAAAGTATGGAATGGAAAGAGAATCAAAGCTATGATTCATTAACTCAAAATTAAGCTAGCAAACCCTCATTTACTCTCTTTGAATCCTTGAGAATGAATACCGAATTAGATAGAACTAAACTCAATGTTTGAATACAGAAACACCGCCAAACACAAGTTTAGGGCCCGTAAACTATGATTAAGATACAGAAACACTACTTAATCATGTTTAAGACTACACTTGAACACCACCTTAACCGGCCTAGTTAAGGATAAGCAAGTTTAGTATTTGAGAGGAAACAAGAGCAAAGCTCTCATTTCTAATTTTCATTCAAAGTTGGAATATATCATCCTTTGCCTTGGCCGTGTACATGCTTTATATAAGCCTAAGCTAGCAAGCAAGCAAGCACATACACTAGAGCTTTCCTTACTAGGTAGGAAAGGTATTAAGTAACTAATACAACCGGTTAGAGCTTAATTAAATACAAAGCGTGCTTAAACTAACCTAAATACATCCAAAGCATAAAGTAAAGTAATACTAATGCTTATTATACATTAATCTACTCATAATCAAGCTTAAAACATTCAGAATGCTTGTTGAATTCCCATTAGACAGCCGAAAAGTAATGCTTCCTTTTTGTCTAGCCAATAGCATGCAAGAGACAACTCTTTTTGCTGCTTTCTCTTCATTGGTCGACCTTACCAAGGTTGCAGCCCGTCATTGGATGTTTTGGGGCGTGTGCCAAGCCTAGGGAAGTGTGTCAATCAGCTTGCAAGTGTAGAAACTCACGACTGAAGCAAGTTGAACCGGTTTGGAGTGAATCGGATTCACGCATAGTTTTTAGCCAGTTTTTGGACTTGGTTTAAGCTTATCAAAAGTGAGTATGATTTCGTTTTCAGGCCATGGGGGTTAACTTTAGAATGTGTATAAACCCCTCTCCCCCCAACAAAGAAATCAAGGTTATAGCATGTTTAAGTAGGGTAATTTGGCTTAAACATTAAACCATACAGAATGGAGCCCAATCTGACCAGTTTGACAAAAGGTCTTGATCTCCCATCCTCTTGTGGGTATGATTGAAAACTAATGCTTGGACCTGAAAGTAGACATCATGAGGATTCCAAAAATATAAAAATTCAAGACTCAAGCCATAATATAGCTTAAGTTATGAGATAAACAAAACTGTGTATGTTCTGGTGCTACTGGGCAGTTTGGATACCTTGGATTTATTTGCTAATTTGAATGGGTAAATGAAGTCCAAATGGGATGAAACTTGTTTTGTTATAAAGCTGACTTCCTGAACTTCAATTCCAATGAAAAATATTAGACTTAAACCTTAAGGAGACTTGAGTAATTAAGCACACAAAAAAGGGTTAACTGTTAGAATTAACCCTTGTCCTGCAGTTTCAATACTTAAACAAAATTTGGATGAGTTATTCATCCTTTAACCAGCATATTGAGATTACCTAATTGATTTGCTTCCTTTTAAATCAAGTGCATGGAGGGATCTCTATCAGAATATGTGCTCCTAGAAATATGATATACATATCATCATTAGGAATCACAAAGAGAAGATAACAATGATTGTGGGAAACCAATAACAATTAGGGGACAAATGAAATGAAAAAAAAAAACCAAAAAAAAAGAAAAAATGGTGCCGATTTTTCTCAGGGTAATGGCGACCCACAAGTGTAAAGAGTTCATGTGATGCGTCCTTGATAAAACTTTATTTTGGTCTTGAGATGCATGGACCCATGTTTAATTGTCTCCAAAAAAATATATAATATACATAAATAAGAAGCGCATGATGCATAACCATAGCCTTTGCTGCATCAAGAAACTGAGATGAACACTCCAGAAAAAGCACCCACCTAACTTACTTATGTTAGTCATCCGTCATAATTTGTTGCAAAACATAAACCCAATTGGCTCCCTGGGAAATCTTACTTAGCTTGGACTGAGAAAGGGTGTAGAAAAAGAAAAAAAAAAGGAAAAAGATTGTAATGGAGGGAGAAAATATTGAGAAAAAGCCAACAAGAGGAGCTCATGTTCTAGTACTTCCATCCCCTCTACAAGGCCACAGAAACCCGATGCTCCAATTCTCAAAAAGATTGGCCTTCAAAGGTCTTCAAGTGACCTTCATCACAACCTCAAGCATCACTTCTCCATCATCACTATCCTTCCCACCAAATATCGAGGTCATCTGCATCTTCGATGGGTTCAGAGAAGGGCATAAAGTAGTCGACCTTGATGCCTATCGTCAGAGGATGAGGACATGCATTAGTCGAAGCTTGCTCGAGCTCATTGATCACTACAAGCAAAACACGGGGAGTCTCAACCCTATACTTAAAATGGTCATATATGATTCTTTCATGCCTTGGGTGTTGGATGTGATAAAGGAAGGTGGGCTTATGGGAGGCCCTTTCTTCACCCAATCTTGTATGGTGAATTCCATATACTACCATCTTTATAAGGGGGCCTTGACAATTCCAATAGATAGGTCCCTTGTGTCCTTGCCTGCCATCAAGGAGTTTTTGAGGGTTGATGATTTGCCAAGTTTTGTGTCCTCTCCTACCGCTTACCCATCTCTTCTAAGGCTTGTGTTGGATCAATTTTCAAATTTTGAAGAGGCAAATTGTTCCTTCATGAATGCCGTTGACAAACTGGAAATTGAGGTATGCCATTAATTGAACGGTTAAGAAACAACAAACAAGTTTTCCTTCTACAGTAAGTGCAACTAAAAGAGCACAACTTACGGCATATTCTTTGCAAATGAAAATTAGAGTTAAAAATGAGAAAGAGTGGGAGGAAGTGAGAAGGAATGAGAAATTTGTGGGAAGGGTCGGAAGGAGAGGGAAAGAATAGGAAGAAGCGGGAAAGAGGTAGACATATTTTTAGATTGGAGAGTGAAAGGAGTGGGAAATATTTTTAAGGAGTGGAAAAAAGCAGTAGAGAATAGAAAGGAGTGAAAAACGACTGGAAGGAGTGAGAAGTGTTAAGAAAGCGTGAAAAATATAGATTTACCAATGAAAAGAACAATTGAGTAGGTAAATGATAGTAACCCACTCTTCCAACAAGAGTCCAAGTTTTGGTAGAACCAGCCTCTTATGTTTGCCATTGAGAGGTAGTATGTTGGTCCCTACCAGTACTCGACCTAGAGTATTGTCATTGGCAAGCACATTGGTTTTTTCCACTCATCTTATTTATTCTGTTAAAATATAAACTTACTCTTTGACCTCTCAAAGTGTCACACCTCCATCGGTTTTAAGTTTTTATATAAGTTGGTTCTTGAATAAGTTATAAATTAAAACCCTTTCTAAATACGAGATCCCAAGTTTAGATTTGAACAACACCCATATAAATTATCACACCATGTAGAAAGAATCTTTTTTAGCATCCGCGTCTTAAGCACAGAAGAGTGCAAAACATATATAATTCTAAATATTCAAGCGTCAATGTAAACTTTCAGTTAAATTGGCCCTTAAGCACAAAAGACATTTGCTCGCATGAATTACCAACATCTTCAACTCATGCACCATATCAACTTTAGTGTATTTGGCGATGCAAATGTTTACAATTATCAGTCATTAAGGTTAATTCCATTTATAGGTAGTCGATTGGATGGCGAGCAAAATGCCAGCGAAGACAATAGGACCAGCCATTCCCTCTATGTATTTGGACAAGCGCTTGCCCGACGACAAAGACTATGGCCTTAGTCTTTTCGAGCCTGAAAGTGACATTTGCATCCCCTGGCTTGATGCAAAGGAAGAAGCCTCGGTTGTCTATGTGTCAATGGGTAGCTTAGCCTCCCTCGGGGAAGAGCAAATGGAAGAAATGGCTGTTGCTTTGGAGAGGTGCAACAAGTATTTCCTATGGGTAGTTCGAGCTTCGGAAGAGGACAAGCTCCCCCCGGATTTCAAAGAGAGGACGTCACAAAAAGGTCTAGTCGTCAAGTGGTGTCCTCAGTTGGAAGTTTTGGCTAATCGGGCAGTGGGTTGCTTCGTGACTCATTGTGGATGGAATTCGACCTTGGAGGCCATCAGCCTTGGGGTCCCTATGGTGGCTTTCCCCCAGTGGACTGACCAACCAACCAATGCTAAGTGCATAGCAGACTTTTGGAAAGTAGGAGTGAGAGTGAAGGTGAATGAGAACGGCATCGTCACCAGGGAGGAAATGGAATATTGCATTCGACAAGTTATGGAGGGGGAAAGAGGGAAACAAATCAAAAGCAATGCAAGTAGCATGAAACAAGTAGTTAAGGAGGCTATGGAAGAAGGTGGTAGCTCTGACAGGAATATTCAAGAATTTATAGCCACATTATCAGAAACCTAGCTGTTTATGTGATACAGAAGATGACAACTGACAAGTGTAAGAGTTGTCACATAAAGCTGCATCAAGTAAAATAATCACTATATTTTTCATTTTATCTTAGCAAGTCTTACAAATTTGAGAGGTTCACACAACACAAACTATGTAGGAAGCCCGATTCGACTGAGTATTGGAGTGCTATATGCTCCGCCCATCACACGCGCATATATATAGGCGCGTTGTGTGTATTAAATTCTGTTTACCTTGCTAATGTATCATCGATCTATTGCAAAAAGAAGGCGTGCCATGGGGTGTCAGCATTAGCGCTAGGTGCGAGCATGCAGCTTATGTTGGTCAGGGGTTTGATTCCTCTCACAAGCCTTTTTCAAAATTACACCCTTGTTTGTAATTAGACTTGGCAATACTAACCTAAGAGTCAAAATCCAAATCGAACGGCCCATATCGATACCCGACCTGACATTTGAAATATGCTCACCTAAAAGTAGACTTGAAACCCAACTTGACCCGATCCGAACCAAACCCCATCCGAAATTTTTTACAAATTTACTTATTTTTGCATGACAAGTGTATTGGATCAAAAATCAGTTGACCTGAACTCGATATGAACCAAAATTCACTCAACCCAAACCGAACCCGCTTGAAATGTTACCTGACACTAAACCCGACCCGACCCAAACTGAACCCGACCCGTACCCGAACCGAATGATCCATTTATCAAGTTAGAGTGTCGCATGCGTCATACCCAATCAAAATATAATGGGTAGACCTGGCAAAACTTACCCGAGACCCGAAACCCGAACCGAACGACCCGGACCCATACCCGACCCGACACCCGAAATATGCTCACCCGAAAGTAGACCTGAAATCCAAATGGACCCGACCCGAACCATACCCGACCCGAATTTTTTTACAAAGTTGTTTGTTTTGACATGACGAGCGTATTTGACAAAAAATTGGTTGACCCGAAATAGACCCGACCAGAACCATACCCGACCCAAACCGAAACGACCCGAAATGTCACTTAACCTGAACATGACCTAACCCGAACTTGACCCGACCCGTACCCGAACCGAATGACCCATTTGTCAGGTCCAATAATGGGAGCTTAATTGAATCTAGTGTTTCTCTTAAGAAGGGCGCATGTTTGGCATTCTTTCGTCAAAATTCAACCCCTTTTTTGCTTTTTGCAATAGTTGATGGCGATTATGATAATAGGTTGAGATTGATATAAAATCTTTATAATAGATTTATATGGATATAAAAAATTTAGATCACTTGGAAGTTGGAACTCATGATCCACGCACTACCTACTTTAATGTTATCCTTGGAAGTTGTCCGAATTAGCCCAAGAAGTATGAGTAGTGCTAGATCGGGAAGGCAGCTACCAAAGTCGCTTCGAATGTCACATCCTAAACTCGAATTCCATTAGATAGTTCAAAGGTCGTGAGAGGAGAAGATGAGAGCTCTCTGTGTTGATGTCTCTTTGGTCAACCTCCTAAACCTCTTTATATAGATTGGGGTCAATTAAGGTTTTGGTCACTTAGCGGCTTAGTGGTCGGCGGCGCTAATTGTATTAGGGTCAGCCATCAGGCCGCAAATCTATCACACACTCTCCATGAATCACAATTCTTCATGCTTTATATTAGGAATAATGTGTGTAACTAGAAAGTAACCAATAGTGTTATATTAAGTCACCATCTAACTAAAATAACACTTTCATAAAGTACGATACCCCAAATCAGCCTAAACATCACCGGTGGCATTTTTGATCCTTTTATGCCATATGATATATCATTTAATTATATACTCAATATAATCGTCCCGACTGATATGGTGATGGATAGATTTTTCCTTAACCACTCATGATATTACACCTTAACCTAACTGATTTCCTAACGTGTTCCCATTGAATCGTATGTATACGTCGTGGTCCTTAAGAAACACATTAAGGCAACATCATTGGGTCATACAGCGACAAAAGATAGGGAAGTCAATTGTCATTCCATATATGGGTTGTCTTTTAAGTACACACAATATGAAATGTATGCCATGACATAGCTCCCACGTAGCTGGGTCCATTATTTTATATTCTATGCGAATTACTAGTTTAGATTTTCACCCAAAAATCGAACCTAAACAAGTAGATCAACATACTAAATGTTAACCCTGATACTCAAGATTCAGCTCTTAAAGCTTCAATATGGAATCCCACATTCCATATTCGACTCCCTCGGGTCTTATGTTAGACTTACTAAGGCAACTATAATCCTTTATTCATACACTTCTAGTATGAGTAATCACTATTGCACACCTAGCGCCAATATGGTTCAGTCTCATCCTGCCCACTACTTAAGCATCAGGGTGATTGTCTGTGTGACTAAGCCAATCAAAAGCCTATGACATTTCAATATGCCTACCATACGATAGTAAACCATGATCATTTAGAAAAAGAAACATCAAACTTTATTACATAAAAGCTCAAAAGAAACATGTCCACCACATAGCAAGATACACCCTAAGTACTAAACCTTACGAATTTCTACACTCAACATATGAGCTTTGAACGCATCACTAGGAATAGGTTTAGTTAAGGGAAGAATAGTCACCCTCGGTGTATGCATACTAAACCTGTCAAAACTGACCCGAGACTCAAAACCCAAACCGAACAACCTGGACCCAAACCCGACCTAACACCCGAAATATACTCACCCGAAAATGAACCCGAAACCCGAACCGAACCATGCCCGACTAGAAATGTTTTACAAAGTTGCTTGTTTTGGCATGACGAGCGTATTTGAGCAAAAATTGATCGACCCAAACCAAACCATACCCGACCCAGATCAAAATGACCCAAAATGTTACTTAACCCGAACATGACCTAATCCGTACCCGAACCGAATGACCCATTTGCCCGGTCTAATATATACTTAATGATAATGTCCTTTGTCTCTATGGTAACAAGTAACACAATCCACCTCCATAGTTGATAGTGAGCGTAGCTTTGTTTCTTACTGCACTATGACATAGCTCCTCACTCAGGGTGAAAATATATCCGGAGGTTGACATAGACAGAAGGTCAACACCCCAATTAGCATCTGAGTATCCTCTCAAACTTGAGGTCCCTGCCTTGATAGCAAATGACCAAGTCAGTTGCGCCACGAAAATAGCGCATAGCTCTCTTCACAACTTGCCAATAAGCACGTTCTGGGGTACTTTAGTAACGAATTACCAATTCAACTGCAAAGCAAATGACAACTCATATACATAACATGGCATGCACCAAGTTTCCTACAATACGATCGTAAGGGACATTGCTCGTTATCTCTTTTCATCATCAGTTTTAGGGCATTCGTCAAGACTTAAGGTTAGACCATTCTCAACTAGAGTATCTATGAGCTTAGAATTATACATCCAGAATCATTCTAAGACCTTTTAATATATGCTTCCTAGCACATACTTAAGAGTTTCTTGGGACGGTACCTGATTATTTTCACACCTAGGACATACATAACTTCACTCATGTCCTCTTCTCAAAGATAGAGGACAACAACTTCTTAGCAACTTTGATCATCTATAAGTTATTCCCAGCCAACAGTATGTCGTCAACGACAGAAAAAGAAACATAATCCCCCCCTGTTATCCTTTTAACATACATACTTAAACATACATACAATGGTCATCTAAAACCATGGATAAGACAAACAAAGTTATGGCTTCATGGAATCTAAATTACCAAGGTCTAAAAGATTACTTAAGACTATTTATAGACCTTTTAAGATGACACACTTTGTCCTCTTGTCCCTTTGATACAAAATCAATGGGTTGGTTCATGTAGACCTCTTCCTCAAGGTTACCATTGACAAAAGTAGTTTTCACATCCATTTGAAACAATTTTAGGCCCAAATAGGCAATCAGGGCTAGGAGTACGTTAATGGAGGCAAATTTTACCACAGGAGGAAATGTCTCTTTGTAATCTATACCCTCAATTTGGGTAAAATCTTTCACCACTAGACGATCCTTCGACTTGTCAATCAATCCATCTGCCCGACATTAATTATACTATTTCCAATAAAATTATATCGAAGTCAAAGATCAACAAGTTCCAAAATCTTGTTTCTTACCATTGAGTTCATCCTATCTCTATCTGTCATGGCATCCATCCACTCTTTTTGATTCGGTGAATTAACCATCCTTTGAAAAAAAGGTAGGCTATCAACTTCCAAGGGAGTTCACAGGATTATTTCCTTTTCAATTTGGAAATATCGTTGAGAAATTCTTTCACGCTCACTCATTCGAACTTTAGGACATTTATTATTTGTCTCCCTAGGTGAGGAATTCATCCCCCTTTCTCTAAGAAGTGTAGGACCCTAAGTATGTGGACAATCACTCTCACTATCCCTTTGAGGTATGAGATCCTGAATATGTGTACTAACTATATGTTTAGGAATAAGAGAATGAGGATAAACCTCATTATTAGGTTGACTGTTCTCATGAATTCAAGATTGAGGACTCGACAAGACACATTACCCAACTCTACCAAAAACTAATTGGGAGGTTAGCATGTGCCATCATTGACCTAACCATGTCAAGCAATGTCTAGTTCCAATGCTCTACAACACCATTTTGTTGCAAAGTGCGTCGAATTGTTAGCTGTCTTTGTATACATTTCCTTCACAAAACTCTTTAAACATATCATAGAGCTATTCACGACCTCGATTGGTACAAACAGTTCTAACTTTTCATTCTAATTGAGTCTGTACTTCCACTACAGAGTTTTTGAATACCTACTAGTGGTGAGATAATAGATACACATACCTATATCGTAAATAATATATAACTCTATGATGTACTTTCACATTCATGGGGCTGCAAATGTCGGAAGTGCATGAACTCAGAGGGATTCGATGCCCTCGAAGCCTTACCAGAGACTTTATAGTTGTCTTCCTAGCTAGACATGACTCACATTTGACAACTTAACCCTAGTGACACGATCTAGAAGACCATCTTTAGCTAGCATGTTCTCTCTATCTACCCCTTATGGCCAAGTCGAGCATGCCTCTTAATAGATTTTAAAAACATAGTAAAAAATAAGGCAAAATTGAAAGATGTTTTATATCATCCAAAATATCAAAAATGCATTTCAATGTTGCACGACCAAAACAAAATTGCCATTGTACAAGATGTCTGAGACATCTAGATGAAAATCAAAAGAGAAAACTAATACTATAAACAAAAAACAAAAGAAAAATCGCACCCAAGTGCTTAGAGAACATCATGAAAAAGCAATGTATTCCCTTCACAAAATTTTAAGATCGTATTTCCCTATGTCAATGGCGTCCTCTTTACTGTCACTCCCTAAAACGACAATTTGTGAACCTATTGGGTAGTGATGAAAGTCCACAAAACCAGCTTAGCCTTGAAATATGTGCTTGGTTACTCTTGTGTCTACAATCCACAGAGGAAAAGAGTTGGAAACAAATCCTTGGGAGCAGACACACATTATTCGGGAATAACTATGAGAAGAAGTAACTTGGTTGGCTTAGGACACACCCAAGTGTAAGGTTCATTCTTTCACAATTATAGCACTTAATAAATGCTATATTCGATCTTCTCTATATTGCGGTTTGTCTTTTTCTTTTAGCAATACCACCCTTAGGTCCAGAGCTTAAAGAGGAAATGAATTTGGTTGAACCTAATGCTAAGCTAATCCCACATGTACTCAGTAATTGGATAACTTTCAAATTCCTCCCCAAATCGTCATGCGTGCAATATAGCATAGTATAGCATATTGGTCGATCCTTCTCAAACTATTTTTGGTATGCCTTTAAGCTCTCTTGATTCTACTCACTAGCAGTTACATCTTTGTCGTTCTCATCTTGGTTTTCCCTATCAGATGACATACAAACTGTCAAGTGTACTAACAATTCACACTCACTTAGAAGAAACTGAATCTTCTGATATTAGATGCTATAGGTAGTGTCATCCAACTTTTCATTGGTGAACGAATCAATAATTATGCTTTTAGTTGCCATATCTTAAAGTATACATTAAAAGATGGACTTTAGGCATATTGTTCAATAATTAAATTGTTAGAAACTTCATCACCCATGTCGTATGATCAAAAATTTCGCTAAACTCATAAAATCATCACATACAAACATAAATTATAAATTTTAATAATTTAATTACCACATTTTTCCATAAAACAAACCTATGGAGTATATAATTGTTAAACTAATTTAACAAATTTAGAAATATGACACATATATTCAACTTAATCATGTAAAACAAACTTACATGAAGCTGTATTATGTAAAACCCAATTTATAAAATCATAGTAGCATACCACATATTTTTCATTTATAAGTCAATTTAATGACGACTTACAATACACCACTATATCCAATCGGAAAGTCATTTTGTTATATAAGACACATTTATAATAACAAGATGAAACTATATTGCGAAACATATTCACAAAAATATAAAACAAATTTATATAGACAATAAAATGTTACAAACGAAATTCATTATATAAAAGACATTTATATAATCATAGTATTCAATTTAGGTTGGAGTTGTTAAATTCAATTGGGGCTTTTGATCCTTGGCTTGAAATAGTACTCAATTTAGGTTCGAATTAGGGTGTTCCGTTGAATTTGAATATGTTTCTTCTTTGTTTCGGTTCTTGAATTTGCTATCAAGAGTTGGCATCTGCTCTTTGGGTAGGGTCGTCTAATCTGATTTTCTGAAGATTGGCTGGGAGCCTTGGCGTTCCTCTATTGTTCATGATCTGGGCCCTAGTTCCTACATTGTGCCATTTGATTTGGGTTCTGTTCTTCATGTCTCAATAATGGGTATTGTCTCTAATTGTGTTATTTTATTTTTTGTTTTCTTTTTTCTTAGTTGTTAATTAGCTATTAGGGCCTGTTTCTTTCGTGGGTAAATTGGGTGGGTCAAAAGGGTGAAGTGGGTTGAAGTTGGTTGAGGTGGGTTGAGATAGGTTGAAGTTGGTATTTTTTTTTTTAGGTGGGTTGAAATAGGTTGAAGTGGGTTGATGTTGGTTGAAGTAGGTTGAAGTGGGTATATTTTATATGTGGTGGGTTGAAATGGGTTAAAATAATGAGAATATAATTAATGTGTGATAATTTATGAAGTTATCCAAATTTTGTTAAATTTTTGTTTTTTATTTTTCATTTTTTATTTTTTTTATTTTTAATTTTTAATTTTTAATTTTTTAATTTTAATTTTTTTTGTTTTTACTTTTTTATTTTTTTGTTTTTACTTTTTTTTATTTTATTTTATTTTATTTTTTTACTTTTTATTTTTTATTTTTTATTTTTTATTTTTTATTTTTTTTATTTTTTATTTATTTTTTTATTTTTTTATTTTTTACTTTTTTTTATTTTTTTTATTTTTCATTTTTCATTTTTCATTTTTTTTTATTTTTTTATTTTTCATTTTTTCATTTTTTATTTTTATTTTTTATTTTTTATTTTTGTTTTTATTTTTGTTTTTATTTTTTATTTTCTATTCTTTTTTTTATTCTTTTATTTTTTATTTTGTATTTTATTTTTTCATTTTGTATTTTTTTTATATTTTTTATTATTTTTAAAATGAAAAATTTAAAATTAAAAATACCAAATTAAAAAAAATATATAAACATAAAAAATTAAAAATTTAAAAAAAAAATGAAAATGAAAAATTAAAAAAATAAATAAAACTAAAGAAATAAAACATAAACTATAAAACATAAAAAATAAACACATAAAAGAATACAAATTAAAAAATAACCAAAAAAATTAGGAAATATAAAATAAAAAATAAAAAATTATAAAATAAGAAATTTAAAAAATGACAAATTAAAAATTGAAAATTAAAAATTAAAAATAAAAAACAAAAAGTAAAAAAATAAAAAATAAGAAATAAGAAATAAGAAATTCAAAAATTCAAAATTCAAAATTCGAAATAAAAGTTCAAAATTAAAAATTAAAATTTCAAAATAACAATTAAAAATTAAAAATTAAAAATTAAAAATTAAAAATT
>JACYFF010031958.1:19400304-19426319 GCA_017589665.1 Selenicereus undatus | reverse complement strand
ATGAAGGGGTGGGTTGAAGTTGGTTGAAGTGGGTTGAAGTAGGTTGAGATAGGTTGAAGTGGGTTGAAGTTGGTATTTTTTTTTCAGGTGGGTTGAAGTAGGTTGAAATGGGTTGAAGTAGGTTGAAGTGGATAAAAGTGGATTGACCCACGAAAAGAACCGGTCCTTAGTCATTCAAAAATCTGTGCTTTGTTTTGGATGATGAAATCGTCAAATCCAGTTACAATTCATGTCCTGTTTTCTCTTCCAAAAACAAGTTTTAGTTTTAGTTAATTTAAATTTAGTGTGAAATCGGACAACGTTCCTATGCTCTTCATGCTCTTCCTAGTCTGATAATCAATATTTCTATTAAGGTTTTTAGCTAATGGCATTGCCATGCCTATATTTTAGTCAGTAAAATCTGTTCAAATTTTAAGTTCATGTTAGGCTAAGGGCCTGTTATTTTCATGGGCAAATTGGAGTGAGTAAAAGAATGAAGTTAGTTAAAGTAGATTGAGATTGGTTGAAATAGATTGAAATTTTTTATATAATAAATTAAACTTGGTTAAAATAATGAAAGTGAAATAAAGTGGTTAAAATACATTAAAATAGGTTGAAGTAGATTAAAGTGAATTAAGGTTAATATTTTAAAATTGATTCACAAAAAAAAACAGAGCCTAAGTAGTGACTTAATCTCATAATCCATCCATGAAGACTGATACCCGTAAATTACTTGTTATTTACCGGCCCTAGTGGGTCAGATTTGGTCAGACCCAATTAATTCTCAATTGATTCTGCCACATGCTCGGTCTTCATCTTTTCTTACACAATTAGTTTGCTTTATTATTTTTTGCTCTTGTATGTTACGTCAATGTCATTCTCTTGTCATGAAAAAGAATCAAACGCAACATGAAGTAAGAGAAAACAATACAAAAATAAATAATAATGAAACTTTAAAAAAAAGAGTACGAATTCACCACACATTCATTCATATTTATCTAATTAAGAAGACAGCCACCAAATCACAAGCACTAGTTCACATGGGCAAAAGCATACAAATTATGAAATTACAAAATCATGGCGTTGACATGGTATCAATGTCTGTATGGTACATCATATATATAGCGATTGAAAACCACGCTTGCCAGCTTCTCAAAGTGTTGTACGCAACTCAACTTCCTCTTAGCATCCCGATCATAACATAGAGACAGTCCAGAAGCACAACAATGGGTCTCATCATCAACTCACCTTTGTCCAGAATTTCCTACTTTACGTCTCGCTATTTGCCTCTGTTTTCACAGATTTTTCCACCCTACACATCCAACTTATATAGAGGATGAGATTCCCGTTAATACACATCCAAATTTTACTACCGGCATCTAAAATCTTATGGGTGGGAAATCATAAATATATACCATATGTACATGAAAATCTCGTAGCTAATGAAAAATATAACTGTTTTATTAACAAATTGCAAAAAAATACTCATTAAAAATCTTGTTGACAATCCATGCTATTTTACGGTTTCTTTCACATTCGGCTACTTGCAACTTGCTGCTTGCTAGGCTTGATGTTCTACTTATCCAAACGTCTCGAAATTTTCTTGGAGTGAAATAAATCAAAACTCAGACAAGTTGACAACTTTATCCATATTCTACAATCTAGATTCTATATATTTCAGATTTAAATTTATTATTTTACAACTTTAGTTTTCAAATCTTAAAATGAAATGGAAGAAACAATAGAATCCAATGTAATAGACATGTTCAAACAACGAACTATGACCTCGTTAGGAACCACAGAGAAGATAACAATGATCGTGGGAAACCAATAACAATTAAGGGACAAATGAAATGGGACCAAAAAAAAAACCCAAAACAAAAAGAAAAGAATGGTGCCGATACTTCTCAGGGTAATAGTGACCCACAAGTGTAAAGAGTTCATGTGAAGCGTCCTTGATAAAATTTTATTTTGGTCTTGAGATGCATGGACCCATGTTTAATTGCCTCCCAAAAAATATATATATACATAAATAAGAAGAGCATGATGCATAACCATAAGCTTGCTACATCAAGAAACTGAGATGAACACTCCAAAAAAAGCACCCACCTAACTTACTTATGTTAGTCATCCGTCATAAGTTGTTGCAAAACGTAAACCCAATTGGCTCCCTTAGCTTGGATTGAGAAAGGGTGTAGAAAAAGAAAAAAAGAAGGAAAAAGATTGTAATGGAGGGAGAAAATATTGAGAAAAAGCCAACAAGAGGAGCTCAGGTTCTAGTATTTCCATCCCCTCTACAAGGCCACATAAACCCGATGCTCCAATTCTCAAAAGGATTGGCCTTCAAAGGTCTTCAAGTGACCTTCATCACAACCTCAAGCACTACCTCTCCATCATCATTATCCTCCCCACCAAATATCGAGGTCATCTGCATCTTCGATGGGTTTAGAGAAGGGCATAAAGTAGTCGACCTTGATGCCCACCTCAAGAGGATGAGGACGTGTGTTAGTCGAAGCTTGTTTGAGCTCATTGATCACTACAAGCGAAACAAGGAGAGTCTCAACCCTACACCTAAAATGGTCATATATGATTCTTTCATGCCTTGGGTGTTGGATGTGATAAAGGAAGGTGGGCTTATGGGAGGCCCTTTCTTCACCCAATCTTGTATGGTAAATTCCATATGCTACCATCTTTATAAGGGGGCCTTGACAATTCCAATTGATAAGTCCCTTGTGTCCTTGCCTGCCATCAAGGAATTTTTGAGGGTAGATGATTTGCCAAGTTTTGTGTCCTCTCCCACCACTTACTCATCTCTTCTAAGCCTTGTGTTGGATCAGTTTTCAAATTTGGAAGAGGCAAATTGTTCCTTCATCAATACCGTGGACAAACTGGAAATTGAGGTATGCCATTAATTGAGTAGTTAAGAAACACAAACAAGTTTTCTTTCCTAGATGAGCACAGCTTCGGATATGTTTATTTCAGCATAAAAGCAGAGTGAGAAATGAGAAAGAGTAGGAGGAAGTGAGAAGGAACGAGAGATTTTTGGGAGTAGGAAGGAGAGGGAAAGAATAGGGAGAAGTGGGAAGAGCTTGAAATATTTTTTGATTGAGAGAGTGGAAGGAGTGGGAAATACTTGCAAGGAGTGAAAACAAGCAAGAGAGAATGAAAAGGGGTGAAAAATTATGCAAAGGAGTGAAAGTGTTGAGAAAGGGTGGACAATATAGATTTACCCGTGAAAAGGACAGTTGAGTAGGTAAATTTTTAGTAACCCACTTTTATACTAAAAGTCCAAGTTTTGGTAGCACCAGCCTCTTATGTTTGCTATTGTGGAGGTAGTATGTTCGTCCCAACTCAAGAGCCTCATAAGAGTCGTAGAAGGCATGTGGTTTAACTGTATTGTGTTGTGCACATTTGTGTTTCAAACAACTAAACAATAGTGATAAGAACAAGCATTCTTTCTTTTTCTTTCCTTTTTTTTTTCTTTCTTTCCCTTTGGGGGAGGGGGAAGACGGGACAGGGCTGTACTAATTGAATCACCAACATCTTCAAGTCATGTACCATACAAACTTTAGTTGTTTGGCAATGCAATGTGTTTACAATTATCTGCCATTAAGGCTCATTTCATTTGCAGGTAGTCAATTGGATGGCGAGCAAAATGCCCGTGAAGACAATAGGACCAGCCATTCCCTGTATGTATGTGGACAAGCGCTTGCCTGATGACAAAGACTATGGCCTCAGTCTTTTCAAGCCTGAAACCAACATTTGCATCCCATGGCTTGATGCAAAGGACGAAGGCTCAGTTATATACACATCAATGGGTAGCCTTGCCTCCCTAGAAGCAGAACAAATGGAAGAAATGGCTCTTGCTTTGGAGAAGTGCAACAAATATTTCCTATGGGTAGTTAGGGCTTCTGAAGAGGACAAGCTCCCCTCAAATTTCAAAGAAAGAACATCAGAAAAAGGTCTAATCGTCAACTGGTGTTCTCAGTTGGAAGTTTTGTCTCATCAGGCAGTGGGTTGCTTCGTGACTCATTGTGGATGGAATTCAACCTTGGAGGCCATAAGCCTAGGAGTCCCTATGGTGGCTTTCCCACAGCGGACTGACCAACCGACCAATGCTAAATGCATAGCAGACTTTTGGAAAGTAGGAGTAAGAGTGAAGGTGAACGAGAAGGGTATCGCGACTAGGGAGGAAATGGAATATTGCATTCGGAAAATTATGGAGGGAGAAAGGCGGAAAGAGATCAAAAGCAATGCAATTAGCTTGAAACAAGTAGTTGAAGAGGCTATACAAGAAGGGGGTAGCTCTGACAGGAATATTCAGGAATTTGTTGCCAAATTATCAGGCTCCTAGCTATTTATGTGACACAGAATGCGGTCATTTACTTAATTTGGTTTATGAGAATTTATTTCAACTATTACCATGGACAAAAGATGACAAACCATAAGAGCTGTAACATAAAGTTGTATCAAGTAAAATAATCACTATATTTCTCATTTTGTTTTGGTAAGCCTTTCAAATTGAGGGGGTTAAACAGCCATGTAGGGAGCTCAATTTTACTGAGCGAAGAACATGGCACATCTACTTACCTATGGAATGTGCATTTTCAAGACCGAACAAAAAAATGCCCTAAGAAAACAGGATCAGTTAGAGTGGACCAATTCGATGTTATTCTGCTATGGTCATTTGCCCTTAGTAGGTGCCCAAAGGTCTTCAGCTTGGTTCAATCGAAGCTCAGATGAACCCATCAGGTGCAATAACTTAATCTCGTTTTCACATTCGGTAAGCAACCTCTGGATGTGTGTGTGACTGTGTGTTCGCACGCGTGAGTATGACCGCTCAGATCGGCCATGGCTGCTACTGCTCAAATCTACTGTCTACTGATCCAAGGGTATGAAAAAGGGAAACTCAAGTCAATGCTCATTTCCCAACTAAGCCACTGTACTGTCCCTGATTGTTATCAAGAACAGCAGCTAGTGCGAGCAAGTTACTTCTGTTAGAAACTGTACATAAATTTAAAAAAAAAAAATGTATCATGGTCTTGCAATTATGTGCTCCCTTCCGGCCTCCCCCCACCCCCCGCCCAAAAAAAGTTTTTTCAGTTCCTTTTTGGTCTCATAAGTACAGTATTTAGATTGCGGCACCGACCAGCAATGAAAAGTCATGTCACAAGCATGTTCAGTATACAGTCTGTCAAGCATAAAACTAGCAATACATCCTCCTGGTGGACCCATGTAAGTACGCTCAGTGTATTATAAGAAAGCACATGCGTAACAGGTTCAAACTCTCTTAAAGCAATATCCCACATCAGCATTCATAAAGCTCAACCGGTCAAGGAAAAATAAGTTGGACATATGAAAAGACAGCAGAAAATCACAACATAAAAGCAGCTAACTCACTCATTGCAATGAAGCAGATTTTGGTAATTGAATTGAGAGCTTGGGAAATCTTCATTTGCGAAGATTGGAGGAATACAAAGTGGGAGAAGCTGCAGTAGTTCATCAATGGAGAAAGACAATACTGATCAAAAGCCAAGAAGAGGGGCTCATGCTCTGGTTCTTTCATATCCTCTGCAAGGTCATATAAACCCAATGCTTCAGTTCTCCAAAAGGTTAGTCTCCAAAGGCCTTAAAGTCACTGTTATCACCACCACAAGCATGTCCACTCAATCCATATCCTCCCAATTCGAACTCGAGCATCTTCGCATCTTCGATGGCTTTAGAGAAGGGGAGAAAGTAGATGACACCGAAGCTAAAGTTGATCACTTCATAGCATCAGTTACACAGAGTTTGCTTGAGCTCATTGATCACTACAAGCAAAACAAGGCAAATCTCAACCCTACACCCAAAGTGGTCATATTTGATTCTTTCATGCCATGGGTATTGGAAGTCGCAAGGAAAAGTGGGCTTGGGGGGGCTCCTTTCTTCACCCAATCTTGCTTGGTAAATTCCATCTACTACCATGCTTATAAAGGTTCCTTGAAAATTCCGGTGGACACATCTCTTGTGTCCTTGCCTGCCATCAAGGAATTTTTGAGGGTTTGTGATTTGCCTAGTTTGGTGTCCTCATCTAACCCTTACCCATCTTTTGTGAGGGTCGCGACAAGTCAGTTCTTAAATTTGGAAGAGGCAGATTGCTTGCTTGTCAATACTGTGAATAAGCTGGAGATTGAGGTACGCCTTTGATAAAGTAATTTTGGTAGATTGTTTGCTTCTAGATACTTTTGGCTGAGTTGTAAAACTGGCTTCTTTCAGACAGGGGTGCCATGCAGTTGAAACTTTTAAACTTGTTTTTGGTACCCCAAAAGTCAAAAGATGATTCGCACCAAATCAAAGGCCACAATATTATTTTTGGATCAGAAACCCAACCTGATTTCTAAACAGAAGACAAAGGGCTAACTTGGTGACCTTGGCCTTCTTAGCTGCTGGCTTGGCTTTTGATAAGCATGGACATGTCTGGTCCTAATTTCAATCATTGTCATTATCAAACAAATCACATAATCTAGTATTTCCAGATGCACATTCCGTTCATACCAGGAAACTTGAAGAATAAAATCCAAGAAAAACACCAACCCAATCTACTCGTATTAGTCCTCTTGCATAAATTGTCACAACCTGTGATAGCATAGATATTACTTAGCTCAGGGTGGACAGAACCTTGGTCAAAGTTCAGCAACGGAGATAGAAACAATTGATCAAAAGCCAAGAGAAGGAGCTCATGTCCTGGTGCTTCCACTTCCTACTCAAGGTCACATAAACTCTATGTTCCAATTGTCAAGACGGTTAAGCCTCCAAAGGCCATAAAGTCACTGTTATCACCACAACCAGCAAATCCTCCAAAACATTACCCTCCCAAACGACAGTAGAGTTTGTTCACATCTTTGATGGGTTCAGAGAGGGTGAGAAAACAGATGATGTCGACAACAAAACCCAGTGCTTGAGAGCTTGCATTTTCCAAAGTTTGATTGAGCTTATAGATCACTACAAGCAAAACAAGGAAAATCTCAGCCCTACACCCAAAATAGTCATATATGATGTTCTCCCTTGGATGTTGGATGTTGTGAGAAAAAAGTGGGCTTGAGGGAGCTCCGTTTTTCACCCAATCTTGCATGGTAAATTCCATTAACTACCATGCTTATAAAGGAGCCGTGACATCTTCAACAAGTGATCGGTCTCTTGTGTCCTTGCATGCCATCAACGCATTGTTATGGGTTGATGATTTGCCTAGGTTTTTTATCCTCGCTGAGCTATTATCCAGCTATTGCGAGGCTAGTGTTGGGTCAATTCTCCAATTTTGAAGAGGCAGAATGTGTGCTTGTCAATACCGTGGACAAGCTGGAGATTGAGGTATTCCATTGATTCAGTCTGCTCATATTTAATAGAAACAGACTCTCACAACCATGAAGACACTTGTCTTTTCTCTTTCCACTTCCAGAAAAAATCTTCCAACGAAGCCCTTTGCAAATCAGTTTTTTCGTTCAGGTGCCTTAAAAAAGCTATTTAACAAACATGCAAGTTAACTCTCTCTGACTATGAAATTAGCTAATTAAACCCCAAAAATAGATTATTTTACCCAAAATGTATAGTGAAAACAGACACTAAGGGTGTGTTTGGTGGGAGGAAAAATCATTTTCCCACAAAATTTTCCATGAAAAATATTTTCTCAAGAAAAATGATTTTCCACTTACATTTTCAACTGTTTGGTATAATGGAAAATCATTTTCTCTCCCTTTCATTTTTTCCTATTTGATAGAATGAACTCCCCGTCCTCACTTCATTTCGTTTTACCATAAACTCTCTTCCCTGGTCATTACTCTGACCCGACCCAACCAACGAATCCTGTTTCTATCTCCTCTTCAAAATTAAACCCAAAATATCAGTAAAAAATATACGCAGTAACAAACCCAACAAAAAAGAGAATTAAACATTAATGAATCTCAATTTTTTCACTATTTCCAAAGATTACCCAGTTGACTTTGAGTGAAATGACGAACGGAAAGACGATGGGTGTCTCAGATTACGAAGTTCTTCAAAATGACAACTGTAACAAGATCAGAGAACTCAAGAAATAATTACATAGATTAACGATGAAAATTATCGATGAACATGAAGAAGAGGGAAAGAATGAGAGACAAAATGAGAATGAAAATAGAGTGATTCTAGGCACAATTCAAAAAAAATAAAACGAGAGACAAAATTTGGCAACGAAAATTAGGCTTGAATAATCATTTTTCCTACTTTTTCAAGGGAAAACAATTTCCTTCAAATGGGGTAAAATGATTTTCCCCTGAAAATGATTTTCCCCTCCTTGTTTTACCAAACGCCGTAAAATGGAAAAATCATATTCCTAAAAAATGATTTTCTCCCCTACCAAACACACCCTAAACATGACATTTGTTGCTTTTATAGGAAGTAAATTGGATGGCAAGCCAATGGGCAGTGAAGACCATAGGACCAGCCATTCCCTCCATGTACTTGGACAAGCGCTTGCCTGAAGACAAAGACTATGGCCTCAGTCTTTTCAAGCCCGAAATCGACATTTGCATCCCATGGCTCAATGCAAAGGAAGATGGCTTGGTTGTCTATGCATCAATGGGTAGCATGGCCTCCCTAGGAAAAGAGCAGATGGAAGAAATGGCTATTGGTTTGGAAAGGTGCAACAAGTATTTCCTATGGGTAGTTCGGGCTTCGGAGGAGAGTAAGCTCCCCTCGAATTTCAAAGCGAGGACATTAGAAAAAGGTCTAATTGTCAACTGGTGTCCTCAGCTAGAGGTTTTGGCTCACCGGGCAGTGGGTTGCTTTGTGACTCATTGTGGCTGGAATTCGACGTTAGAGGCCATAAGCCTTGGGGTCCCACTCGTGGCATTCCCACAATGGACAGATCAACCCACCAATGCTAAATGTATAGCAGACTTCTGGAGAATTGGAGTAAGAGTGAAGGCAAATGATAAGGGCATTGTTACTGGGGAGGAAATCGAATATTGTATTAGACAAGCTATGGAAGGGGAAAGAGGGAAAGAGATCAAAAGCAATGCAAGTAAGTGGGAACAAGAAGCTAAGGAAGCTATGGAAGAAGGTGGCAGCTCTGATAGGAACATTGAAGAATTTGTTGCTAAGTTACTAGAATCCTAGCTTTATCTATGTGTAACACAAAATGGTGACTCACTTTTATCATAAGAATTTACTTTGATCATTATCATGCACAAAAGATGAATTATGGAAAGCCAGACTAAGAGTGAAGGCAGATAAGAAAGGCCTTGCAAGTAAGGCCTTGTAAGTAGTGAGAAAATGGCAGTAAAGAATTCATGAAGGGGTAAGGGAGACACAAATTAAAAAAAAAAAACGCAACTAAATGCAAGCAAGAAGATACAGCAGCAATGGACGAAGATGGCGCCTCTGATAGGAACATTGAAGGAGTTGCTGAATTGTTAATCCCCAAAGTTTGCAAATAAAGCTTAGTCAGTCAGCATGCAATACCATAGAAGTAAAATGGTTAAATCATATTCTCTGGCTAGGTCTTCCCAACTCAGAAGATTAACACAGGATTGCAAGAGTCTAGCCGGGATCAGGGGGGAAAGAAGACGAAGAAAAAGCATGACTTTTCAAATGCTCAACATTCACCTCCACAAGAGCAATACAATTCCCAGTCCAAGGGAATCCCAAGAGAAATGCCATTAACTTGTTAACAGAGCAACAATTCATGAGTACTACTACATTCAGGTATTAATAGAGCCAGGGCATCCTGAAGTATTAATTGGGTTTAGCCTTTGAATAATGCAAGTGTCAGTCTATACCGGAGATATGTAAGTAACATACTCAACCATGAAATAATTTTGGTATGAATATTTCCTGAAGGAATTTCATTTGATATTTTGTAATTCACTTTGACTACAAATTGACTTTCAAGGACTTCAATGTTAATTTCACAATCTTTTTCCCCGGTGGGGTGACTTCAGAAATCCCAGAGGTTGCATCTAATGTCCGTTTAAAATGGCCGACAAATGGTATGGATGATATCTTATACCCACAGAGGTCACTGCTGAAAATCTGGCATAACTAATATTAACTCATGCAAGGTAAGTTTTAGAGTTATTTACTTTATTGATATTTTACAAAACTAACTAGTAACACACACGGTTCACTATGCTAAATTAATTAGGATATGCCTTAATAGTTTAAAGGTGACCAATGAATTTTGAGTCACTTCTAAATTAATTTTAGTCAACAACAATAGGTTTATAGTGATTCTTAAATGTATTCAGCAAAACTACACCTAATGCACAACTTGTTTGACACCACATAGCACATCTTACACATTTGAAAAATTAGAGCATAGCAAAATCCACCTCTCGCTCTCTCTCTCTGTTTGGGGGGGGGGGGGGGGGGGGGGGGGGGGTGGAGTAGGAATTATTTAAAGATCTTCATGTGAAAAGTGAAAACAATTGGCGATAGGAGAAGGCAGAATATGAGAGGATAGATGGTGAGAAGTACAGGAAAATAATGATAAAAAATGAAAAAACAATTATCACCTAGCAACTAGCAAAAGTCGAATAGAACACGGAAATCTGGTTTCAGTGAAAAATCAAAAGACCCACTGCATTATAGGATCCGAAAATTTTGCAAGGCTTATGCAAGGGATAGCATACGTTTTGGTTACCCAAGAACTGATTCTGAATTATTCATTCATACAGTCTTGAATCCACATTTTCAAATCTTGTAACCCACACTAAAGAATCTTATGGATTTCTCTTCAAAGGCATTTGGATGATAAAGGAGTAAAGGACACAAAGCGACATGGCCTTTTCTTAACTATGCAGGTACCAAAAAACCCTTACATAGTCACAAATCCTTTACAGAATAAAATCCTCTTCAAGAGGCTGCTGGTTCTAGTTACCAAGAGTAAGGAACAGCCTCTTTTTTCTTTTTCTTTCCTTTTTTTTTTGATCTGGCGCATATGCTAGTGCCTAGGTATACGACCAATTTGTAGGTTGGTAAATTTCAACATGAAGTTAATCCAAAGTTGATTGGGTGCAGATATAGCAAAGCTTTTTGAAGCCTGTTCAAATCACATGATTATTTTCAGAGTAGAAACCCGACCCATTTTTTAAAACAGAGGTGCAATAGGATACCCCAAACTTCAGGCTAGTTCTTAAGGTTCACAGCCCATGTATTTCTTAATAAACTTACCTCACATATTTCTGAATAAACTTGATGCACTCTTGAGACCCAACATTAAGAAAGTAACTTATTTGTAACCTCTGGGGCAAACAGCAGCTGCTTCGCTACTGCCTTATCTTGTTGATACTATGTCAGACCGCACTTCATTCATTTGTACCATAAACAAATCACATAACTTTAGTTGATTGACACACAATTTGGAGAAAACTTACATGATCATACCAGAAAAATCACCTACCGACCTACTCATGCGACACCCTCACAAATTTGTTGCACAACTTTGGGATCATATCTTAATTAGCTTGGGTTGGTGAGGGGGTAGCAATATTTTTTAATGGAGATACAAAACATTGAGCAAAAGCCTAGACAAGGGGCTCACATCTTGATACATCCATATCCTCTAGGACCTCTACAAGGTCATATAAACCCAATACTACAGTTCTCAATAGCCTCCCAAGACCTTAAAGTCACTGTTATAATCACCACCAGCATGTCCTCTAAATCACCACACTCCCAAACGACAGTCAAGTTTGTTCACATATCTGATGGCTTCAAAGAAAAGGAAAAAACAGATGACGCCAGCACCAGATGCCAAGGCCTGAAAGTATCCATTTCCAAAAGTTTGATGGAGCTCATTGATCACTACAAGCAAAACAAGGCAACTCTCAACCCCACAGCTAAAATAGCCGTATATAATTCTTTTATGCCTTGGGGTGTTGGATGTTATAAAGAAAAGTGGACTAGAGGGAGGCCCTTTCTTCACTGAATCTTGTGTAGTAAATTCCATTCACTACCACACGTACAAAGGGATCTTGAAAACACAAGTGGCTCCCTTGTGTCATTGCCTGACATCACGGGATTGTTAACTGTTGATGATTTGCCTAGTTTTGTGTCCTCCGCTGGCACTTACCCGGATATTGTGAGGTTTATACTGGATCAATTCTCAACTTTTGAAGAGGGACATTGCTTGTTCGTTAATACTCTGCACAAGCAGGAAATCGAGGTATTCCATCGACTAGGTAGTTAATTGTCAGATTTGTGCTTGGAAAGAGGACAAAAATTTTGTTAAGTTAGTTGGTAATCCGAAGCAGGTAATGGGTTAGTGGGCTCTATACCTTTGGGGATGCAAAGTAATTATCTGCCATGCATCTCTAAACAGTGACTCTTCTAGTGGGCTATACGGGTCATTCTTACCTTACAAATACAAATATAATTCAGCCCTCGTTTTTCAAGAGTACAGTAAAAGGTAATCCCTTCTCCTTCCTTCCTCCCCCTCTCCCTCCCAAAAAAAAGAAAAAGGAAAAGAAAACCTATAAAAGGGGGGGGGGGATCAGAAAGGACCATTGTTGAGTTTTTATTCAAGTTTTGATGATAACAAATCCAAGTGTAAAAATGTGTCCAAGTAGTGTTGCTCCAAACATGATCTGCAAACAGGCCCTAGTGTTTGTAATCTTTACTGTATTAACCGTGTGCTACATGTGAGAACAAGCCTCTAAAACAGGTTCTTTGGGTGATTCTACATTTAGTCAAGAACGTCATCTCACAGTTGGATGTAAGGCATGTTCCCAGCAGCTCTTCTAGCAATGCAAAGAACAACTCCAACAAACAAGGTAGCCTTGATGTTCCCAGCAGCTTCTCTAGCGATGCAAAGAACAACCCCAGCAAACAAGGTAACCTTGATGTTCACAGCAGCTCTACGGATCTTGGACAAGATTCAAACAAGAAGTCTTGGGTATATAGGCTTTATTTATTTAGACTCTTGTTAATATGCCAATATTGAAAAAGCTTTTTAAACATCTCTTGAATCGGTATTTGCGCTAAGTGCTTCAGAACACCAGACTGCGAACAACCCTGCAAACAGGGTGCCTAGGGTGTTTCTGACCTGAAGTGGGCATATCCGATTATCCTTGAAATTATTATTTCGGTTGGCCAAAATCTCCAGAATATTTTCAGATGTTATTCTTTTGGAAAATATATTTCTTGAATATATTATGGGAGATTTGGGAAAATAGATTTTGGGAGATTTGCCAAAATTGAAAGATTTTCTCTGCCCATATCTTCGGATGTGATAAAGTTTTTAAATTGCTAAAAATTTCTGATTGCCTTGCTTAAAGCTTACCCACGGCTATAAGGAGATAAAGGTTATCTCTTAAGATAACAAATCCCTGAGATTTTGGGAAATGTTTTATCACTAGCCGTTGGGAGTTTTGTTTTTCTCTTGAAAAAATCACCTTCCAAACTTAGGTGATTTCCTTTCCTCTCCCTGGTTTTTACCGTTGGTTTTTTGAGCATAAAAAGGGAGAAGCATTTGAGATGAAAATAGACGGGCATACACACTGAGACACATACTGAGCAATAGTGAGAAGAAAGCAAAAAGAAATCTTGAAACACAACATTCCCAAAAGGCAAATTTCAAAAAGGTTTTTCTAGTGAAAAGAATTTCTGAGCTTCACTTGAGAAAAGAAAAACCAGTTCAAGTTGTGTTTAAAGCAAGCTTTCAATATATTGGCATAATAGGAACTTCATTGTACCTTACATCTGCTTAGTCAGAAGCACCCCCTGTAAGGTGTTTGTAACCCTGATCTTGAATCAGAAAAGTGAGTGGGTGGTCCTAAGTCGTGTGGTCTTTGGACGTGTCCAATCTGGTGAGATTTGGACGTGGTGTAATTTGTCTTGAGAAGGAGATTACGTGGTTGCAAGTTGTAACAAGGTGTGTTACATTTGTAACGTGTTAAGCCCGGTTTAGTGAAGTGGTTAAATCGTACACGAGGTAGGTCGTGGTTTTTCACACCTCAGTTGGGCTAGAGGTGTTTTCCACGTAAAAATTTTGTGTGCTTTAATTCCGTATTTATCTTGGTGATTTTCGCATTTACAATATCTGAAAACACCCCCTGCAAACAAGTCAACAGGGTGTTCGTCATCGGAGAACAACCTCTGTTAGGGTGTTTGTTACTTATAACGCGAAAATCAGACACCACAATTCACCCCCCCTCTTGTGGAAGTATACTCTAAGATCTAAGAACCATCCTTAGCGGGAGCTTTGTAAGAGACAATTGCATTTAAAAACATCTGTTGATGATAAATATTAACTAGCTCTGCAACTATACCTGACAAAACTGACCCGAAACCCGAACCGAATGACCCGGACCCATGCCCGACCTGACACCCGAAATATGCTCACCCGAAAGTGGACCCAAAACCCGAATTGACCCGACCCGAACCATACCCGACCCGAAATTTTCAACAAAGTTGCTTGTTTTGGCATGACAAGCATGTTTCACCAAAAATTGGTTGACCCGAAATCGACCTGACCCGAACCATACCCGACCCAAACTGAAACGACCCGAAATGTCACTTAACCCGAAAATGACCCGACCCGAACTTGACCCGACTCGTACCCGAACCGAATGACCCATTTACCAGGTCTATCTGCAACTATTTACATCATATATTTGAATATATACTCTAACAAAAGTACTATTCAGCAATCATCAACCGATTGCATTAGTTGTCAGCTAATAGCTGATGTTATAGTTGATTTTGTTAGATATTGGAATTATGCAAAAATGCATAATGTACGAATTACGTTTACACCTATACTATGCATGCACATTTAATAGATAGATAGACGCTTAGAACTTCTGTGACACTAATTGTATTACCTCTACTTTGAGCATTGTCAAGCACAAAAGATGAATCCTGGAAAGTCAAACTATGAAATAAAAACAACTAGCTCCTAAAAACTAGTAAAAGTCAGATAGAACTAGACCTGGCAAATGGGTCATTCGGTTCGGGTACGGGTTGGGCCAAGTTCGGGTCGGGTCATGTTCGGGTTAAGTGACATTTCGGGTCGTTTCGGTTTGGTTCGGGCCGGGTCGATTTCGGGTCAACCAAATTTTGGTGAAATACGCTCGTCATGCCAAAACAAGCAACTTTGTTGAAAATTTCGGGTCGGGTATGGTTCGGGTCGGGTCAATTCGGGTTTCGGGTCCACTTTCGGGTGAGCATATTTCGGGTGTCGGGTCAGGTATGGGTCCGGGTCATTCGGTTCGGGTTTTGGATCTCGAGTCAGTTTTACCAGGTCTAGATAGAACATGGAAATCTTGGGTCGTGAATCAAGAAACAGACTGCAATATAGGTTCTGAAATTTTTGGGAGGCTTTAGGAGGGGAAAGCATAGGTTTTGGGTACTTGAAGAACTTATTCTGATTTGTCATATCGTTATAAGTCCATGCTACCAAATCCTGGAACCCATACTTAAGCATCTTGTGGGGTCCTCTTAAAGGGCATTGGGATCAGGTGGATAAAAAAATACGTAATATGGCTCTCTACATGATGCAGGTACCAGAAGAAGAGATTTTTGGTTATTTGTCATACCGGTTTTGATGCAGGACAAGGATAAATAAGAGTTAAGAAGATATGGATATATCTTAATATTAGTATATGTGAAGTATTTTTATAATTTATTATCTTTGTATGTTATCTTTTAGGATAAAATCTTACCTTTTTATCTCTTAGATTATTTTTAGTTATCGTAATCTTGTCGTAATCTTCAAATATATTTTCTATTCCTTGTTCCAGTTGTATTGATTCCTATATAAACCCCCTCGTGCATTGGGGAAAGACACACTTGAATAAATTAAATTATTGAGTTTTCGAAAGTTCTTGTATGATTTTCTAGGTGTGGGAATTGCTCTTAGAGCGTCCTACATCAAATTGGTATCAGAGTCAATGGATCTAAACCGCTGCAATCCTGTTCCTTGCGTATCGAATCAACCACACAAAAAAAGGAAAAAAGAAAAACAAACCAGAAAACCCTAAATCTTCGTTGCCAGCTTCGAAGCCACCCCTCCCGTCGGCCAGCACCGCCTCCAACCACCACCAGACCTCCGCTGCCACTGGCCGTCGCCGGAAACCTCAATTCCCCGAATTTGCAAACCCTAACTGGGCACATCGCTCCTTTGAACCACCACCCAAAACGCGCAGCCCACCAACACCGACCACCACCCAGCACTTGACCTTCCTAGTCGACCACCACCACACAACCACCGGCCCTAGCCGCAGGCCCTATCCCAGCCTCAGGCCCTGAGTGTCACGTTGTGTTATTGATTGCTCTTGTGTTACTCGTGCTAATTGCCCATTGCCCGAGCTCACTCCTCCTAGAATCCCATTCATGATATATCGGAGCTTCTACCGTGCCATTTTTTGGTTATCTTCATCAATTCTCAACTCAGTTTTGCTGCTACTGTTTGACCCTTTGTTTGTTGTCCAGTACTGTTATTGCTATTAGTAGCCCCTCATTGCTACTGTTGCAACCATGACTTGGTGTGACAAGCATCATCGGGCCTTATTTGTGATCATTCATGATAAAGCACTTCCTGTTACGACAAATGTTCTATACCAAGTTTTCTCTCCTTACGGAGATGTAGAAAAGATTTCCAAATTTCAGACAAGGGGTGATTTTTATGCTCAAGTGAATTTCTACACTTACCAGGATCCTGTCCATGCTTTTTGCAAACTTCAAGATCGCCAGATTTACGACGGTTGTTGTGATTTAGATATTTACTTTGCTAGTGAATTCATTTGTGGTTGTAAGCCCTATATTCCTCAGTATATGTGGGCTCATGAACTTCCTAGAGCTCCTTTGATTCCTTCAAAGCTTCTCACTGGAGATTGTAGGGTTTCATCTCTAAGATTTTCTAGGAAAGAACCGACTTCTTATTTGCATGAGACAGATCCAATCTATTATGATGCATATGATAGGGGACTTATCATTGAGAACAAGAAAGAAGAGACTTTAAAAAATGAAAATATGGAAGTAGATGTCCAAGTCATAAAGTATCGTCAACTTCCAGATATCAAAGCAAATGATGTTAACAACAACATCCTCGATTCTATGAATCAAAAAGTGCAAGTTGGGGACTATGAGTCATATGCAAATAAAGTCCATAGTGAAGGAACGTTTATTCTAGATAGCAATGTGGATGCTTTTACTGAGGCACCTAATGAGAAGAATGTCCAGCCACTAATACAAGTGAATAAAGAACCAATGATAATAGCAAACAACTCTTTCATTATACCCCATGAATATTCAATGGGCATTCAAAAATCTGAACGCATGCAAAGAAAATTCAATATGGACCAAGCAGTCGGTATACATGTTGATGCTGAATTTATAATCCCTTATCATGCTTTCATGGACATTACTCTACATTCGATGTCAAGACTTGAAAGTGAGCATATTGATTTGTTCATCCCTAATGAACTTCTAGTTGGCAAGAAACTACATTCGTTGATTGCATTGCTACTTTTCTTGTAGAAGTTGAAAGCTCTACATTTTTTCCATTTGCAGAGTGCAGGGAAGTTGTTTCTTTACTTGGATTCCTTCTTTCTACCACTGTACAAAACTCGATGATGAGTTTTTCCAACCAGGGGAAAATGATGCAAGATAAGGATAAAGAAGAATTAAGAAAATATGGATATACCTTAATATTGGCATATGTGAAGTCTTTTTATAATTTATCATCTTTGTAAGTTATCTTTTAGGATTAAATCTTATCTTTTTATCTCTTAGATATTTTTAGCTATCGTAATCTTATCGCAATCTTCGGATATATTTTCTATTCCTTGTTCCAGTTGTATTAATTGCTATATAAACTCCATCGTGCATTGAGGAAAGACACATTTGAATAAATTGAATTATTGAGTTTTCGAAAGTTCTTGTGTGATTTTCTAGGCGTGGGAATTGCTCTTAGAGCGTCCTACATTAGGTTTTTAGGTTATTTACTATAAACAAAGCACATAATTTTAGTGGACTGGCGCACAATTTACTTGTCTAAGAAAACTTAGACGAAGATCATACCATATGAATTGTCAACAAACAAAAAATTTACTTAAGAGGCCATCCAATATTTATCAAATAATTTACAGGTTCTATAATTTTTGAAAATGATTTGTGGGTCTATCCAACTTTTGACAAAATAATTTAAGGGTCCATTACCGGCAACAAACTTGAAAATCCGGTCAAAATCTAACACTGTGTTACGACCAAAATGGACCCTAACTATACGGTGTTCCGCTAATATTATTCTCAGACATAAACGCCACATCAATAGACATAAAAGCCAGCGTTATTTCCCTCCAACAACCACATCATACATTCTCATCCCTCTTTTTATTCATCTAAAAAGTCCCCCCCCCCCCCAAAAAAAAAAAAAATCTGCCTCTAAACTAAGCATATTTTCTCACTACAATATCTGTATTCATCTAAGAGAAAACACCAGCCCCAAGTTGGAATCGGCTCATGGAACACAAAGGCCCGCTCCAATGTTTGAACTCCGGAAAAATCAGTCCTTGAGCTGCCACTCGCAAACGAAGAACCCTAGGAGCTGAAGAAAGTAAAAAATTCTGGTTGCCACTCACATAGATTTATTGCAAAACCTTGAGGTCATACCTTGATGAGCTTACAGTGGAGAGGGGGTTAGCAATACTTCTTTAATGGAGATACAAAAATTGGTTCAAAAGCCAAGAAAAGGGGCTTATCTTCCATATCCCCTATATCAAGGCCACATAAACCCAGTACTCCAACTTCCAAAATGCTTAGCCTCCAAAGGCCTAAAAGTCATTGTTATCGCCACCACCAGCATCCACACTAAATCTTTACCCTCCCAAACGATAGTCGAGGTTGTTTGCATCTTTGATGGCTTCAGAGAAAGGGAGAAAACAGATGATGTCAACACCAGACGTGAACTCATGAAAGCATTCATTTCCAAAAGTCTGATTGAGCTCATTGATCACTACAAGAAAAACAAGGCAAGTCTCAAGCCTACACATGACTCTTTTATAACTTGGGTAAATAAAGAAAAGTGGTTACAAGGAGGTCCTTTCTTCACCCATTCTTGTGTGGTAAATACCATTTACTTCCATGCCCACAAAGGGGCATTCAAAACACTAGTCAGTAAGTCACTTGTGTCGTTGCCTGCCATCAAGGGCTTGTTAAAGGCTAATGATTTTCCTAGTTTATGTCCTCTCCTGGTATTTACCCAGCTAATATGAAGGTGGGGTTGGATCAATTCTCAAATTTTGAAGAGGCAGATTATTTGTTCATCAAGACTGTGGACAAGCTGGAAATCGGGGTAAGCAGTGAGATGTATGTTTGTTAACAATAACCCCTCCAGCAGACTTTATGGCCATTCTTAGCTAATAAAAAGTACAAACACCATTGTACACTTATTTTTACTAGTAGAATACAAGACGATCTTCCAACAACAGATCCCCACCCCCACCCCCCCCCCCCCCCAACCCCAAAAAGGAAGAAGAAGAAGAATCTTTGAAAAAGCTTATATCCTAAACAGCAGCGCTGTACGAGGCATTGCCTTTATAAATATGTATTGATGATGAATATTAATTAGCTCTACTCCTGTTGACGTCATATGTTTAAACAAGTACTCTAGCAAAGAACTATTCCGCAATCAATTGTTAAATGATTGTCTTAATTGTTATCAGTTCAACTGATGTTATTGCTGAATTTGTTAGCTGACGAATTTGATTGCATATACGTGCAAAATTATATTTATGCATATATTTCTTTGTCTGCAAACATTTACAGAAAATAAACTCTCACACCTTTCGGAGACACTTGTCGTTTCTCCTATGATGTAACCCAAAAACAATGGTTAAAAACAAACATTGAGCATGACATTTGTTGTTATTCTAGGTTATGAATTGGATGCAAGATAATGGCCAGTAAAAACAACAGAGGCTGCCATTCCCTCCGTGTACCTGGATAAGGGCTTGCAAAATGACTAAGATTATGGCCTCAATCTTTCAAGCCTGAAACTGAAATTTGCATCCCACGGCTTAAAGCAAGGGAAAAAGGCTCAATTGCCTACATATCAATGGTGTTGCCTACATATCAATGGGTAGCTTGGCCTCCCTGGGGCAAGAGCAAATGGAAGAAATGGCTATGGGTTTGGAGAAATGCAACAAGCACTTCCTATGGTTAGTCAGGGTGTCAGAGGAGAATAAGCTACCAGCAAATTTCAAAGAACGGACAGCAGAAGGACGTCTAATCGTCAACTGGTGCCCTCAACTCGAGTTTTGGCTCACCCAGCATTAGGTTGTTTGGTGACTAATTGTGAATGGAACTCAATGTTAGAAGCCATAAGTCTTGGTGTCCCGATGGTGGCATTCCCCCAGTGGACGGATCAACTTGCCAATGCTAAATGCATTGCAGACTTCTGGAGAGTTAGAGTACAAGTAAAGATCAATGAAAATGGCATTGTGACTAGGGAGGAAATCAAATCTTGAAGGAGAAAAGGGAAAAGAGGTTAAAATTAATGCAATTAAGTGGAAGCAAGAAGCCAAAGAGGCAATGAAAGAAGGTGGTAGCTTTGACAGGAACATCGAAGAATTTGTTTCCAAATTATTGAGCCCCTAGCTAGCTTTGCATTCATGCCAAAGGATGTGGTCAACTGTTTTTTTAGCTAGAGATATTCTATAAATTTTGCCTTGACTATCTTCAGAACTATGGCATTCTTATATGGTCTCTCTCCTCCAAAGAAATCAAGACTAGGATATTCCAAAGCAACAGAGAAATAGTACTATTATATTCTCAATTAGTAAATCAAATGCACTTGCTCAAAGAGTCGGATATCAAATGCAATCATTTTGTCATTGAAACAGCACATGCTCAACGATCAACCAGTGTTTAAGTTTGAGATTTTATCTTTAACAATGTATAGGTTACTCAATCAGATAATCCTTTTTGTTCTTGGACTTGCCCATACATGTATCCATGTCCAAGATATGAAGTTGGCAGATGAATCTTTATAGGACCGTTCACTCAACGATGATCCGCTCATGGCCTACACTGATTGTATTGCTTTTTCTTTTCTGCTAATAAAAACTGTCGAAGTTCACACAGAGAGCGAAGGAACAATCAGCGATCACCCGAGTAACGTCAACCGAAGGAGAACAGCCAAACAGGCAGGAAATGTCAAGTTGTCCATCATCTAAAGCTAGTTATACAGAAGTTCAAAAGATCACTTTAAATGAACCAAATTTGCTTATAACTCAACACTTCCCACACCTATTTCAAACGCCATACATCAGTGCCACTCAACAATATAATCCCAACAAACAAATAACTGCCTAGCATGGATCCTATCCTAACAAAATTGAAAAGATTTAAATTTAGGCAACTATACTCCTGAAAGTAGAGCACTTGTTTGCCGTCCCCTCAACCCCCCCGGGGGCCGGAACCGCCAAAAGAAAAAAAAGAAGAAAAACGCAAAAAGGTGAAAATTGAGAATCAGAAGCCACATTGTGCACTGTAAACCCAATATGACCCCCACCATCAGAAAACTATGAACGCAGACTTGTGCTAAATGAACAGGCACCCATTACAAATTAAATAAGGCCGAATCAACTATTGAATAAGTTTAGTTAATAGCACAAGAGCTTCCCAGTGACATCAACAACTGAGTGATTGGTAGAAATTAGCAACAATTTTCAAGTAACTATCATGCTCTTTAAACTTCCAACTATTGAAGTTTTCCCCCATTATGGGGTCCTACACTTGGGTTTTTCACATGTCCCCAATTCAAATCGACACTTATTTTATATCCCTTGCAAATAATCCCCATTTAACCGAAGATTTTAAAAAATACACGCACTTATCGCCAAAAACAAGTTGCAACCAACCAAAATCAAAACGAAAATACGGGATCAGCGAAATTCGCATGGCAGAAAATGGAAAAAAATAAACTAATAGGTAATAGGCATTGAGAATCAAACAGCAGAAATCGGAACAGAAAATTAGCGAAATTGAATCAACTTACAGCAATTGATAAAGAAGTTTGAGACCGGGGGGGGGCGGGGGGGGGGGGGGAGATGATCTGGGAGAGCAATGAAATGGCGGTTTGAGAGCGGTGTTGCGGGAGTTGATTCGTCAATTGTGAATGCTTCAGCAATTTCTTTTTTCCCGGCATCAAGAATTTTTTTTTGTTCTTTTTGACAAGAAGTAATGCCAAGGGCAGTTAGCGTAGGAAGCAAGCCTCGTGTCTAGCCAAGTTGATCAGTCCTAGCAAAACTCACCCAATACTTGAAATTCGAACTGAACGATCTGGATCCATACTCGATTTGATATTCAAAATAGTTTCACTCGAAAGTGCAACTGAAACCTGAATTGACCTGAACTGAATTATACCCGACCTGAAAAACTTTATATAAAGTTACTTATTTTTGCATGACAAGTGTATTATACCAGAAATCGGTTGATCCAAAGTAGATCCAAATCGAAGTTCACTTAGTCCAAACCGCACTTACCCGAAATATAACACAACCCAAACTTAACTCGACCCATACCCGAATTAAATGACCCATTTGTCATGTCTAAAGGTGACTAGAGGATGCACTCTCATCACTAACACACATACAACAAAAGGCAGTAGATAGACATATAGGTAGCGTTTGGTTGGATGCAATCAATATGTAATATAACATAAATGAAATGTAATGCAATAGTGATTGCATTACTACATTTGGTTGATTATAAAATAATTATATAAGATAATATAAATACCATTCCATTGCCATGTTTTGTTAGTTATCTAATATGTAATGGAATCAACTTTGCATCTAACTTTATTTAGAAATATTTGTTCTTAAAATTGTTAATATTATTACTTGTGATTTTCTTTCTCGTAATTACACATGATATGATGAGAGAACATATGTCATATAAAATTACTAGAAATAAAAAGACTAATTCAAACTTAAATACTAAAATTCATTTTAATCGAAACTTCATCTCTACTAAGTAAAACCAAATAAACTTGTTAATTGTTTCACCAATTCTAAAACATTGGTGACCCAACATTAAGCATAAACATAGATGGAAAATTTCACTAACCACAAATATCTAAACTACATAGCATAGGTTTCACAATGTTCCGCCACATTCAAAGTCCAACAACAATCTTCACTTAATACACTTTTTCATATATGATTGGACTAGCAAGAGAGGGATGATGATGATAAACCTGTGAGGTGGTAGAGAAGGAAAATCATTAATATAGGAGAGTAGCAAGAACCAAAAATACATATAATCATGCAATTAATTATCTTACCGAGTCTAAATATCTCCTCGAAGAAGATCTTGCACCCACTCTTTGCTTTCGGCATCAGGGATACAGAAAAATACATCTACGTTCTCCAGCTCAGATGCAATTTTTCTTACCGCTCGATGCCTCTCCATGGTTGTCAAAACTAAGTTAGCAAATTCTTCATTCAATTTGGAGCACTTCTCACTTAACCCGACATCAAAGCCGATAGCTCGATTAATGTTACTATGAGCAGCCCTTATCTCTCTCTCAAGAATAGATGCAACTTCTGATAAAGCCTTTAACTAAGTTATCAGATGCTCTTACCCATTTCCCTAAGTTTTCAGATTTCACAGAACTTGCCTTAACCCCAGAAGGCAGTTGAGTAGATAAGGATTCAGGTTCATCTTTCTTACTTCACTCTTCATTCTCTCCCTCTTCATTCACCTTATCTTCCATTTCTTTAGGGCCTTGAGCATCTTTCCCCGAAACACGATCATTTCCAAAGATAATGCACAAATCCTCATAATAAGGGCACGGTTTATATCTCCAATCATTAGCTCTAGGGTGGCTCTGTATCATGAACTATTAATAATATTATAACACAACCACTAAAAAGAGCAGTTAAAAACATTAAAAAGTTGCAAACTAAGCTATTCTGATTTTTCTTCCTTCAATCTGATCAAGCACATTCTTGCTGACTAAAGATGTAAACTGAGAGAAACAGACTGAATTATACAAAGTTGTAAAATTGTAGTGGTATCCCTAAAAATGCTTCTACTTGGCAATCTTTTCAATCAAATCTAAGAATCTGATGCCAAGTTCAGGATTGACACGAAACAATGACCAGAACCTTCTATAACATTACCATAATGCTACTACGCTAACAAAAGCTAATCACTTGCAAAAGTATTGAGGACATTGAGAAATTGAGTAGAATCAAGCAGTATAACAACAATTAGATATTCCCAAAAGCATCCAAAGATCCCCACAAGAAAAGTAGCGTACCCCTATATAAAAGTACACTAATTCACAGGACAACACAACTTACAGAGTTACATTGCTTATTACCCGTCATTATTAATAAGTAGCTAGGGGTAAAGTCCGTAATGGACTTGCTGCTACAATTTATTATCCATCATGGAGTTTGAGCATATATAAAACCGTGAACAGAGAATATATAAGTTCTGAAAGTGGAAGATATTTGACAGATCCAGAAGTACCTTAACAATAAATATGACTTTGGACAGGTTACTTACATGTTATTCGCGGTAGCGAGCAATGGAGACAATGAGTGCATGACCAAATTTAAAGTATGAATGAACAATGACTTTGAGAGTTTACTTCAGCTTGAGTGATGAACAAACGTGCAACATGGCTTTATTTCAATTTTCAGAACCAGAAAATTAGGTTGAACGAGCTTACCTTCACATAAGCTTTCCAAACTTATTTCTTGACCAACACTGACTTTGTTTCTGGGTCCCATCCAAATCCACTTGTGCAGCTTCCAACTACCATATCATGTACAACATTATATATACCGTTAAAGTGTCGAAGTTGTTTCTGGGTCCCATCCAAATCCACTTGTGCAGCTTCCAACTACCATATCATGTACAACATTATATATACCGTTAAAAAGTGTCGAAGTTGAGAATGCACATGTGGCTGAGCTTTTAGATTTGATTTGGGTAATTTGGTCTTAAGTTTCTCTGCAACCTTGTTTAGAAATCTTTGTTTAAACCTATTATCGACTTTTTTTTTAAATGATGTTTCGTTCACAAGATCTTTAAGAACTTCAATGAGTGCATCATCTTCTTCTTCTTTGCATTTTCTTTAATTTGTTCCCGGACCACAATCTTTTGGTGAATCCATCAACATCAGCACCTATCCACATTAGATTAATACGCTCATACATTACATTATTACATTCATTAGATCAATCTCAAAGCCAGTCAAGTTGGATGCAGCTCAAACAGAGGACAGAATAGCAAACAGAACACCACAGGCCATACACAAAGCACCTGTAAGGTCTGATTACATTATTACATTCATTCAAATGCCTTATATTACATTCATTACGGTCAGGTCAGAACAGCAAATAGAACATGTCAGATGCTTCAAGTATTACATTCATTAGAGGACAAAACCTGTCAGGTCTGATTACATTCATTAGAGGACAGAAAAACAGAGGTCCCATAATCACAATCCACCACATGCCATAAATACAAGTAGTTTATAAGTGTGCTACCACCAATCAGATGCATCAACTATTGCAACCTCTGCAACTAAGGGCCTGTTTCTTTCGTGGGTAAATTGGATGGGTCAAAAGGGTGAAGTGGGTTGAAGTTGGTTGAGATAGGTTGAAGTTTGTATTTTTTTTAGGTGAGTTGAAATAGGTTGAAGTAGGTTGAAGTGGATTGATGTAGGTTGAAGTTGGTATATTTTTTATGTGGTGGGTTGAAATGGGTTCAAATAATGAGAATGTAATTAATGTGTAATAATTCATGAAGTTATCCAAATTTTGTGAAATTTTTGTTCGTTATTTTTTATTTTTCATTTTTTTGATTTTTAATTTTTAATTTATAGTTTTTTATTTTTATTTTTTATTTTTTATATTTTATTTTTCATTTTTCATTTTTTATCTTTTCAATTTTTCATTTTTTTATTTTTTATTTTTATTTTATTTTTTATTTTTTATTTTTTTATTTTTTTACTTTATATTCTATTTTTAATTTCTTATTTTTTAGTTTTTCAT
>JACYFF010031958.1:19380643-19399904 GCA_017589665.1 Selenicereus undatus | reverse complement strand
TTTACTTTTTTTCTTATTTTTTAATTTTTAATTTTCAATTTTTAATTTGTAATTTTTTAAACTTCTTATTTTATACTTTTTTATTTTATATTTTTTATTTCCTAATTTTTTTGGTTACTTTGTAATTTGTATTTTTTTATGTGTTTATGTGTTTATTTTTTATGTTTTATGGTTTATATTTTATTTTTTTACTTTTTTAATTTTTCATTTTAATTTATTTTTTATTTTATTTTTTTTTATGTTTTTATTTTTTTAATTTTTATTTTTTTAATTTCGTATTTTTAATTTTTAATTTTTTAAATTTATTTTTTCCTTCTTATTTTTTAATTTTTGATTTTATTTTTGTTTTTTATTTTTTACTTTGTACTGTTTATTTTGTTAGTTTTTTAGTTCTTTATTTTTCATTTTTTATTTATTAATTTTCTATAATTTTATGTTTTTTTTTCTATTTCTTATTTCTTATTGTTTATTTTTTTTATTTCTTAATAATTATTTTTTATTTTTATTTTTCCTGTTTTTATATTTTATTTTTTTTCATTTTTTTTATATTTTTGTTTTTATTTTTTATCTCTAATTTTTTTAGTTTTTTTTCATTTGAATTATAATTTTTTATTTTTTATTTTTTATTTTTATTTCTTATTTCATATTTTTTTATTTCATATTTTTTTATTTCTTATTTTTTATTTTTTACTGTTATTTTTAATTTTTGTATTTCATTTTTTATTTTTTTAGTTTTTTTTGTTTTTGGTTTATTTTAAATTCCAAAAAAAAGAATAAGAAATTAAAAACTAAAAATTAAGGATTAAAAACAAAAAGAAAAAAGAAAAAAGAAAAAATAAAAAGTAAAAATTAAAAATTAAAAATTAAAAATTAAAAATTAAAAATTAAAAAAATAAAATAAATGAAAATAAAAAATAAAAAATTAAAATAAAAAATAAAAAATTAAAATTAAAATTAAAATTAAAAATTAAAAATAAAAATAAAAATAAAAAATAAAAAATAAGAAATAAAAAAATAAAAAGCAAAAAACAAAAAATGAAAAAATGAAAAATAGAAAATGAAAAATAAAAAGCTAAAAATTAAAAATAAAAAATAAAAAAGACTAAACGGGAATTTCACAAAATTTCGATAACTTCATAAATTATCACACATTAATTACATTCTCATTATTTTAACCCACCACATAAAAAATATACCAACTTCAACCTTGTTCGACTGACATCAACCCACTTCAACGTACTTCAACCTATTTCAACTCACTTCCAAAAAAAAATACCAACTTCAACCTACCTTAACCCACCTCAACCTACTTCAACCTACTTCACCCTTTTACCCACCCAATTTACCCACGAAAACAATAGACCCTAAATCTCACATGATACTTTACAAATTATTAAAATTATGAAGGGGGTGGGTTGACGTTGGTTGAAGTAGGTTGAGATAGATTGAAGTGGGTTGAAGTTGGTATTTTTTTTTCAAGTGGGTTGAAATAGATTGAAGTGGGTAAAAATGAATTGACTCACGAAAAGAACAGGCCTTAAATACGATAACTATTTGCCAAGTTTAAAAATGTCTAAACAACACTAACAAAACAAGTAAACAAATCTCTTTGTCTCCTACTTGCCCACTAGCTATCAAACATCTCTCTAGCTAATTGATCAAGTTTCACTCTCTATTTGTCAGAAGATTCAATGGTGTTTATATGCTCTTCATCTCTTCTTTATCGTCTTGGTCCACTCATATTGTAGAATTTCTTCGTAGGATCTATGGCCATCTCTCTTTTAATAAGACTATGAAGTAGGCAACAAGCCATGACAATTCTATTCATCGTGCGAATAGGATAGAATGGAGGACTCCTAAGAATAGCCCAACACATTTTCAACACACCAAAACATCTCTTTATTATATTCCTAGCCGATGAATGCTTCATATTGAACAAGGCACAACGAAATTAACTATTAAATTATAAGTCCATAATAATACCACACCAATTACTCATTCAGATCATTGAACCAAAACGAGGCACAAATAGTTCACAACCAAGCTGGACAAAGAATAAATCAATCATACGTCCAAAAACCAAGAATAAAATTCAAACCAGTGATTGAGAATAGCCCTAAAACAATACTCATTACACACCAGTGTCGAACCCCAAATCAAATGATTTTTTTCTTTCCTTAAGCATTCCCAGAATAGAAAAGGATAGCAAAAACAAAAGAGATTGAAAATCAATCATAATATGCTGATAAAACTGACTAATTGAGGAAACCCAAATCAGAAAACACAGAGACGAATTACTTGAAGTAAAAGATGATCGAATACAGAGACGAGGAGCAAGAATAAGATGATCAAATAACCACTATAAAATCCATAAAAGCATATCACAATTTTCCCCCAGAAAAAACAAAATTTTTCCCAGAAAAACCAAATGCATCAATAGATCAAAACGAAGAGGTAAATAGCAGATCAAAGATGGCGGATGAACAACTTTGTGCAACACTTACCTCAGATTGATCCTTCTAACCACAAATTCCTGTGTCCAATTTAAGTAGATCGAAAATAGCAGATCGACAGAGCAAGAATGAAGAGAGAGGAAGCTTGAGGATTGTTCAATGAGCTCAAAAATAGCATATCTATGGCGACTTGAGAGAGAGAGAGAGGGGGGTCAGAGAGAGAGAGGAGAGAGCTAGGTTTTTTTGGAGGGGGTGTTTCGGGAGGTATCAGGCCTTCTAACGGGCCAAATTTTGATTACCTCATAGAAGGTAATGAGGATTATTCAAGGAGGCCCATGTTATTCTTATTACAATCTTCTATGTGATTTTGATTACATTGGTCTGTAGCCAACCAAACATGATAATGTAATCAACTATATTATGTTAATTGTATTACATCACTGATTGCCACCAACCAAACGAGGGTTACAGCAACAATTAAAAGACGGGGAGAGTCCTTGGAGACTAGTGCTGCAACCATCAGAATTTGCAGAAACACCCAAAATTCTAATTTTGTTGTTGTGGTTCATAACTTCAAAATACTATAAAATCCATTTCCTCTTCCTGACCAGTACCACCCTCCAAAGGGCTCGTCTCTTCCAACATTTGGGAAGCTTGTCTCGCCATACTAGAGTAGACCATTTTCCTCTTGCTTGAAAAAGAAACAGAGCCCAAAGGCTTTCGCTCACCACCTTAGTAGTAGCCAAGGCATTCATAGAAAAGTCCATGGGACCATGTGAAAAATCCTCCGAGCAGGCAAACCTCTTACAACCATCAGAATCCTCCTCTAAACTGGACTCTGGGACCACTTGTTCTGGAGTATTAGGAGATTGGACTTGATTGATTCATAAGGTCATACGTCTTAACCCGAAGCTAGCATAATACTCAATCATCTTCCCCTGATAAAATAACTTGTAAGCCGGTGAGTGTCCTGGCTTGCCTTTCCTTGTATACTACAACTTAGTGATACTAGAGCCTTTGGTTTCTTCAACATGGGAGTACCGAAAATTGAGTTGGGCTTGGGTCAGCCCTATCCTCCATGCATGTCATAAATGTTAAATCAGAAAGTTGAGGAGGGATCTCAGCCATGTTAGAAGACTTAGCCCACTCTGCCACCAGATTGAGGCTCTTCCTTTGGCTCTCTGCATCCTCCATAAGATCTCGTTCCCCCATAGGTGAGTGGATCTTGCTTGTCAGATTTAGAGAATCAAACTGAGCCTTCTCTGTAGGCTTGGATGGCCACCCAATGCTCTGTTGTAGACAGCACTTTATCCCCCCAACCATGCCCAAATATTGTCTCTTGGAGCTCACAACCCCTCTTGCTCTAGAAGCTCCAGAGGTAAAATGCTCCAAACTTGACATCATTGATCTCTTCCCTTTGTTGTTATCCTCTAATCCCTTATCCAGCAAGCCTTCAACCTTACGAAGTTCTCGTAACATCTCATAATTCTTAGGATCCAACCTGAAAACTTCCCGAAGATCCTCAATAGCCTCAGCTAAGAAATTTAGGTTAATAGAAGCAAGTGCTCAGATGGTTGCAGCACTAGTGAAGAGAAGAAGTGTGGCCACCCCGGTGCGAAGGTGTGAGAGTATCAACCCCCCCTGTGGTAAGAGAGGGAAGGGCAGGCCGAAGAAGAGCCTAGAGGAGGTGATTAGGGAAGATCTCAGAGTTGTAGGTCTCACGGAGGACATGGCTCAGGATAGAAGTTTGTGGCGGGACAGGATTAAGGTCCCTGATTGTAGGGGACCGACTCCGTAGATGGCAGTAGCTTAGGTGGGGTGGGCTGGGTGGGGTAGGTAAGTTTGCTTGTCTGCAGGTCATGCCTTCCCGGATTGCAACGGCACCAAGCGCCCCTGGTTTGTTGAGGTATGTCCCCGCCCCCTATTTTTTTGCTTATCCGGTTTCTTCCCCCCCCCTTCTCTTACGGCGGTCTATGGTTTTTGCAATCGTTTTCTCTTCAAATCTTTTCCTCAAAGCTGTTTTGTGGGTCTTATGGAATCAACCTCTCTATGGGTAGTAATACCGGTAGAGGTAAGGTTGCCTACAGCTGGATCTCCCCAGACCCCGCGAAAGCGGGACCCACATTGGGAGTTTGTTGTTGTTGTTGTTGTAGAAGCAAGTGCTCTTCTAAATAGTGCCTTAACATTGATCGGGCCAAACTCCTATACATAGATGCAAAATGCTTTAACTCCAGCATAATTGATGACCTTTAAACAACAAGCTGCTAAGTTAAGATTTAAGGAGATAGCAAGATCATTCATTAATAAAGCTTCCTCTTTGCAAGAGGGCAAACCCACTCAAACAAATTGAAGGGCTTTCACATACAGGTTAGAGGCCAAAGTATACATTCCTTCCCGAAATTCGGCATTTCCTTTCTCTTTCATCTCTGTGGCCTAGAAAAGAGCTTCACAGGGATGGCCAAGTAGCATAACACGTTGCAAAACATCATCATCCAACTCATCTTTGAGACGATATAGACAGAGCATGGACTGAATAGAAACCATTGCCACGAAGGACACAGATGCACACTAATCACCAAACCCATGCAATATCAGTGCCAAAAATTGTCAACCATAACAACTTAGTAGCAAGAATGAACAGGAGGAATTCAATCGACCAAAATACACTAGAATGATACCAGAGCACCAAAAGTTCCAGATGGATATAAAGGCCAACTAAATTGACAACCAACACTAGGCAACACAAGGGCAAAATTGCCAACCAACACACCCACCTAAGAACAGAACTCGAACAACATAGAAAGAAAGGACACGAATCGACCAAGGTAGAATGCAAACCCAAAATAGAAGGATGGAATAAAAAAGAGAGGATCGAATCCGAATACCTCTGCAATCATGAGAAATAAAAGAAGAAGAAATAAAGAGTTGAACACACCTGGTAGCGATAGAGCCAGCACTATGAGGCATCCAAAATCAACCCAATGACTAGATAGAGAGTAGATGAACTAGAGAACAATACCATATTGAAAAGCAAGTAGCGAAGGCCCTAAAACAAAGACAAGGAGCAAATCCTAATACCAGAAATCGGGAATGACCATGAATCACTTGAAATTAAAAGTTCTATCGACAATCAACCGACATCAGCTCCGATTGAGCGGCGACGAAGGCAAAGGTAGGGATGATAGAAGAGCAGAGGGAGAAGCTTCAAGGACTTCACAATTTACTTTGTCACGTATCAATTTTCCATGGCTGTATCTACCACCACGTTATACAATATACCCATTTTACCACTATGTTTTTTTTTTAACCCTCCGCCTCACTGTCTTCTTGTTTTGGGCCTAAATTACCACCTTATAGCCCAAAGCACCTTGGTGGCCGGTTAAATGAAATTTTTGTTTTTCTTATTTGATGGGAATGAAATTAAAAGAAAACAAAATAGAAAATAAAAGGTACTGCAACGTTCTATTCGCTCCATTCTGCTGAATAGAGAGATACTCCTCAAAAAACTCTATCCTCTCCTGCCTCTCCCTTCTTCACGGCCATAATCCAATCAGCCTCCATTGCTTATCTTGCAAAATTAGAAGCTTTGGGAAGTCTTTTTGGGCGCAGACTACAAAATTAAAGCAAGAGGTTGGACAATATGTCTTCATCAGGTATGAATTTAGGGCTTTTTAGTGTTTAGGATTTCATCAATTTTACAAATTCTAAATGGGTTAAATTGATGATAAAATTAGTTAAATACATGAGTTTGAGTTCATTGTTTCTTTTTTGTTTGGTAATGATTTACATGTGTGAGATTTAGTATGGGGCACTAAAAAAATTGAAGCTTCCTTCATGAATTCCATGGACACGCTTGCTTTGGGCTTGGAAATATTTGCTAAATGCTCATGCAAAATAGCTTCTATAAGTAATGCAATATAGGTTTTGTCAAAAGCCTTTTTTGATTGCCTTCTTTTTCTATAAAAAGGTTATATCATGTTGGATTGTCTCTGGAAATGGTACTATATCAAATGCAGACACTCTTGATGATGGAATTTGGGTTAACCAAAGTCAGTTTGCTAATGTAAATATAGATGGTGAGAAATCAAATGAAAGTTATGATTTTTTGATTGGTGATGACGATGTCGAATCTGAGTCTGATAATGATGTTACGAAGGTCAAACAAAATGTGATGAAGGATAATGCAAAAAGGGAAATACTAGCTCAACTGTTGCAATCATGCAAGTGTTCAAGTGGTGTCATTACTTCTACTAAAGAGGGTTCAGTGGAATTTGATGAATTAGGTGATGCATGTGAGGATTTTGAGGATGCAAGTAGCCCTTGTGAATCAGAGGGTGACGAAAGCGATAGAAATAAACATTCTAAGATATCATACCCTAGGTTCAATCTAAGTGTAACAGCTAATAATGTTGAGTTAGCAGTTGGGCTTCAGTTTGCTAATAAAAGGCAATTTAGAGCAGCTTTTGAGAAGTATTGAATTGTGAATGGGCCTAATATAAAAATCACCACTAGTGATACACATAGATTCCAAGCTGAGTGTATGGGAGGTGGGTGTGGCTGGAGGATATGGGCATCTGAGTGTAGCAATGAAAAAACGTTTCAAATCAAGGGCATAAGTAAATGTCATAGTTGTAGTACATTTAGTTTTGAGAAGGGAAAAAGGATTATCACCAGCGCTTGGGTTGCTAACAACTATACTGAGTTGTTGACGATACAACCTAGGATCACATCAAGAGAGTTTAAAAAGATTGTAGACCGGGATCAGAATAGTAATGTTTCCCGTAAGGTGTGCCTGCTAGAAAAGAAAAAAGCACTCAAACAAATTATGGGAGATTACAAAGGTCAGTTTGCATGGCTAGCAGATTATGTGAATGAAATTCACAGCAAAAACCCATGAAGCACAGCCCTAGTGAGCACAAAAATTAATGACCTACACAAACTTGAGTTCTCTGGAACATACATTTGTTCGGGGCAGTTAAAGCAAGGCTTATTAGAGGGTTGTAGACCAGTTTTATCAATTGATGGTTGCCTCATCAAGGGGCCTTGGAAAGCACAAACTCTTGTATTTGTTGGGCAAGATGGAAATAATTAAATGTATCCAGTTGCGTGGGGAGTCACTGAAAGGGAGAATTCTGTTAGTTGGAGTTGGTTTATGTCCATGGTTGCAATGGATCTTCAAATGGGAAATGGTTATGGGTGGACCATAATTTTTGACCAACAAAAAAGTTTGGTTGACTATATAAAAAACATACTTCCACAAGCTGAGCATCGATTGTGTGCACATCATGTATATGCAAACTTGTGAAAGAAATGCAGAGGCTTGAAATACAAAGAGTTGTTTTGGAGCATAGCCAAGTCTTCCACTAAGGTTGATTTCTAGAAGAACATGCAAGCGATGAAAGACTTTGATGCAAGTGCTTGGGATTTCTTAGTTAAGAAGAACCCTGAGCAATGGTGTAGAATTTTCTTTAGTTACACTCCCAAATGTGACTCAGTGGACAACAACATGGCATAAATATTTAATGGGTTAATTTTAGAGGTAATTACTACAACATACACTGCATTTTTTTCCTTAAAGATTATGTTGCAAAATAACACACAATTTAATTTCAATGTCACAGTGTGCCTTTTGTTGTAGGCAAGGTACAAGCCAATAGTATCTACGTTAGAGGATATTTTTATGTCTGTTATGTCGAGAGTTGGAAGCAAGCATGAACTCTGTTAGACATATGAGAGGAAGATTTGCCCTAGGATTATGAAAAGGCTAGAGAAAGAGAAGAATAAATCAAGATGGTGGCAAGTTGTATGAGCCGGAGGAGGAAAATATAGTGTTAAGCATGGAGTTGAGGGGTTTGTGGTTAACCTGCTGGATAATACATGCTGCTGTAATATGGAACTTAAGTGGTTTGCCTTGTGCACATGCTATGGCAGCTATGAGAGAACATAGAGTCAAAGTTAAGGACTACATTGATGACTACTACTCAATTGAGAAGTGCAAGAAGGCATATGCATGTACAATCAATCCCATCAATGGAAGAACTTTATGGGAACAAGTAGGAGTCCAAATCCACCCTCCAGAGTTCAAGGACACAAAGAAGAATCTAGCATTTAAAAGGAGGCCTGAAGAAGGGGAGAGTAGTTGCAAAAGAAGCAAAAGATGTGGAACTGGCCAAGTGTCCAGGAAAGGCCAAAAGCATACATGTTCAAAGTGTGGTGGAGTTTGACACACAAAGAAAACATGCAAGGTGCGTGCTTTGTTTGCTTGTTTTTTTTTTCCTTAAAAAAAATAGTTCCACACGTTCAAGGTTACATGTGTTCTGTTCTGAATCAATCCTATTTGGTGCAACAAATGCTTGTAAACAAGTAAAGAATCAGCAAGCAATACTGACAGAGCACCACCTGCTGATCATGGCATGTCCACTATTGAAGCATCACCTTCTCAATTTCAGCAAGCATTAGCTACTTTCTCTCGGGAGGCAACAACAACAAGTTGCATCACAGCAGCAGCAGAATCTGAACAAGCATGGAAACTGCACTTGAATTTTTTTTTAAAAAAAAAAAATCTTGGAATGATTATCAAATTAGTCATTTAACTTAATATTGGTCTAGATTAGCGAAGGCCCTACTATAGCCTCACAAGATTCAGGACCCTTATTACCACCCTTATCTCAGGTGAATTTCTTTAAGTTATGAAATGATATTTGAGAGTCTTTATTTTTTTTTTTAAAAAAAAAGATGAATAAAGGAGTTCATGGTTCTGTTTTTTTATTTATTTATCTTGTTCCAGATGTCAATCACAAACATAACATCACAAGGCCCCACAACTCTAATGCCACCAACAAGTACTCAATAGAAGTTGTCGGTTGCTTGACAAGTCCATCTTATATGTGATTGCATTTTCTTGATTTTGAAATGTATTTGTCGGGAAGCTTTTTTTTGTAGATCAAATGTATTTTTGATTTCTTGACAAACTTTAAAATTTGAAATTTAGATTAAAAGAGGATGAGCATGTTTTACACTAGCAGCAAAATCCTCTGTGCAGCAGCCCCTGGCCAAGACATCATCTGTGCAAGCTGCAAGAATTCACTTTATAGAATCCGCAGGAGCAGGGAAAACCAGACCATCTCAGGTGAGTATAAGAATTATTAGCACAAGCCTTTTGTTATTGAAAGGGACATATGAATAATGTCAAAATGACTTGATTGTTGAATACTTGAATGGTTGAGTATTAGTTGATGTGTTTGCATAATTTTCAGACCATTAGAGCTCAAGTTCCATGCTCTGAATCCAACCGGATTATAATGGTTCCTACACCTCAGGTTTGAACCTATATTTTAACAAATCAATATCCTTTCGTTAATATTTTCGTATGACTAATTACCTCTTATTGTTGTCATTCATCTAGGTTGCCCAAAGCCCTAGTCCAAGCAAATAAGCACCTATAGAAACCTCATTCAAAGGCAAAGAGCACGCAACTCCTTCAAGTGAAAAAAGCCCAAGAAAACAGAAATTTTGCTTATTATGAATTATGTCATCTTTCATGGCCAAGCCTTGTGGTTTTTTTTTGGGGGGGGGGGGGGGATGGAAACTATGCTTAATCAATGTACATGGACTAATTTTGCTTATCTAAATATGAGTAGCAATTGTAAGGTCATACTAAGATGATTATGTGAATGTCGACAATTTTTTGTGCTATTAAACCTTTTGAAGTAGCTTTGCAGTGTGATTTAATATAATTTATCTTTTGTGGTCATGAACCTTGATGAATAACCAAATGGAGAACCCCTATTACCCCATTTTCTCTTTAAAAATCCTTTTTGGTGTCAATATTCAGATGCAGGAGAAAGGTAGTAGCAAGGGAAGGGGGAGAGGGTGGTCTTCTGAATTGAGGAGGATTTTTTGGGGGGATGTTTCCTTGCTGGTTTTATTTTTTAATTTCCTTTTTTTAATCTCATGGTAAGGGTGGATTTTTAGCAATTTTTTTAAAAGAAAAAACTCCGTTTTGGTGAAGAACATTTGGGCAATGAAGATAGAAGCTAGTAGCAGGGAAGGGGGGAAGTAGCAGCCAGCAGGGAAAGGAGGGGGGTGGAGGGGGTTGCATTGGAATTAAAAAGGAGGGAAATGAGATGGGCATTAAATTTTCAAAAGCAAACTATTTAAAAAAACAAAAAATGGTTTTAACTGGCTAAAGAGGTTTTTAGGTTGTCCAGTAGATCCAAAATAAGAAGATAGTGACATGGAGGGTTTTAAAAAAAAAAACATAGTGGTAAAATGGGTATAACTTGATAACTTGGGGGTAGATACAGCCATTGACTCATCTATCAAGAATACTTCTTACTACGAAATTACGGAGAGCTTATTTAAAATTATCACTGAACCATTTAAAATATTGTAAAATATTATAAATCTTTCGATTAAAATCTCATTGAACTTGCCTAAATATAGAAAATAGTAGTTGATTTTCATAAAGTAACAAAAATGCCACTATCATAATGACATTTGTTATTTGCTGTATTTTGAAAAGTTTGGTGGCATTTATGATTGACTAAGTTAATTGATATTTTTAAATATTTTAGATAGCTCATTAACATTTTTAGCAAAAACTCCGATGAGACCGATACTAATGTGGTTTTGGACCTTTTGGTCATAAACATTATTTCCTAGATAAGTTAAATTTGCATTAAAAAATTTAACATCACAAATAAGTCAATAATTTTTGAGAATTACAATACCGTCAAAAACTGCACCCACCCTCGAAGCAAACTTCCTTGCGCTTTTTGGCGTGTGATTTTCAATGTTGCTGATAGGCCGAACACAACCATCTTTTGAATGTTTTTCGATCTCTTCTTGCACACAGTACTTTCTTTTAGTTTTTAGTGTGTAGATTATCTTTTTTTAACAGTTCGGTAATTTGAACGTGTTATCTCTCCAATTATGAGACTTATTTATTATATTATTCAAGTCTATCTCATACAATAGCATAGGAATCTATGTTTGATTTGTGTTGATGTTGTTGTCTATTTCATCTTTGTCTGATGTTTATGGGATGAATCATCTCAAGATCCCAACCTAGATCTCCAATGATTTCCGATATCTTGAGTGCAAGCATCCTTTTCAGCTATTATTCTCCTCCAAAAAGTCTACATTAGATGAGCATACAACTCCTTTTCGAGGAAGGGTATGATAGATCTATCGATCTCTTCTTCATTCTGTACTGATGGAAAATACCGATGCGAGAAAAGATAAGCATTCACCATGTTTCAATTTGGACTTTTTACAGTGAAGTTTTATTCTGAAATTTAGAATTGTATTTATTTGTTTCGAATTTGCAAGATGCCAGATAGCTTATCATAGTGGGAAAAATTATAAGTCAAGCCATTTTTAACATGTTTAGTTTAACTTGTAAGTTCTTACATTTTTATGGAAAGACTTTTCATTTAGTTAGGTTGCATCACATTAGTGTCAAATCTGAATACCTTTCATTGGTGTATTAAAAGTGATTGAAGCACCTATATTCCTTTATTTTCTTTTACCATTTTCTTTTGCCATGCAATACCTTAAAAATTCTACTGTACAATGCAAATTTAAATGTGTAATCACGTCCTAATTACTATTTTGTTAATTATGAGGTTTAGGCCCCGTTACTTTCAGCAGTAAGCCAGTGAACATGAGAGATAAAGTGTGTATTCCACCAAGTGATTAACAATAATTAGCTTCAAAAATCATCACGGTGTGATTGTTGGCAAATGCAATGGTAAGACGCCCCAACAAATCCAGGGGAACTCAGGATTCGAAAAGGGATGACAGCAGAAAACGTGATCCACTTTTAGATGCTTAATTATTTGTACAATCAACAATAATAAACGGCTTACTATATTGGGATTTCACACACAATATACATGGAAAGAAACTGTTCCAGCCCTTTCCAAACAGAGGACAACACTCAGAAGGATAGAAGCAGACCAAGAAGCTCAAGTGATGGAAGCAACGTCGTTAAAGATTCATCCCACTCATTCCCATTTCACAACAACTTCAACGCGAAAACTCCAAAATTTGATTGTCATCATTTGGGTCTTCCACACTAGTATCCATACGGTAATGCAGACGTCCCTACCATCACCTGCTGGGTAACAAGCTTCCTCCTTGGAGAGGCAAAAATACCACTTAATTCTTGATCACATAATTAGACATACCGTCAAATAAGCTGAAAGAAAATACATTCCACTGTGCAAATTCAAAGATATTATAGTCCCTAGTTCCTTGTTGCTTAAAAGACCGTTTTCGGCAGAAGGGGGGTGGGGAATACTCTGTCAACTATGTCATTCAGAGTTTCAGACTCCGAGATCACCTTAAGTACTCATCCACAGACTCAATGCCCCCAAAACTGTAGGTAGGACCTATCATTTTAGCAGACCAATCATGCAAACCATTCAGCAGATGGTCAGTTGGACTCCTAAACGAGGAAAACAATTCTCCATTTGGATACTTAGATCCGAATCCAAATAGAATATTTTTCACATAAATCTTACCCAGTGCAATGATAACACAGCTTTTCAGCTCTTTTTAATACTCCTTCAGTAATCACGAAGCTTCAGAATGTCCTATTTAACAAAGCATTCAAATCATGGGACGACAAAGTCTACAAAATGTTGATCACTTCTGTTTTCAGATGGCATGTACTTTTTTTAATAAAGGCTTGGAAAGAGTTATCGCATAATAAACCAGCTGTTGATAGTTGTTGGCACTTTAAGAAAATCAGCGCAGTCAGAGAGAAACATAAAGAATGTTTTAATCATGATTTGGACGTGAAGACATACTAAACATGGTTATGTAGCACACAGTGGCCATATGTGGCTTCTGAACGATGTTCAGAACTGTGATTGGGATATTATAGCTTGATATAGATTAAATCTGCCCAAGCATTCTGTCATTTTGTGGATTCTATTGCATAGTAGAATTCCAGTTGCGACTAGCTTCGGGCAGTTCAAGCATGTGGAGGATATCCATATGGTTGATTGATTGATTGAGAGGGAGATGTCCTGCATCTAACATCACACGTACGCACAGGTGGTTGCTAAAAAGGCATTAAACGAAGAGTTTCGAGAAGTATTGTCATAGCCACTTATGCTGCTGATCAATATTCTATATGGTGTGAGGGAAATGGCAGGTTGCTTCAGGGAAGGCACAAGTCTGAAGAAGAATTACAGCAAATTAAATTGCAAATAGAGAGTTTGCTAACTTTTTGGTAATGTACAGCAGAAAGCTTGCAATTGGAGGAATGTCACAGAGCATGATGTATAGATAAAAATTTGCTTGTGCTTAGCGCTGAGTCACAGGGTGTTGGTTTCAGTTTGGTAACGAAATCATTAGCTTATTCCATTTGAGAAGGAAAGTGGACAATTATTTCAGGACAACCTAAACAAATAAAAAAAGTAATTCGTTTTGAAACGGAGTTGTTACTTGGACATGAAACTATTTCCCAGAGAGATTATTTATAATGTAAAAGACTGTAGACTCTATTCACTATCCAACGTTGAGGATCAACACATACCAGCTCAGCCTTCGCGTGCCCTTCCCCTTTATAACCAGGGAAGCTTGAAAGTGTCTTTCCACCATCCTTGTTTAGAGCCACTGGCAACTACTCTGTCCAAGCGTACAATGATCTCTGAAAAAGTTGGCCTAGCGGCAGAGTCAGTGCTCCAACAAGCTTCAATTAACCTATGTTTGCACGTGAATGGAATTAGTTTTCAGATGCATAATGAGAATTTTGTTTTATTCTGGGGCTTCTTGGGGATTTTTTTGGGGGGGTTAGGGGGGAGGACTCAGCATGTTGTCGATAGACACATATCTACGCCTTGAGGTTGCACTCACATCACTTCTATACTTGACTGATTAAAATAAATCTCAAGCCATGAATCACCTGAAATGCATCTAACTCCATACCTCAGACCAATGGCTTGATTTGAAATATTAATAAGTGGTAAACCAGAGGTACTTTACCACTGTTTGGTTTTGGCACAAAAATGTAGTAGTAATAAAAGAAAATCAGTGATGCGCTGATACACCAGCAATCAAACAGCAATTTTACACAAATTCTTACAGGGACTCAGCTAAGTTGAGGTATTTGTGCAAGCAAAAATAATCTACTTTTCCAATCTAATCTTTGTAAGTGATTTAAATTTAGAACGGAAGTGCAAAAATCAAATTGTTCTGAAATATGCTATCTTGACTTCCTAGTCAAGAAAAACATATGAAGAGACTGGGTGTTAATCCTGAAGGAAGCAAGGACTACGCAGGCAGTTTCCAACAGACTGTAAAGGAAACAGGTTGCTCTGAACTCTTGACTAGCAGTGGTAGTGAATGCAGTCATTATGCTCTTACACAAAATCCTTTTTGATGGAGCCAAAAGTTATGGACTTAGACACCCCCCCCCCCAAAAAAAGGAAAACCCAAAAAAAAGAAAAAAAAATTGTACCATGTTGAAATCAATTATTAGTACAGCTTAATTGATAATTCCTCCACCAGTCAAGCTGAATATATCATACAGGCTACAGAAAGACACACAAGGACTGTAAAGTAGAAATTACTGTCCAAATAGATAAGCAAAAATTAGAATGCTTAACAGATTGCTGACAGCTATCAAACAGTAGAAACAGTTGTGCCAGGCATTGCCGAATGAGAGGAACTTACTCCCTTAAGTCTGCTGGGTAACCTTTCAACTTTTTAGGTGGTGGTCTCTTTCCTTCTATGCACATATGCTTCATGGCTTCTTCAGCGGGCTTTGGGTGGAAAGGTTGGACACCCTCAATCATCTAAGGCAAGAGGAAAATTATACAGGTGAGTTACAAAGCAAATTGAAACTATTTTGCAGAAGCAACAACGATCACATCTCAATTCATCCTTTTCCATAGCTTAATAGCTTAAGATTAAGATAAAACCAAAAGCATCTGGTTTACTACTTGCAACTTGCAAGATTAGCCCGAAACGTAGTGGAATCATTAAGTCATGAAAGCTAAGGCCATACTGGTTTGAGAATCCTCAACCATATAACTGAGCATCGTCCCATCCCCACGATTTTGAGAGAAAATCATTACCAATATCGTTCTCCCTCTGGTGAGAGTGCCATAGGTTCACAACCATCCGATACGGACAAAGATTGAAGGAGAACTACTGATACACAATAATGCCCAAAAAAAATATATATATATATCCTCTGGTGTAATATGGAATAGCAATTCTTTGTTCTCATAACTTGCAAGATTTGGCCAAATGTTCACTGTGATGAGAATAGCCATGCTTGCCAACAGGCACCTTACAATACACATCAAAACAACCATATTCACACACAAAAAGACAAGAAAGATTGCCTGACACATGACAACAACAACTCCCAGTGTGGGTCCTGCTTTCGCAGGGTCTGGACACAAAATGACACATGACAGTTTATGAATAATTAGTCTGAAAGGAGAAATGGACACAAAATGACAAGTAAACAATCATGTCTCATCTGACATGCTGATTCATGAATGAAGAAAGTATCTCTGCAGGTCCCCGTCCCCCCCCCCCCCAACCCCCCAAAAAAAGAAGAAATATGTATTTTCATGTAACATGCGTGAACCGAGCGTAAGCCAGAGTTATATTAAGAGGTTGGACAGTGTGACTGCATATGCTGTTTAGATGCACCAATAACCATATTAACAGACCATAATACCTCATAAAGAATAATAGCGAAGGAGAATGCATCCACGCTCTTGTCAAATATTTCATCTTTGTAGAGCTCAGGAGCTGTGTATACACCTGTATCATAAATCGAAAAGAGTCATGGTGAGAGAAGAACAACAATTTCCTCGACTGGATTAACTTTGTTACAAGAATATCTCACATTACAAACACAGTTTCCTTCTGCTTAGTCTGTAAAAATGTTCATCAGAATCATCACTACACATTTATGAATCATTTGGCCATGATCAATGATCAGTGCTAAAGTACAATGACAAATAGACACAGTTTCCTTGTACTGATAGTACATACTTAATTGATCGGCAAAAGCTCCAGGATCTGCCAATTTGAACTTATCGGCAGATATCTTTGACAATCGTACCAAACCGAATCCAGCCACCTTCAATTGTCCCGCATTATCGAGCAAAATATTTCTGGCACCTTACCAAATTTTCAACTATTAAAGAATAATACTATCATCCTGACGATTTATAAAAGGCACTCTTTTGCATATGGTTGTCTTACTTGGGCTTTAGATCACAGTGGACGATTGGATCAGGTTTGCACTCATGGAGGCAATTAATACCCCTGATAGTGAATAAAGAAGAAGTGAGGAAAGGACAGTGTAGAAAATAAATACACACAACTCATAGGCGACTATGGGAGGATTACTCCCCTCCAGCACCTAATCTTAAACTCCCAGAGCATCTTCCAGCAATCGTTTGTACCTTGCAATATCAAGAGCAAATCTCAAAGTTTTGGATGGTGCTAGACGCCCTTTCTTTTGAAGATAGCAGCCCAAGTCACCCTGCAGGCAAAAAACATGTCAATCTACAAGAAACAAAAATAAGGATATGACAAATAAATCAGATCCATATAAATTTTCAAGTTTGTCAGTACTGTGTTATGAGGGAGGGAACAGCATTAAAAGCATTACAATCATGAGTTAGACCAGAATCACCTTTGGATGATATTCTACAACAATCATCATGGGAATATTTTGGGTTACTGCTCCAACGAACTGAATGACGTTAGGATGACGAACCTTCTCCAGCAATGTCAACTCATATCTAAAAGCATTTCTGCAAAGAAAGTAAATTTGGATATGCAATAAGGGTGATACGTTATCAATTAGGTCTCTCAGAGCAACCTCAACAAGTTGCATCTAAGCAAGCATTTGATTCTATCATAAGAAGGTTCCTATTTCGGATGCTTCAAAATAAAATTAGGGGGCACTTAGAAGGGCAAAGAGAGATATAAACATGGAAGAGTTTCCAAATCCAGCAGGACACTGTATTGAGAAAAGGTTTCAGAGGAATACATAGATTCTGGGTCAGAGTGGCTCTCCTTGTCAAGTATCTTCACAGCAACCTTGGTACCATTCCACTTTGCTACTTGATATACTCCCTGCCAAGGAATAATAAGATAAGTAAGAAAACAATAATAAGCTTCAACAAATCAAATGAGAAGCCCAGGAGAAGTGAGAATGTCAACTTGAAGAAACACAAGATCAGGAGCCGAAATTGTGATGCAACACAAACTGATTTCAACACCCACCAATCGCTAAAAGGGACGAGACTAGGACGGCTAATGGCTGCAGTTATACAGAAATGAAGCTGAAGTGATGGCATTCATGTAACAAGTAAGAAATGACGCTAAAATGCCCTGCTCGAAAGCATAAAAATATATACAGAAACTAGAGCTGGAAAAACTTCAAATTTACACTGCACAAGCAAAACAAACTCGGAGCTAGAAACAGCAGGATATTTTTCCAAATTAGTTTCTGTGTCAACAATCCTTCAAGTTGCATATAAAAGAATATTTCCCACAACTATCCAAGAAAGGTAACTAATAAAATGAGACAAGTCAAATCAGTATTTAAACAATGTCAATCATTTACTGTAGACAGCAAAAACCTAAAAAAAGAGGTTTGAAAAAACGGACAGTAAAGGAGAAAAGAACGTGCCTTTGCAATGCCATCAGCTCTGCGAACCTGAAGCTCAAGTGGATTAAGTTCATACTCAGGGACTTCTTTGGGATTTGCAACCGCCATTGGAGTTTTCCTAGTTTTCTGATATCACAAAACAATATTGCTTCTTCAGTAAGATAAAAACAGACAGCCAAAAAAATAAGGAAAGAAATAAAATAGGAATCTGTTTAGATAATACAGGAGCTTTTGCACCGCGAGCCTTCAAAATGTTGTAGACTTCCATATTTCCATAGTATTTAGCATCGGCAGCAGCCTGGAAGACACAAATTCTTTATCAGACTCAATTTTATCACACTAAACTGAGGAAGTCAGGACATGGAAACAGCTACATGAATGGTCACTTAAGTAACAGTAAGAAAGAAAACACTAACTAGAGCATTGTGAATATGAATTGTGCAAATCAATAAGTTTTGCAGGGACCCTCTAAAGGGTTTCCAATCATTACGCAATCCCATTAATCACTAACCACTCAACCACAGCAAACTCAGAAATTTAAATAATGCTATCTGAACAAAGACAGGCATCAGATGCTATAGACATATCACTATGCATTTATGGGATAGACACATAGGGATGCCTGCATTTTCAAATTCCAACCCTTTAGGGTCTGAAGGAGTGGTTAGCTGTTGCGAGCGGTTGTGCTGAGCAATTAGCAGCTGTAATCAGCAGTTGTGAGCAGTTGTAAGCCAGCGGATTAGCATTTGTAAAATAATGTGAGCAGCTTCGAGCGGTTGGTAGCAATTGGAAGCGGTTAGAGCAATTACGAGCGGTTAGGATTAGCAGTTGGAAGTGATTGACTTCCCAACTGACCCAAAAATCCGCCTCTCGAGTTGATTTCCCAACTGACCCAATAAATCACCATCAATTCCTAACAGTCTCTTATATGGTTCCCAATCCAAGTGAACCCCTGTTGGATAACCAACCAGAAAATTTGAAAATTCCCAAGAACCCCAGCCCCCCCCCCCCCAAAAAAAACACAGAATGACCTAAAAAAACCCCCAATTCCTAAGAATCTGTTATATGGTTCCCAATCCAAGTGAAACCTTGTTGGATAACCAACCAGAAAATTTGAAAATTCCCAAGAGCAACCCCCCCCCCC
>JACYFF010031958.1:19368576-19380543 GCA_017589665.1 Selenicereus undatus | reverse complement strand
AAATTTGAAAATTCCCAAGAACCCCAGCCCCCCCCCCCCAAAAAAAAAAACGAAAGGCCCAAAACCCCCCCCCAACCACTTTTAAAATTTTAGAATCTCCCCCCCCCCCCCCCCCGGCCCCCCAAAAGAAGTTGGAAAACACACACACACACACAAGTTCGTAGCACAAACAAGCACCAAATTATCAGCTTTTTTTCCAAACAAGCACCAAGTTATTATTATTCTCCTTTTTTTTTAAAATTTAAACAATAGCATGTTATTTTTTTGATTCAAACTAGCACCTAATTGTCAATTTTCTTCCTAAATTAGCACCAATAATCAGGTGGAAAAGATCCCGAAAGCATAAACACGTGCTATTGTGCAACAAAACTCCCATCAGCACACAAAAAAAAGAGAAAGACAAAGAGAATGGAAAAATTGAGTACCGTACTACCCCATCTATCACGAGCATCAATATTAGCCTTACGACTAAGCAAGAGTTTGACAACCTCAACATGACCTTCACAAGCAGCAATATGCAACGCAGTACGACCATCCAAATCAATGCTATTAACATCAATTCCCTCATCAAGCAAATCTTGAACACCCTTGACATCCCCTTTACATGCCAAGAAGAGCAGCTGCATGGTGGCATCAAGGTTCTCAGGTACCACCGTCAATGGCTCCTCCACGCAGTTCCGACGAATCGGGTCCAGCGATGATTGCCGTCCAAAGCTGAATCTCATGTTGTTCCTTTGTGGGTCCAGCGATGATTGTCTCCTTAAGCTGAATTTCCCCGATCTTATCCTCAATGATCCCGTGGAGAATTGCCTTGATATCCCTCGCTTCAATTGAGCTGCGATCTCCATTCCTCTATCTCTCTCTTGATCGATTGATTGATTTTCCTCCTTTCCCTTCCTTAACCCAAATCAAATCTAATCACCCCTTATTCGGAACAAGGAAATGATTGTGGGCGACAAAAACCCAGGTCAAAATCAATGTGGGAAAGCGATTGTAATTCTCAATACAGATCAAAGTGAATGAATTGAACCCAAATCGAATCACCCCTCAATCCGAACACCGGAAGCAGATTGTGGGCAAGAAAGGGGGGGCAATAACCGAGGTCAAAAATCAATGTGGGAAAACGATTATGGGCGATAAAAGAGCTCGATCGAGAGCTCTAGGAAGAGCTCTCGAAAACGAGCGAAATTCCCAGATGAAGTTTGAGGTGTGGAAGGACGAGAAGGAGAAATGGGCACCGACAATTGAGAGATAGAGATAGAGATAGAGAGAAAAGGGGGGAGATGGGTAATTAAGGGATGAAGTTGAGGATGTACAGCGTAGATAGATAGATCCGAAGGAGACGCCGGAAGAAGAGAGAGAGAGTCTCAATTCTCAAAGAGGGGGAGACAGAGGAGAGCAGGCAGAATGAAAATGGAGGGCTGCAGAAAGGAAGACGAAAGCAAAAGAGCTGGTTTCCACTCGCTCCGCCGAAAAGACCGTTACTGTTTCATTTTCTCTGTACTTCGTCCCGGTTTTTTATTTTCTTTTTTCTAACTTTCAAATAAATATGACAAAGCTTACCCTAGATCTAAAATTGGAACCAAAAGGCCCGAGCTCATATCTGATCTGATATTTGAAATATGTTCACTTAAAATAAAAATTGATCCAAAATTCAAATTGCTTATTTTTATGTGATAAGCTTATTGGAATAATAATCAAAACTGAAACTTATCCTATCTAAACTGAACCGACCTGAATGTCACTTAATCTAAAACATAACCCAATTTGAAATTAACCCGACCCATATCTGAACCTAATAACCCATTTACCACATCTACTTCCAAACCATTTTTTCTTTCACAAATCTAAGGGAGAATATAGCTATTTAATCAAAATGAATATGACACATGGTCTAAAAATAGTACATTATTATGATAAAAATACTATTTTTTATAGTTATAAATAATTTTTAATTGTTGGATTAGATAATGAAGTGAGGATAACATAGCATGTGAGCCATATTGACTATAGAAAAATTGTATGTGCAATTTTGTAATGGAGAGATACTGTAGATAACATGATCCTTTTGCATCATTTGTGAGTATTCATGTCTTAGATTATTCAATGTTGCAATTTTGCTTCATAAAATCCACCATCTAGAGATTCGACTCATGAGGCGTTTCAAAAGACCAATAAACATAAAAGAAATAAAAAAGAGAGATTTCAAATGAACAATAAACATAATCCGCAATGTATAGATTCGACTCACTATTTTACTCCTTACTTTTTTATCCAACACTGCAATTACGCTTCATATAATCCGCAATGTATAGATTTTAGACTCATGACGGTTTCAAATGAACAATAAACATAAAAGAAAGAAAAAGAGAGAGTAATATATATAGAGAGAGAGAGAGAGAGAGAGTGCATGTGTCTGTAAATTCAACTTTTATGTTATAATTTGTAATTAAAGTCCTATGAAAGTTTTAAAATTGGTGTCTCTCCTATCTTTGTTTGATTCAAGTTAATTGTTAGTCTCTAAAGGTTCTAGTGAAATTTATTATTCCATAAAAAGAAAGAGAAACTATTCAAAAAAACATAAGACTTATAAAAACAATTCATAAAGTATTTTACTCAAAAATATTTTGACTTGCTAATACTATTTTGCAACACAAAACTTGGCCACAAATTTCGGAATAATACACACATATTAATGTCGATCGTAGGACAGGAGTTTTCTTCTTATTTCATTTTTATAAAATTCAACAATAATTTTTCATGGTCTCATATATAATAAAGAGATCTCAAGATGTGACCCAATTTTATTGTATTACTAATTATCTAGATTTTAGATTACTATTGTCACCTTTAATTTTGTTTGGTTGGTAAAAACACAAACACCTTAGATGACACTTCTCACAATGATTCTATTAAGATTAACTAGTATAAACCCGTGCTATGCACGGTGCATGATGAAACTGATATTTAAAAAATATGTATCATTGAAAAAATTAAAAAATTTATCGATAAGTAGTTAGTGGAAAAAATAAAAAGTTGTGAACTTCATAAATAGCAACTGAGATAAATAAAGTCAAATAAAAAATTAATTGAATCATGTAGGATAATTTAAAGATATAGAATTAGTGGTTTATATTTAGGGATGAGAGCTCTACCTAAACCCGAAAATTCCAAAACGAACACTCTTTATTTATGGTGGGTTCGGGTGCAAAAAATGGAGGAAAAATAGGTATGGGGCGGGTGTGCCAAAAACAGGTATAGGTATAGGTACGGATCGGGTACAGGAATATCATACCCAACCCCGCCCCATATCCAAACCCGATTTTTTTCAAAAAAAAATTCTGGGGCTGAAGCGAGTAGGCTGTAGTGAAAAAAAGGCCCAAATTTGTACCTAAATACATGTTGTGTTCTCAGATTCAGCTGACAGCTACTCTACTCTTATGCACCTACAAATTTGATATTTTGTAGAGACACAATGCATTTCAATTATGAGTATTATTTTTTAAACTTAATAAACCCAACGTGTATTATTTTAATTTTGAATATGTAGGCAGAAATTTAATAAGGGGGAAATCCATGTAAAAAAGTATTTCTCATTTAGTTTTGAACATTTAAAAATTAAACTTAATAAACCTGATAGGTCTCAATTTTTACAATGTATATGTACCAAAATAAAACCTGAATAACTCGAAAAACCCGATGGATATGGGTAGGGTATGAATTTTTAAAACCCGATGAGTACGGGTGTGGATATGGGGATGGTTTTAGAAAATGAGTATGGGTGCGGGTACGGCTCCACTCGGCCAGAACCCGCCCCATGCCCATCTCTATCTATATTTAATAGATGGCTACCCCGTAGATAATAGGATTATTATATATTCTTCACGATTTTTAAAAAAAAGTAATAATAAAGACATGATTTATTTGGGGAATGTACTTTTTTTTAATAGATATAATCAAAGGCTTTGATTTAATAGGTGATTAACTTTTACGGTTGAGATTACACCAAATAAATCACTCATGTTGTAGAATGTTAGGTTTTTTCCAAAAATTATAATTTTTATTAAATGTTTGAGATTTGTTTAAGATAATAGGATTATCATATAGTCTTTTTCACATATAAGTGACATTATCAGAAAGTTTTTAAAAAATAAAAATTATAAATGGGTATTTTACTTGAATAATGTAGTTTTTTTTTCTTTAAAATCTACAGTTTAGATTTAATGAATAAATATAATTGCCTATTTTTTTCCCTAGATAACTTTCTTAATTGAATTTTTTCCTTGGATAATTGGATCGTCATTTATCTTTTATAATGTATATCCAAAATCACGGGGGATTTTTCTTAAAAAAATAAACGGATATCTTAGCTTTAAAATCAACAACTTAGATCTATTGGATAAATAATTTTTATCGTTAAGATTACACTAAATCATGCAAATCACACTTGTCGCAGCATTCTAGGATTTTCCAAAGATTACACATTTTTTAACTGCTCGATATCTTTTTAGATAATAAGATTATCATATATCCTTTATCACATAACCGAAATTATGATGGATGGTTCTAACAATAAAAATTATAAATCTAATGCATAAATAATTTTTAACTGCATAAATAATTTTTATGGTTAAGATTATACTAACTCCACAAGTCACGCTCATTGCAACATTCTAGGGTATTCTAAAGATTATCATATTTTCTAACTGGTAAGCATTTTTTTAGATATTAGAATTATCATATATCCTTTATCACATATAATCAAAATTATGAAGGATTTTTTAAAAAATAAAAATTATAAATTAGTATTTTTCTTGGATAAGGTATTTTTTAACTTTAAAATCTACGATTTAGATTTAATGAATAAATATAACTACCTATTTTTACCCTAGATAATTTCTTTTGATATATTTTTTTGCCTCGATAATTGCATTATCATCTAGCTTTTATCATGTATATTTTTAAATCATGGAGGATTTTTTTAATGAAAATAAAAGGACATCTCAGCTTTGAAATCGACAACTTAGATCTAATGCATAAATAAATATTTTATGGTTGAGATTATAGTAAATCTTGTAAATTGCACTCGTTGTAGCATTCTAGGATTTTTCAAATATTATCACATTTTTTAATTGCTTGGGATTTTTTTTGAGACAATAGAATTATCATATATCCTTTATCACATATAACTGAAATTATGAGGGATTTTTTTAAAAATAAAACTATAAATTGGTATTTTAATTGAATTAGGTATTTTTTTTTAACGTTAAAATCTATGGTTTAGATTTAATGAATAAATATAACTACCCGATGCTTTTATCGAGATTTTTTTAATAGAATTTTTTCTTGATAATTGGATTATCATCTATCTTTGATCATGTATATCCGAAATCATAGGGATTTTTTTAAATAAAAACAAAGAGATATCTTACCTTTAAAATCAACAATTTAGAACTAATGCATCAATAATTTTTATGGTTAGGATTACACTAAATCCCACAAATCACTTTCGTTGTAGCATTCTAGAGTTTCTAAAGATTACCATGTTATTGTATCTACTTGATATTTTTTTAGATATAGGATTATAATATATCCTTCATCACATAACCGAAATTATGAAGGATTTTTTAAAAAATAAAAATTATAAATGGGTATTTTACTTGGATAAAGTAGTTGTTTTTAACTTTAAATTCGCATTTTAGATTTACTGAATAAATATAACTACCTAGTTTTTTTCCGAGATAATTTTTGTTGATAGACTTTTTTTCCCCTAGATAATTAAATTTTCATCTATCTTTTATTATGTATATCCGAAATCATGGGGGATTTTTTTAAATAAAAATAAATAGATATCTTAACTTTAAAATCGACGGCTTAGATCTAATGCATAAATATTTTTATCGTTGAGATTGAACTTATAATATTATAAATTATATAGATATAGATATAGATATAGATTATATTATAGATATTATGGATATAGATAGATTATAGATAGATAGATTTTTTTAAATTAATTTAATTTTTTATAATCCAAAGGTAATTATTAAAAATAATCTCAATCTAACGATTTAAAAACTCTAATTTTTGAGAATTTAGATAAACAATAAGACTCATAAGATTGCTATTATACAGAGAGATAGATTATAGATATTATGGATATAGTTAGATTATAGATAGATAGATTTTTTAAAATTAATTTGATTTTTGTATAAATCCAGCGGTAATTATAAAAACCAATCTCAATCTAACGGTCGAAAAACTCTAATTTTTGAGAATTTAGATAAATAGTAGGACCCACAAGATTGCTATTATGTATTATATAGATGCGTGCCACCTTAATAATGCCTACAACATAATTGTGTCATTCTCGTCTACTAAAATGCCACTATTGTCCCCCTATTTTGCACCTAAAAGACTAGCTGATTTGGTTAAAAATACTGGGGTATCACATCAAAAATATGAGTTTAAAATGCACCTATATTAACATTATACCCCACGTAATAGGAAAAAATATTATAGCTAAACACTTAATAGTGGCGAAAAAATATTATTCACTTACTGACTATTTTACTCCTTACTTTTTTTTTCTTTTATATATATTTTGTTTGGTTTGCAAATATATAACATAAAACAATACAACTAGAGAAATTAAAATGTTGGTTAAATAAAATACAACATCGTCATTGTCTTGCATTTTGCCACTTCTTATCAAATTATGTATGCTTGATATGATAAAATTGAATGTTCTACATTCTCCTACTTTGTATCTCTTAACTTTAACTCTGATCGAGTTGATCATCACATAAACACCATGCAACCTAACAACTACTACTCCTCACAAGACAATAAGTGCTCCCTCAAAACAACTTAGAATTAAGAGATGTTCAGCAATTAATTATCAGTTACATTGTTTGTATAGTTGTTAGTTGATTACTGGTATTAATTATTTGTATTAGTTGATTGTATATTTGTATTTCTTCAAAAAAAAATTAATGAAATAAGATTAGAGTAGTTTATTAGTTGTTTGTCAAAACTCATTTTATTCCCTTAGGTCTGAAGCCCTAACTCGAACCCATAACCTTTTTTTTTAGGTGCAGAAGAGGGCCTAAGCCCCTACAATAATATTCAAACCCATAAGTTATTGGACTATTAAAATTATGATGGTGGATCCTCTCGTATTGTTGCACATATTACTCAAGCAAAAGCTAAGCAGTCTTCTGACTAATGCCCTGAAGCAAGTTCTTCTGATAATTCTAAGATGCATACTTATGTGCTATGTTCAAGTACATAGATGCATTATATAATTGGGCTAGGCCTTTATTTCATTTTCGTCAATCCAACAAGTATTTTCGTAATTCTCCCAACCTAATCGACTAAAAAAAGATACATTGTAGAAAACAAAAGGTACACTGCAGACAAGAAAAGATACACCACAGGGAAGAAAAAATGCATTCTAGAAAACAAAGGGTACACTGCAGGAAAGAAAGGTACACTATAGAACAAAAAAGATTCACTACTGTAAGAAAAAAAAAATACACTGCAACATATCGAATGCGTGTCCATTACGCGACTCAACGGTGTGTACCATACTAGATACATATATTTGTATCTAAGAATTTTTCAAGTTATTTGGCTATGTCAATGCATACTTGCATATACGACCATCTTAATTATGTAATAAAAATATACGGTTACTCTGGAATTTTTAAATCTTTTCTAATGTTTTCAGGAAGACCTCATTTTTCAGTAGTGTGTGGAACTTCTTTTCACAAGCTTTCTCGACGTAGATTTCACAACTTTTCCTTATGCTACTTTGTTACAAAAGCCTACTGAATTTGAAATTCTGGACTCCACCACATGCACATGCTTTTAGTTTATTAATCATTTATCATGTATGCAATTCAGTTGAAGTCCTGTTATCTCGTCCTTTTCTTACTATTTAAGAATGTGTTTGATAGTGGAAAAAATTAATTAATCGCTCTAAAATAATTATTTTCTTAGAAAAAAAAATATGCAATCTTTTTGGATTCCAATGAGCTATATATAGCTGTATAGTATAGTGACAATATAAAAAATAGAGAGAAATCAAACATGACTTCATGTATTATTAAAAAAGAAAAGAGGGAGGTACGGGTTTTCAAAGAAACCTGTCAAAAGTTTGGCATAGTACCTGAAAAATGATTTTTATTTGGGGGGGGGGGGGGAACAAAGCGACAGCATGTGAAAAGAATCTTTAACTTCCTTTTCTTCAAAAGAAAGTTAATTTTTCCTTTATTTATTTAGACACATTTCTTGAAATAATTGTAAATTGGCCCTCCTTATTTTGCCAAATAAAGGAAACAAACTTTAATGAAGTCTAGTATTTTAAATGTAAATTTTTCTCCTTTTTTTTATAAGAAAAATAAATAATTCATTAATGAAAAGATATATGACATATACAATGAATATCTCCCAACAAAAGTAAATCTAAATCATCGAATTGAATAATTCTCTCCAGAAAGTTAATAGTAAATATACTATCAATCGGTTCTGAACTTGTAACAGTATTCTTGCCACCAATCGCATTCTTTGATGTCAATGCACTTTTTCCGCATATCGGTGAGCTATAGTATAATTTTATGGAGCAAAAGTTCAATTGACGTGGTAGATTGCATTTGAAAGGAAGTTCTTCATAATAGAACCATATGAAATTTCATTCTTGACTCATTCATTAATAAAAAAACGTAGATCTAATATAATAATTTTCAAATTCTACTTGATAAGAAGCCCACTCTAAATTTCTAGATCTATGATAGATTGTACAAAGGCAATGACTCAAATTCACACTAACGGTGAAAACAACCTAACTCGCACTAAAGGTGAGAACAACTAAGCTCACACTAATGGTGAGAAAAATAAACAACCAAACTCTCACAAACTGGAGAGAAATTTTATTGAAAAGAGGTAAAAATATTAGTAAATACCTTACAACTGAATAAAATTTCAAGATATACGAAGATTCGGGCTTACCACCAGTAACTATAGCTGGTGGAAGCTCCTTATTGAAGTAGATGAAGGTTATGATTTTTTGTAAGGAGGTTGGGACTTTTCGAGAGAAGAGGAATTGATAAATTTTTTCCCCATTGAAATCACCTTTGATGCTCATATGAGATGTGTCCAATAAAAGTACTCAAACTGTCCAATCTAGCCCATAGAAAACATGACTGCATCAACAGTACTCCCACAATTACAAAAGAATTGTGGTTAATTTTCAATTCTCAGTCCACAAATGATAATGAAAGATTAGTTTTGTCTAATTCATCTTGTATAAGTTATCCCACAAAACTTTCTATATGATCTTAGTTGTGCGAATTAATTCAACATATCACTCACTACTTGTCATGAAAATAGTTTCAAGATAAATCAATAACTATTGTACAATCATATCGGTCAACAATGTGATTTTTGGGAGGGCTTTCTTCTTTTTTTATTTTACTAAGTTGGATTTTTGAGAGGAAGTTAAGTTACTACCAAAGAACAAATTACTAAAGGATAAAATTAAAGCAATTATAACCGATGAAAATAGTAACGTGAAATTTAAATGATTAATTAGTTGTATATTTGGTTTAAAGATATGGTGAGAAAATTAAAGCAATAAGTAATTGGTCTTGTCATTAAATAATTTAATCTTAAAAATGTAGCACAAATTACTAAATATTCTTGAACCATTTCGATATCAAGCCACAAACTTTAAGGTTCCGTTTGCCCTTTAGAAATTTTTGTGGAAAGAAAAGTTGAAGAAAACAAAATGTGAAGGGAAAAAAAAAGATAAGGAGAAAGTGAGTTTTTTTCTCTTATTTAGATTGAGAAAAAAATACAAGAATTTAGATGAGAAATTTGAATATTGATTAACTACTTAAATCATGCTGATGTTATCTAAGCAATGCGAGGTTGGAGGAGGTTAAGAATTTTTCTCAAACTTTCCTTATAATTTTATAAGCAAAATTTCATCATTTGTTTCCAACAATTTTTCTACCTAACTTTCCTCCATAATTTTTTTCTTTGTGATTTTTTCTAAACCAAACACAAGAAAAAAAGTAAATTTCCTAAATTTTTTTCTTTCTACCAAAATTTTCAAGGTTCAAACGGAGCTTAAATGATTTATCTTCACCTATAATAATGAAATCTCGTCTTATAGATGAACATTGAAATTCTAAAAATATACTAGATTTTAGGTATTTTTAACAATCTATATCATACCAGTAGCCTTTAATTCAAAAAACTCTTTTAAGATCAATATAGGTTGGTTTAAGTAATTTGATACTTATTATACTTAAATAATATTTTGGGTTCAAATTTTATAAATGAAAAATTCATGATGTAAAAGCTATGTACTTTTACAAGTTAATAATATTCAACTATAGTAAACAAAAGTGCAAATATAGAAAAAGTTCTTTTAAATTGATGCAATATAATTAAAACAAGATGAATAGAAGTGTTATTAGTTAATAGTCTAATTAATTAGAAAAAAAATAATCCAAAAAGGCCCTTCTATTGGTGTTGGTGGCACGTCCGTGGGTGGGGTTGTGGGTTGGTAGGTGATATGTGTATATTTCGGGGATTGCGATTGATTATTTAATCTAAGAGCACCTGTATTATTTGAATTATGATCTAAAAAAGAAAAATTCATGATTTGAAATATCATCAGCATTATTGATTCATATGATTTGCCTTGTGGTTTAGCTCCATGCGATGATCTACTCACAATTTTTTTTTTCCTTTTACTTGATAAGCACATTAATAAATAGTTAAAATGAACAATTAAAATTAATTAAATATATTTAAATGTGAATTCATAAATAATATTTTATTTAGTGATCTATTTAATGTAAAAAGTATAGAAAAAATTGAATTGTAAAAAAATATAAAAAATATAAACCCTTATTTATGATCCAAAAAATCGATCACCATTGTAAGTACTCCAAAACTGCCACGTAAACCTCTGCCATTACAATTCAATAATTTATCTACTGTTAATATTTGATTAATTCCATTATTGTCGATTGGGCCCCACCCCTGTGCAGCTGCTCATCCGTGAGGATTTAACATGTGATTAATTATTCGCAAAGCCAATTTTAACGGGATATGGTGGGACCCATATGGAATGACTGACTTTGGCTCTATATCATTGACTTTGAGTTGCCCTCCAGCGCTTGAGTGCCGTGTTTGGGTGCATTTAAGTTGTGTGACACGTGGATTGTCCACTTTTGGACCCAGATTAATAAATGTTGCGTGCTCTTTACATGCTCTTTGTTGGGGAAAAGATGAGTGAGTTTCTGAAGTGATAATTTGTCAATTATTAGGCGTTCTCGTTTATTATTAATTGATACCGAAAGTGAAAAGGTGCAGTCAAGACATTTTCTTTATTCTTGGGTTTAGACTATGACATACACTCTCGTTGGTCCAATTATAAGTGGACTTGTGGTTGTGCATGATTAGACGTTAGATCTTATTTGGCGGAAGAAATTAGAATAAAATGAAATCAGAACTTGATATCTGAAAGATTAGGGGTGAGATTTGAATTCTGAACTTAACTGTTTGAAACAATTGTAATAGAATGGCATTTCATTCCTTCCTGTTTAGCCAGTTTTTATGGAAGTATGGAACGGAATCAAGTATTTTTTGTTTTAAAATGTTATATATTCATTATAAGCTATCTTTTTAACTAATATTGCATGTCTTTGTAAAAAAACGCCCACATGACCTTATTTTCTAACCATTTGAGATTTTTTTTTACAAATTAACTATTTTTTTAATTGTTTTAATAATTAGTTAGTTTTGTAGTATTGTAATGAATCGTTTTATTTGTGACCTCAAATATGTATTTTGTATTTGACTTTCTTATTTTTGCACTTAAACTTGGATGATCATAATAATAATAATAATAATAATAATAATAATAATAATAATAATAATAATAATAAT
>JACYFF010031958.1:19356755-19368566 GCA_017589665.1 Selenicereus undatus | reverse complement strand
ATAATAATAATAATAATAATAATAATAATAATAATAATAATAATAATTTTGCACTTAAACTTGGATCTATGAATTATGTACTTCATTATCATTATCATTTAAAGGGGGGTATCAAGCTTCTAAGTTACACTACAAAAATTATGGGAAAGGGTATGGAGTGTAGGTTGAGGCATGTTATTTCAATATCAGAGAACCAGTTTGGTTTCATTCCTGGTAGATCAACCACAGAGGCAATTCACCTCCTTCAAAGACTCATAAATTGTACAGGAATAGCAAAGATCTCCACATGATGTTCACAAACTTAAAAAAAAGCCTATGATAGGATACTACGTGAAGTCTTATGGAGGTGTTTAGAGAAGCAATGAGTGTTGATTGCATATATCCAAGTTATTAAGGGTAAGTATGAGGGTTTTAAGATGAGTGTTAAGACCTTTGGAGGGGACACAAAGGAATTTCCAGTGCATATAGGACTATAACAGGGATTAGCTCTTAGCCATTTTCTATTTGCTTGCTTACTGTATGAACTCACGAAAGGGATCCAAGAGGAGCTACCTTGGTGTATGTTATTTGCGAATGACAATGTCCTTATCGACGAGACTAGGTTTGAAGTTAACAGTAGGGTAGAGCAATGGAGACATAACCTAGAGTCTACCGATTTTAGAAAACATAGATCGAAGACTGAATATTTATGGTGTAGTTTCAATGTATTGGGAGAGGACAATGGAGAAGTCACAATTGATTGGGTGATAGTACGAAGGGAAGAGAAGTTTAGATATTTGGGCTTGATTATTGATGAGAAAGGGGATATGGATGAGGACATTAACCATCAGATGAGAGTGGGATGACAGAAATGGAATAATGCTTCAGGAGTGCTGTGTGATAAAAGGATACCAGTAGGTTAAAAGGCAAAATCGATCGTATGCTCATTAGTCCAACTATGTTGTGTGGTTTTGAGTGTTGGGCGATAAAAATGAACCAAATTCAGCAATTGTTGGTTGCAGAGATGAGGATGATCCGGTGGATGTGTGCCCACACAAGATTGGATAAGATCAAGAATGAGGTGATTAGAGACAAAGTTAAAGTGGTGCTCATAAATGATAAGATGAGAAAGAATAGACTAAGATGGTTTGGTCATATTAGGAGAAGAAGTATGGGTACACCTGTACTTGTGAAAACATTTAAGAGTATAGAAGAGGAAGATGACGATCTAAAAGAGCTGGAATAAGTTAATTAGTCATGATTTGAAATATTTGTGGCTTTCAGAGGACATGACTCAGGATATGAGTATGTGAAGGTTGAGGATTAAGGTTGAGCATCATAAGTAGCTAGCTTCTAACCATGCCTAAGGCTGCTGTACGGTAGGAGTGTTTTTTCCCCCCTTAACTTGCATTCGCATTTTCTTATGTAGGTCAATATTAGCATATGCTCATCAAGGTTATCGGCAGCCTAACGTCAATTGTTTAAGGTATGGTACCTTTATCCCTTAATACACTGCTGTAGGTATGCCTTTCATTACTTTGTCACCCTATTTTTTTAAAGTCATATTATTGTTCAGAATGTATGTGAGTCTCCTAGAATCTACCTTTTTGAGAGTAGTGATGTCTGAAAAGGTAAGACTGTCTACATCTGAATCTTCCCAGACCCGTGTAAGCAGGGATCTACACTAAAAGTTACTATTATTGTTTTATCATCATTAGTATTCAAGCTAAAGACAAATTTCTAACCATATCTTTAATATCAACATTCTCCTATATGTAGCTCATTGTAGTTAGCATCTTGTAATGATTCAATACGTTTAGCCCTTCGTCTAATAACAATGCTTAGATGGTATAATCATGTATTTCTCGCCCCATCAAGTATGGCTTTGGCTTGTGAGTTTTAGAACCAAAAGTTCTCAGTCTAATCCATGACCTCATCCAAGTCCCTCTTGTGTTTAGACTCCAATTTAATCAAAAAGGGAATTTGTGCATAAGCAGATGTATTTTTGAATTCCTTCTATTTTACCCCATGGAATATTCATATATCTATTTCGAGTTTGACTTTCTTTCTACTGTTATAAAACACTAGTATATACCCGTGTGATGCACGGACTATCTTTTCAATTAAATTTTAATTTAAAAACTACAAAGTATTCATTTTGTAAAATCATTTGTCTTATAAATATTTTATGAATATTAAAATAAAATATTGTCTAATTTACTTGATCTTATAATTAGCAAATTGACTTTTTCAATCAATAAAAACTTTAACTGGTGAATGAAATCCTTCTCCCCTACGTTTAAAAGTCTCAGATCTTACTAAGCTCAGTTGTAAATTAGATTATATCGGAAAAACTAACCCATTAAAAGTAGGTCTTGATTCATGAAATAATTAGTACATAGCGTGAGATAGTTAGGATCATATATCACTCACGTATAAAATAGTTTTGCTAAGTTATTTGCAAAAAATACCTATTTCTTACATTAGATGACACCACATTTGAGAATAATTAGGTATCCAAATCTCTTTCAAAACAAAGTCATTTTCTCTTTTTCTATCCTACATTTATACATCATACATCAACCTTTATGGATTAAAAATTTTATACCATAATGTATCTAACATCTGATGTTCCCCATGATAGCCCATAAAAAATATGAATCCAAAAATATAACGTATATGAAAGACCCTCACTTAGCTATAAACATAGAAAATTATATATAAATTATTGTATAAGGTTGCCGCTCCACTCCACTATACTGAACAACCCATTTGTTTCTTCTAATGAGTTACTTTGCTTCCCCCTTCTTGTTAATTAGCATCCCATTTGTAATATTTTTAAAGAATAGTAATGTTACAAGACCTTCAAATCTGAACAAAAAACAACAGTAAATTTTATGGTTGTTCATTTCTCATGTTACACAATTACATTCCCTTCCCCGAACCGAGTTCCAAAGGTAGATAGCAATCATCATGGGAAACAATAAACAATCAATCAAAGTAATTGTGAATGTAGGTTAAGGCTGTAACCCAATTAGGGAGCTTGAAGGTATATATATAACATTCAGTGAGTACAAAAATTACATTATTGTCCTCTGCACACTATTATGTCCCCTCAATCTGTTGGGGAGGAACGTACTGATAGATTGTCCCTAAAAAAATTAAATAACTTAGAAGACAATCCTTTGGTAAAAATATCAGCTAACTAAAGCTTAGTAGGAATGTAACGAACAACTAAATCCCCATGAGCGACATGCTCACGAAAAAAATGGTAGTCAAACGCAATGTGTTTGCTACGATTATGTTGGACCAGATTAACAGCCATATAGGAGGCACTAATGTTATCACAGTAGACCTTGGTAGGCGAAGATAAACAAATGCCAATGTCAGCAAGTAGCTTGTGAATCCAAATAGTTTCAACAACTGTGTAAGCAACAACACGATATTTAGCTTCAGTAGATGATTTGGAAACTGTAGGTTGCTTCTTGGAGCACCAGGAGATAAGATTTGGGCCAAAGAACACTGCGTAGCCTGTTGTAGACCGATAAGAGTCTTTGCACCCTGCCCAATCAGCATAAGAATAGGCAACAATAGGGCTGTCAAATAGGTCAGGTCGGGTTGAATTCGTGTTCGTGTTGAACTTAAATGGGTCGAAAACTTCTCGACCTGAACCTACGCCGTTTATTAAACAGGTTGAAAACCTTGACATGTACCCGTTTATTTTTTAAGTCGGTTTACTTGAAATTGACCCATTAATCCATTTAATGTAAACGATTTAGCTTCAGGTTATCTCCTTACCCATTTACCCCCTTAACATTTCAAGTAAAGAATGACTATGGAACATTATAAATAGGGTAGTTTTTAAGTTCAATATATGTTGAGTTATTATATTCAAGTTTTGATGATAACAAATCCAAGTGTAAAAATGTGTCCAAGTAGTGTTGCTCCAAACATGATCTGCAAACAGGCTTAACTGGTGTTTGTAATCTTTACTGTGTTAACTGGTTTGCTACATGTGAGAACAAGTTCTTAAAACAGGTTTTAAATGGGTGATTCTACATTAAGTCAAGAACGCCATCTCACAGTTGGTTGTAAGGCCTGTTCACAGCAGCTTCTCTAGCGATGCAAAGAACAACCCCAGCAAACAAGGTAGCCTTGATGTTCACAGCAGCTCTACGGATCTTGGACAAGATTCAAAACAAGAAGTCTTGGGTATATAGGCTTTATTTATTTAGACTCTTGTTAATATGCCAACATTGAAAAAAGCTTTTTAAACATCTCTTGAATCGGTATTTGCGCTAAGTGCTTCAGAACACCAGACTGCGAACAACCCTGCAAACAGGGTGCCTAAGGTGTTTCTGACCTAAAGTGGCCATACCCGATTATCCTTGAAATTATTATTTCGGTTGGCCAAAATCTCCAGAATATTTTCAAATGTTATTCTTCTAGAAAATATTTTTCTTGATTATATTATGGGAGATTTGGGAAAATAGATTTTGGGAGATTTGCCAAAATTAGAAGATTTTCTCTGCCCATATCTTCGGATGTGATAAAGTTTTTAAATTGCTAAAGATTTCTGGTTGCCTTGCTTAAAGCTTACCCACGGCTATAAGGAGATAAAAGTTATCTCTTAAGATAACAAATCCCTTAGATTTTGGGAAATATTTTATCACTAGCCGTTGGGAGTTTTGTTTTAAAAATCACCTTCCAAACTTAGGTGATTTCCTTTCCTCTCCTTGGTTTTTGACCGTTGGAATTTATGGTTAAAAACAGCTCCGTTTTCACTGAAAAACAGAGAGAGACATATACTGAGCTATAGAGGGAAGAAAGCAAAAAGAAATCTTGAAACACAACATTCCCAAAAGGCAAAATTTGAAAAGAGGTTTTTCTAGTGAAAAGAATTTCTGAGCGTCACTTGAGAAAAGAAAAACCAGTTCAAGTTGTGTTTAAAGCAAGCTTTCAATATATTGGCATAATAGGAACTTCATTGTACCTTACATCTGCTTAGTCAGAAGCACCCCCTGTAAGGTGTTTGTAACCCTGATCTTGAATCAGAAAAGTGAGTGAGTGGTCCTAAGTCGTGTGGACTTTGGACGTGTCCAATCTGGTGAGATTTGGACGTGGTGTAATCTGCCTTGAGAAGGAGATTACGTGGTTGCAAGGTTGTAACAAGGTGTGTTGCAATTGTAACGTGTTAAGCCCGGTTTAGTGAAGTGGTTAAATCCTACATGAGGTAGGTCGTGGTTTTTCACACCTCAGTTGGGCTAGAGGTGTTTTCCACGTAAAAATTGTGTGTGCTTTAATTTCGCATTTATCTTGGTGATTTTCGTATTTGCAATATCTGAAAACACCCCCTGCAAACAAGTCAACAGGGTGTTCGTCATCTGAGAACAACCTCAGTCAGGGTGTTTGTCATATATAACGCGAAAATCAGACACCACAATTCACCCTCCCTCTTGTGGAAGTATACTCTAAGATCTAACAATATATCATCAGAATGTAACCAATGTCCATGACAACCTATCAAAACTTGTTGTATAGGCCAATCAAAAGTGAGAGCTAAGGAGAGCGAATATCATCAGAATGTAATCAACTCAAAATGTAACCAATGTCCATGTAACCAAATTCAGGTAATCGGGTCGGACTCATCATATGGTAATCCGGTTACCCATTCTTTTAAGTTCAATATATCATCAAAATGTAACCAATGTCCATGATCTGCAAGAACCACAACCCTAAAATATAGATCAATTGATTAAAACATACGTTTTTTACAATTTTTCCCCAAAAAATAACAGTAATTGGGTAAACAAGTTAACATATTTAACCTTAACCTAACCCAATTAATTAAATAAGTTAAACGTGTCAACCCATTTGATTACACAGGTTGAAAATCTTTATCCAATCTTACTTAATTTCATGTTCGGTTCAAGTTGGTAACGTGTCGGGTTAATTTTTGACAGCCCTAGGCAACAATGACAGATGGAGTGGTAGCTGGATGGAGTTGCAAGCCAAAACCCAAGGTACCTTGCAAATGCCTGAAAATACGCTTGATAGCATGTAAATGAGCAGTACGGGGAACATGCATATATTAGGAAACTACATGAACTGCATAGGCAATATCAGGTCTAGTTATAGTCAAGTATTGTAATGCACCTACTATACTTCTGTACTCAGTGGAGTCAGCAAGTAACTCTCCATCTGTAAGGGTCAAAGAGGTTCTCGAAAGAGATGGGGTACGAACAGATTTAGTAGTGTGCATGTGAAATTTGCGAATAAGATCATTGACATATTTTTGCTATGTTAAAAATATACCCTGAGAAGTTCGTACCACCTGAACACCCAAAAAATAATGTAAGTCACCCAAGTCCATCGTAGCAAACTGATGAGAGATAACATAGATGAAATTATGAAGGACATAAAAGGAACTACCAATAAGAATAATGTCATCAACATAAAGCAGTAAGATCATAGTGGTAGAACCATTGTGAAAAATAAACATGGAAGTGTCTGAGGCGGAACAAACGAAACCAAGAGACAGAAAGAAGCTGTTGAATTTATGGAACCAGGCACGAGGTGCCTGTTTTAGGCCTAGATAGCTTTCTTGAGCTTACAGACATGACATGGAAATTAAGGATGAACAAAATCGGGTGGTTGGCACATGTAAACTTCCTCAGTAAGGACGCCATGAAGGAAGGCATTTTTAACAACTAGTCCAAAAGTGAGAGCTAAGGAGAGAACCAAGCGAATAGTGGGAGGTTTGACAACAGGGCTAAAAGTCTAATGATAATCAATCCTAGCCAGTTGGTGATTACCATAAGCAACCAGCCGCGCCTTATACCATTCAACAGATCCATCAGAATGAAATTTAACTTTGTAAACCCATTTACGATCCACAAGATTTTGTCAAGATTGAGATGGAATCAACTCCCAAGTATCATTAGCAATTAATGCATTGTATTCCTCAGTCATAGCCTCTTGCCAGTTAGAATCAGTAGAAGCCTGTTTAAAAGAAGTGGGTTCGAGACCGACAATAGCAGTGCCAAGAGACAAAATGTGCTTGGGCTTGCGAATGCAACTTTTGGCCCAAGTGACCATATGATGAAAGTTGAGAGGCTGAGAAAGGGTTATGGGCCCGAGCTGGGCCTAGGAAAGATAGGGCAAAGTGGATTGGGCTGAGGAGACATGTGCCGTGGTATTGGGGTGGGAAGATGGACTGAGGAGAGGAGGGGTTGGGCCAGCATGTGACGTGAGGCGCAGGACAGGAGAAGGCAAAAGGGGGGAATTAGCACCTGGGTAGTGGGCTGGACCGAGGAGGGTGAATTGGATGGCCCAACAGTGGGTGAAACAGCAGCAGGAGACGACAAAGGGGAGGGGGAAAATGTGACCTGGACCGGAGCGGGGGATTGGGCCAGACACGAAATGGGCTCGGTGGAGCTGAGGGGAAGGGGCCCGAATTGGATGGAGGAAACGGGCTGCTGGACTGGGACACTGTAGAACGGTCACAAGGCTTGGCAAGGGTAGGAGTAGGCCGAGATAGCTGAAGAAGACAAGCGGGGGAAGGATGATCAGCCAGGAAAATTATGGAGTTGGGTAGGTTAGAAAATTCCAAATAAGAAAATTCATGTTCATGAAATATAACGTGCCGACTTATAAAAATCCGACCCTGGAGAGGGTCGAGACACTTGTATCCTTTTTAATGGGGGGCATAACCAAGGAAAATACATTTAGCGGATCTTGGGGCTAATTTATTAGCAGAAGTAGCTGAAAAATTGGGATAATAGGCATAACTAATGTTTTGAGAAAACTGTAATCAGGTGATTTTTGAAACAATTTTTCAAAAGGAGATTGACCTTGAAGATTAGGTGTGGGAAGCCTATTAGCAACAAAAATAGCTGTTTGAATAGCATCAATCCAAAAAGTGGCAGGCATATGAGCCTCAATAAGAAGAGCACGAGCAATCTCATTGAGGTGACGATATATGCGTTCAACAACGCTATTTTGAGATTGAGTTTCAGGACAAGATTTTCGAAAATAAATCCCATGCTCTAAAAAATGAGCACCAAGAGAGGTATTGTCAAATTTACGCCCACCATCACTTTGGAACATTTTAATTTTGGTATCAAATAGATTTTCCACCAACTTTTGAAAAGCACAAAAAGTGTGTAGAAAATTAGATTTGCGTTTGAGTGGATAAATCCAAGTGTAACGAGAAAAATCATCCACAAAGCAAACATAATACCGAAAACATGATTAGAAAGAACAGGAGATTGGAATAAATTAAAATGTATTAATTCCAAAGGTTTGCAACAACGATGTTCCACTAATTAAAAAGGTAATCGATGTGATTTAGCAAGTCAACAAGAATTACATGAATCATGAAATGTATTTGGGAAAGAAACTAAATTCTTAGTTCTAAGAAAATTTAAAATCCTAACTTCACAATGGCCAAGTCGATGATGCCAGGTAGTCGCAGGGTCAATAAGAGCAGCAAGGGCCAAGGGGGAAGAACCAGGAACAACTAGAGGGTATACATTGCCAATTAAGGAAGCATGCAACAGAACTTCACCCGAGATTTTGTCCTTGACACAAACAGACGAGTCGTCAAATACAACAATGCAATTGTTATCTTGGCAAAGTTGTTTGACAGACAGTAAATTGTGTTTTAATGTAGGAACATGCAAAACATTTTTCAGGACAAGAGGCTTAGTGACTGTAAGAATATTAAGCGAACCATCATGTTTAATTGGGAGAAGAGAATCATTCCCAACCCGAACTTTATCATTGCCAGCATAAAGAGTTTTAGAGAGTAAATTACCTTCAGTAGGAGTAATATGGGAAGCGACAGCTGAATCAGGATGCCAAACTTATTCGTTGGCGTCAACCGAATTGAAAGTGGCAAAAGCAGGGACAAAATTAGGTTGGGAAGGACTGTAGCACTGTGGGCAACCTACAGCTGTATGACCCGGTGCAAAGCAAATTTGGCAAACAACATTAGGATGAGAACCTAATTCAGATGAATTGTTACCTGTAGAGACAAAGTTAGTACGAGAAGGAGATAAACAGTGAATACTAGATTATGAAAAAACAGTATTACCATAACCAGTCCTTATAGGCACACTCCTGCCGGCATATTGCTGGTGATTTTGGTTTGAACTACAATTGCCGCCCCCTTGTTGCTTGTTACCTTTACGGATGTTGTTTCGTCCTCGATTTTTATTACCATCAGACCCATTACCACGATTTGAGGACTGAGTAGCTTTCCCGGACTCGGAAGAAGAAACTGTCGTAGCCAACGCAGGATGATGAACTTGAGATAACTCCTTTGATTTTAGAAACTGAAGCCGCTGCTCATAGTGAATGAGTTTGGAGCGAAGATCATCAAAAGTGAGTAAATTGGTTCCATAAGAGAGTGTGGTAACCAAGTTGTGATAATCCTCATCGAGACCATTCAAAGTAAGTTGAGCAAGTACAAGGTCCAGAACCGAAGTGCGAATAGAAGCAAGAAAATCTGCAATATGTTTAATACCCCGCAAATAGTCCTCCCTGCTTTGTTTAGGAACGTTAGACAAAGTAGATAGGGTACGACGTAGATTCATAGCACAGGCAAGGCTAGCAGTATTAAAACAGTGTGACAGACAGTCCCAAATTTGTTTAGAATGAATCAATTCATGGACCTCAGTTAATAGTTCATGTGAAATTGTAGCAAATAACCAAGATCAAATAAGTTGATCCAAACGCAACCAAATAGAATAGGACGGATTCGGATGCTGTACTCCGTTAAAATCAAGTATATAGGAAGGAGGAGTATTGATCATACCATCAAAAAAACCACTGAGCTATTGAGTCATAAGAAAGGCGATGAACTGAGTGCGCCACGATAAGAAGTTCTCAACAGTAGTTAGAACGATGGTAACAAAATTTTTGATATTAATAGAAAAGATACTCGGGTGAATAGGAGGCAAGTGAGATCCGAGGGTAAGCCATGGAAGGAGGGCTACCGAGATGAAGACCCTTTATTTGGGATGGCAGAGAAGTCTCGAAACCACTAGAAGCTAAGCTGGGTTGGACGGTGGAGAACGGAGCATGAATCGGGGTTGCCGAGGGCCACGAAACCGAAGGCACGACCGAGGAGTAAGAGAGGCCAACACAAGACAACAGTCCAAAATTTGACATAGTAGGGTTGGACAGAACAGGCAGCCGTAGTGCGAGGTCGACGTATGGTGGCGTCAACGGTGGCGGCGGGAAGGGCGCAGAAGCAGTCACCAAAACAAGAGCCTTGATAGGATAAGAGTCAAGAGGAGAAAAGCTACCGGTGGAGACACTGGAAAGAGGCAGAGGGGTAACCGGGGTAGACGCCTCAGTACTCATGGTGGTGTTGCAGCGACAGAGGGAAGGGCGTCAAGAGAGGCGGTGGTGGAGGAGGGATTAGGGTTTCGGTGAGGAGAGAGAAGAGCTCGATTTAATTTTCTTGAGGAGGAAGAAAACAAAAAAATTAGGTCAGGAATTGGTGTTCTGATACCATGTGAATGTAAGTCAAGGCTCTGACCCAATTAGGGAGCCTGACGGTGTATATATAACATTCAGGGAGTATTAAAATTACATTATTGTCCTCTGTACACTATTAGTAATCATCCTAATCGTGCAATGACATTTTGAATTAAGTCAAATAAATTACCAACATTATTGCATCCTCTTGGAAGTTACAATCCATGTTATAATATGCATGCTCATTAGAGAAACTAGTTTTAGTTTTGCAAAGAGTCAAACACTAAGGAACAATAGCAATATCAATTATAAACCACTTAATAGGGGAAAGCTTGATATATGAGGGCATGTTCTTCTCATTGGTAAATTCCAAAATACCAACTTCAACCCACTTCAATCGACTTTGTTAAGTCATAATTCATACATTATTTTTATAATTATTTTGAGTATATTATATATATTATTTCATCTAAATTGTTTTATTTTATATATTTTTCAGGGTTAGTATTAAATTAATAAAGAAGAGAAGAGAGGGCATCAAAGCTCAGCTTTTACACACTTGACTACAAGACGGTCCAAAAATAATAATTATGAAAATTATTATTCTCATAATTATTATAATGGGCTATGATTATAAGAGTTGGGGAGAGGCTTGAAGTTTTGTGGAAGAAGACATCTAAGGAAGAAAGGAGAATAAAACCCTACTCCACCCCTTTTCTCCTCCTCATCATATATCATCTTCATAACCAACTCTTCTTCCTTCTACCACACCCCACAGCAGCCCCATCCTCACACCATAAAAACCCCACGGCTGCATCTTCTCTAACCCATCAGAAAACCTCCAACCCCATCACCTCTCCTCTCACTACTGAACATCATCATCAACCTTGTCACCATCCTCATCTTCACGCATCATACCATCAGCATCCCTTCTCCTAAAAGCTTCAGCCCCTTCATCACGCCATCCTCCGTCATCTTCTCCCATCACCATCTCCTTCTTGTGATCACCATCATCTTCTCCTTGCAAACACCATAAAGCCACGCCTATCACATCCCACGCAGCTATCATCTCCAGCCCCTCTTCTTCTTTCTCATCAGCATCATCTCCCTTCATCTTCATCATCATCTTCATCAGCACCAGCCTCATCTTCACACACCCTCTTGTTCTTCATACATCCACGCAACATCACCCCACGCCCCTCATAATCTCACAACAGCATCATCAGCATCATCGTTCCATCCTCACCACCCTTTCACAAAGTAGGATTGTTCTTCTTGTTTTAAGTATTATTGTTATTATTATTATTATTATTATTATTATTATTATTATTATTATTATTATTA
>JACYFF010031958.1:19310250-19353473 GCA_017589665.1 Selenicereus undatus | reverse complement strand
ATTAGAGAAGTGATTTCCAAAATAAATTGAAGAAATCAATTTCCTATACACAAAGATAGGGGGAAGAGAGAGAGGGCATGTGTGTGCGTGCACGCTTTGATAAGAGAAAGAGATGTGTACCGAAAGTATCTAAAACCCCAACATTCACGTATCACGTATAATCGAGAAAATATGGAGAGTAGGTAGTTAACTCCTCTAAGTTTTGTTTTTAAAAATAAAAAAAATAAAGCAGTATTTTGCTTGGAGATAAACAACAATTACAAACTTATTTTTTAAACTTTAAAATCAAGGGTTTAGATTTAATGAGTTGATAATATTTGTAACTAAGATTACACCAAGTCCCGCAAATCACTCTCGTGTTAGTATGTTAGGGCTTTTTGAAATATTGTTATTAATATAGTGTAGGTGGATGGACAGATTAGATATAAATTTGAGGGCTTAGATTTAATAGATGACTTATTTTTATGGATAAAATTACATTAAATCCTACAAATAACTCCTGTTGTACCTAACATTTTAGGTATTTTCAAAGATAATCACTTTTTTAACTGTTTGAATTTTTTCAGATAATAAAATTATCATGTATCCTTTATCAAATACAACTAAAATTATGAGTGAATTTTTTAAAAAAATAAAAATTGTAAATGGGTATTTTACTTAGATAAGGTGGTTTTTTAAAACTAAAAATCTACGGTTTAGATTTAATAACTAAATATAATTAACTAATGTTTATGGCTGAAATTACATCAAATTCTAGAAATTACTCCCATTGTAGCTAGCATTTTAGGTTTTCCTGAGATTAACGCTTTTTTTAACAGCTTGAATTTTTTTTAAATAATGGAATTATAAAATTAAAATCTACACGTTAGATTTAATAAATAAATATAATTGTCTAATTTTTCCTGAATAATTGAATTATCATCTATCTTTTATCATATATATTCGAAATTATGAGGAATTTTTTTAAATAAAATAAAGAGATATGTTAACTTTAAAATCAACAACTTAGATTTAATGGATAAATAATTTTTATGATTAAGATTACACCAAATCCTGCAAATCACTATCGTTGTACCATTCTAGGATTTCGTAAATATTATTATTATAATATTATAGGTATAGCTGAAATTATGAGTGATTTTTTCAAAAATAAAAATTACAAATATGTATTTTACTTAGATAAAGTGGGTTTTTTTAAAACCCAAATCTACAGTTTAGATTTAATAAATAAATGTAAATGCTTAATTTTTTTCTCTAGATAATTGGATTGTCATCTATCTTTTATCATGTATATCCAAAATCATGAGGGATTTTTTAAATAAAAAGAAGAGATATCTTAATTTTAAAATCGACGGCTTAGATTTAATGCATAAATAATTTTTATATTTAAGATTACACCAAATCCCGCAAATTACTTGCGTTGCAGCATTCTAGGATTTTGTAAATATTACTGTTATAATAGTATAGATTCTTCTTTTTCATCTCATTTAAAATTCACCCTGAAAAACAAAAAGTAAAAGGAATCTTGGCCAAGTTGAAATTGTTATATTAAAAGCAAGGGCAACAAGGACCCAATTCGATTTTTAAACATATAGTTTCTAGAAAATATCCATTAATATGGAGCCTTAAAACTTAATTATATTATGCATTTGATAATGTTTTATTCATTCCGCTTAATGGGAAAAAAAAAATCACCACAAGATTCTTTTTCGACTACATTTTTTATATCATCATATGTCATTCACCGCAATCAATGTCAGCATATTGACATTTACTGCCTCCTTTTTTTTCTGCTTTGTTGTTTCTTCCCATAGCTAGAGAATTAGTTAGTCGAATTAACCCGCGTTTCCGCTTTGTTAGATATCCAATTAAATAATTTGATGTGTAAAAATTTTGCAACATTTTCAAGAGTTATTCTGTTTTGATTGTGACAATTTTTTTTTTCTCAAATAAGGGCTTTGATTTGTTGTTAGGAGTGCATGTGCAACTAAATATTTTTCTTGATTCTTAGCACTTTAGTCTCAATGCAAACTACCGCCGCCAACAAACCCATATGATAGACATGTCTAGATTGGTCAAAACGAGAATAGGTACTCAAGTGCAACAATTTCATGTAAAAATTATCAGTTGACGATGCTAAAAATTATATTAGAGGTGTCTACTTACTAATATTAATAATTATTTTTTTTATACACAAATTTATAATTATATATAAAATAAAATAAAGTTTCAATAATACACCACATATTACAATATTGACTAGTGTACATCTACAATCACCTAATACATTGGAAGATAGCAAGCTTTCATAACAATATAACATCTCCAATTCTCCATAACAGATCAAAAATTAATAAAATTATTAAGCAAATAATAAAGCAACTACAAGAGCGCACAAGCATTGGCCAAGCAATTTGAACCTTCATAACAGAACAAAACCAAGGAATTGCAAAACCACACAACCATTAAACTCAAAATTAAACTCAAATTCACAGGCACGTAACTTGGAGAACAGAGAAAACGGAGACAACTCACACAGTCACACTAGACACTCAGAAAGATGGGTTGGTCTGGTGGCATAGACGACAAAGGATGCTGCAGTTAAAGAAAATGAAGGACTAGTGGATGCGGGAACTCTAACATTACAACCAAAACATGACATTAAATTAAGTTTTTGAAAAATCAAATCCTAGCCATTAAGTGAACCTCGTGGACCATGGAAAAGGATGGTAAGTGGGCTAGTCTGCAGAGATGGTGTCGCATAGGTCGCACCATCGTGGACTCGTGGCGAGCGATCGTAATGGTCGTGGCTGGCGGTCAGTGTGGGGTGGATCTGGTGGTTGAATACGGTTCTTCAAAATTTAGACTTCAACAATGGTGATTTCCACTGCCCTTTTTCTCTGCAATTTATTGTGAGTGCTATCAGCATAATTGAATAGAGAGAGACAGTAAGAGGGGAGCGATATAGAGAGAGAGTCTCAAAAGAATTCTAGATTTTTGGGTTGCTTTGCTACTGCTTTTAAGTGAAAGTAGAAGGCAATAAATTTATTACTTTTTTTCAATGTTCTTTATAGTTGTGGCTAGAGCTGAGTAATAGGTCATGTCAGGCTGGATTCGTGTTCATATTGGACTTAAACGGGTTGAGAATTCATCGACTTGAACCTAACTCATTTATTAAACGGGTTGAAAAACCTTGATCTATACCCATTTAATTTTTAAACGGGTTGACCTGCTTAACCCGTTTAAGATAAACAACTCAAGTTCAGTCGCATAATTACTATTTACGTATTTAACATTTTCAACTAATAGGTAGTTACAGTATTAAAAATCAAGTTTACATATCACTTTAAATAATTACTCTTTAAAATTCCCCTAATAAGTCATAATTCACAATTTTAAAAAAATTTTATATTCATAATTATATAATAAAAAGTAAATGGATAAATGAAAAATGAGAAAATGAGTTGACTTATTTAACTCATTTAATTAAACAAGTTAAATAAGTACTTTTTCATGTCGAGAATGTTGACCTGAACCTAAACCGTTTAATTAAACGGGTTGAACGTGTCAACCCATTTAATTAAACAGGTTGATAATTTATACCAAAATCCATTTAACTTCATGTTGATTTCGGGTCGGTAATCGTGTCGGGTCAGCTTTTTTCAACTCTAGTTGTGGCCACTATTTTTTATTAAAAAGTTAAAAATGTTAGATTATTGACCTGCTGGTTAGCAATGATGCACGGATACCCAAGAGTTTTTGAGCTTTTTGGGGTGTCCACATACATTACTTTTAACCCCTTTAAAATAGTTCATTAATTTTTTTTTTTTGGTTTTAGGGGTCCATAGACACCCCTGACTAACACAGGGATCCGCCCCTGAAAATTATAGTCGCTGTTGCATTTGGATACTATTGTCTATCGACTTTACTCAAACTCTTCATTTCATCTCAAGTAAGCATGTTAGTATTAATATCTACTAGAACTATACCCCTCACGATGCAAGGGTTGAATTAAGTAACATGCCAATGCTCAAAATTATATTTAGTCGACACTATTGTGTTCATTATTAAAAATTATTTTATTAGTTAAATAACTTTTGCATATACTGATTTTTGTTAGGATTATGCATGTGTCATTATTACGTATGCTAATAAATGGTTATTAATAATATTTCTAAGTAATTGATTGAGCATAAGATGAAAGTTGTTAAGAAGTGTAAAAAACAAAAAATTTAGAAAGAGTTGTATGCATGATAAAAAAAACAAAATGAATACAAATAGTAATTTATATCCTAACCAATAAATTTATAACACTTGATAAAAACATGTCAAATCACTCAATTTCATATATAGTTATATAGATTGATGAAATTACAATGGACACTTGTTCCTCATTTACAAAAAAATAAAATGATGGTCTCAGATGGTTGACACCCAACATCATGGTCAAGTTTGACTAATATTTTTGACACTCCTAGCGCCATTTTCTACAAAACCATTTGCACAATCATATCTCTTACTTTCTCTACTCTCAAGAAGCCAACAAGAATTATCTTATGTCTAAGTTAAATGCCCCTCCATGTCCATTATGTAGAAATTCATGTTCCAAATTCAAATCCAAATCCAATACCCCAAAATTCTGCCACCTGGTGGAATGTTGGCGGGGGGGGGGGGTTAATGTAGCAGCCTTACCTTTAAATTACAAAATTATAAAAAGATTGGCTCCGTTAGGTCATAAATTTTAAAAAACTGTAGACTATCTACTACTCCGTAGAACTGGAGCAGAGAAAGTTTAGAAAGGTATTTTGCTCTAGTTTGCTACAATCTAAGCAAAAAAAAAATAGTTCAAATTTACCTTTTTCAACTATACAGATTATAAACCCACGTAGAGATTCATGCTGTACATCGCATATATCAAGGCATGAAGTAGCTGTAATATCTTTGGCCAGCATATGTTTGAAATAAGAAACATCAAACAAACATTACTTGAAACTAGGGTTGACAAAAATCTGTCCAACCCGATTACCCAGTTTGTTTGATCCGAAAAAAACCAGGTACGGTCACCAAAGTTATGCCTGCATTTAAAATTTGGACAACTGGTCATGTCTGAATTTAAATATGGGGTCCGAGTTTGAGCATTTGGGCTCCGGTTATCCGGATTTTTGAACCATTTCGGGTTTGGACAAATTTGGATAATCGGGTTCAGACATTGAACAACTATATTTGTGTATAATTTTAGTCCAAATTCTTTAGAAAATGTTATTAAAACAACTTCGGACAACTGAGTTCAGACATTAAAAAATCGGCTTCGGGTTTAGTCACACAAAATTTTGGTCACAATATCCTAAAATCATATTACAAATTCACTACAAGAAACAATGTGTTTTACAACGAGATGTAAAAGGTTAATGAACTCATTGCAAAGGATTTTACGACGAGTATTCCACACAGTTGTTACTCGTCACACAAGAGCTGGTTGCAAATGTTTGGGCTTTAACAACAACCGGTATGAAAGGCTCATTGTATTTTTTTCAATTTACAACGAGCTACTTGTCTCGTCGTTATTGTAAGTTCATTAACGATGAGACGCACATCTTGTGGTGTTTAATTTGTTGTTATTTACAACGAGCTAGGAATCTCATCGTAATTGTTGTGACATTTACAACCAATTGTGCACCACGTGGTAATTGTTTTGTTGTGGCTTACAAGGAGCTCTGTATCTTGTCGTAATTGGGAAGACAATTAAGTGTTGTTTCTTGTGGTAGCTGTTTTGATCCATCGCAACTATAGCTCTCATTGTAAATGGATAGTATCTTTTATGACAAGGTACTCTTCTTGTTGTAACTACTGAGATTTTACTACTTGATGCGTAGTTTGTGGGCTTTATTTTGACCATCTACAACCACAATTTAGCCGGTAATGACTAGTTATAACTAGATTGTACTCGTTGCTAGTAAATATAGTTAAGTAAATGTTTCTTCAATCACAACCATGTAGTACTTGTCGCAAGTAAATCATCTACGTATATATTCACATAAAATTTTTGATCAACAACAGAATGAACCCAAATTAAAGTAAGGGCAAACACCAACCCTGCATTCATAACTAAGCATATGTGCAGTCATCTTCATAGCGAGACATGCCCAAAACATAGGTGCAATACACTGCGAATCTATTTAATGTTTGGAATACATATATCATAATTGTCATAGCAACTTAATAATAATAAGAAATGAAACGTGTAAATATAATCTTGTGCACCAAAATATGTCCATCTTCAAAATGTATTTGTCTTCCTATTGGATACCAAAATATGTCTATCTTCATGTTAAATACCAAAATATATCCATCTTCATGTTGAATACCAAAATATATCCATCTTCAATTCCAAAAATCTATATGCACCTTGAAAATATCCATATACACCTATAAAAGTACAATGTAAAATTTAGTTGTTTACACATGGTGCTCGTGTAGTACAGAATACAGAGCATTAAAGGAAAACAAATAGTGATGAAAGCAATCCAATCTAATACAGTAAGACAATGAAGTGCTAGACATGGAAACACATTAAAAGGAACACCATTAGGCCAATAAGCAATTAGTACCACACTAACATCGTAAAAGGAACGACTTGTAGAAACTACAAACAAAGTCCATAAATCCTAAGAATAATTGCACACAAGAACCAAGGGGAAAGTACTAGGTGCCTAATCTGACAAAGGAGGATTTTTTTTTTTAAAAACTACTTGTATAAAAGTTTCCCACCTTATCCTAGGCCTCCAACTTCATAGAGGTGTATATTTGAATTCATCATTTTTCCCTCTCCTGTTATGGACTGTGATCCAGTAAAATCAATTTCTTCTTCTTTTATCTGTTGGTTTACGGTGTGATTGAAGTAGTTGCATATTCACTTACGGGACACGACTCATGTTGTTGGGAAAAATAGGAATGAGCTTCTTGCTATGGCAAAGGGAAATAGTGAAGATAGAAAAGGTTTTTGACATGTGTCATTACCTTTAATTTCATATGCTATGGTTTTGGTTGTATCAAATAATTGAAGATAAATATGCACTGACTGGTGTTCCATGGTATTTACTTGATATTTTGTTGCGGTCATCACTTCATTCAGTCCAAGAGTCAGGATGATTTTGCTTCATGGCATTAGATTAGCTATGACATTGTCTTGAAAATACATACCTTGGTTTATTTATAAATCTTTTATCTAGACATGAAATTCTTCATAGGATAATATTATTAAGAGACTTACCATATACAACTAATTTGAGAGAAAATATCTGTGATCCAAAAATTTCAAAGAGGTGTAGGCATTGTGTAGTTAACATTGACATTTGTAAGAGTACGACTTAGAACTTGAACTAGTATGAAGGCAGTCCTTTCCTATGCCTGAGGTTACTATTTTAATTCTCATATGCCCGCTCCTCAGAGGTGTTCTACATGCGTAGCGAAGAAGAAAAAAAGCAAAGAAATAAAAGGCACTGACTTCTACTGGTTTTTTTTTTTAATTATGGCTCCTAAAGGAGTTACTTTATTTAGCGATCACCCAGTGAAAACAGAACTTCATTTTCTCCCTCCAGGGTCAAGTATGCCTACTCCTTAGAGTTGCTCTACATGCTTAGACGAGAGCACTCAGCATTGCATGCCTATTTGGCCACAACAGAAGAAATATACAGACATTTGAAATAGTTTAACAAACAACTGGGTTTTTTACAACCATGGAACATGTATGGAAAGGTAAGGCTTATTCCACATGACTTTGCAAGAGATTAAATCCAAAAAATGATATGAATGAGGGCACTGGTTCATGGCCATATGCAATTACCTTAATCGCAGCCTGCATTTGTTCTTTTGCACTCTCATCAATATCATTGCAAGAATGTACATGGATATGGCACACAATCTTTTACCAACATACCCATATATCTTGTTATGAGATTGTGATTTTCACCAACAGGACCATTGTGAAAGTAAGTTCCAACTTCTCTCCATTCTTCAAGTTTGTCAGCTGCTTACACCTATTAGGACCATGTGGTTTGAAGTGCGCCACTTTTTCTTGTTATTCATACTTTTGGATCCATCTATCTTTGCCTCTGAGATATATAAACAAAACAATCAATGAAAAAAGAAGGGGAGATGCAGCACTTTGAAGCTCTAAAATATATAAACAAAGTATAAGTGTGGCACTTTGAACCTATACAAACAAAATATTTATAGCTGATGGAGAAACAATTGATTGATTTTGTTGCTCTTAAGGCTACAAGATTAGTTGGGGGCATTAGTAAAGTGGGATAAAAACACTTTCCACTTGGTGAAGAAATTTTAATTACTTGCATCCTGCAAATGGCCACTGGTGACTTCACTTGGGCTCTCACTGGAGTTTATGGTCTGTAAACTAGAATTGACAAGCTAAGAATGTGCGATGAGCTTCGATATTTGAGAGACGGGAGGGTTGGTCCATAGTGCTTCGGGGAAGGGATTTTAGTGAAATTCTGGATCATCAAGAAAGGAATACATGTGCACACCCTTCTGTTGCAATGAAAGAGTTTCGTGATGTCATCAATTACTTTGCCTTGATGGATCTTCCTCTAAGGGGAGGAGTTTAGTGAGAATGCTTGGGAGAAAAAGGACTCAATTAGTTAACTAAGTTATCTAAAAACACTATTAAGACCCTGAATTATACCACACGAATGGAGACAAACACACTTATCCTATTATGCAGAAACAACGGTGATACATATAGTTATAGGTATCAAAATACTTGGTCACACTGTGAAACTTAGGCAAAGGGTGATTAGAAACTAGAAAGAGGTTAAGATAAAACCATTTTGTAAAACAATTCAATCATCCCAAAACGTATTTTCTGCTTACGATGAAAGAGAACAAAGCCTCACTGAATTTGACTTTAGTATACTCAAAACATAAATGAAGAAGACCACGCCTGTTACAGGCTCAAAGTACCTAGAAATTCTGGGCAGTGGCCACTCTTAAGCAAATAATCACACTTCACAAATCCAATTCAACCCCAATGCTTAAACCAAAAGCAAATACCAAACTCATTAAGCATAGAAATAAACAACATATATGCCAAATTCAACTCACCAGGCTACTCAAATTAGGATCAACAGTCCTTTCATCTTCTCTACCCTCCTCATCTGGTGATGGTGTGCAAACACTCTTGTCAGTAGAGCCTTGTGGTTCAAGTGGTGTAAGATGATCATCTTCATTAACTCCCACGTTGAAGTCAGAGTCATTTTGCAGGTTCAAACTTGGTGTACCCTTTTCACCTACTGCGTAAGAGACATTTTCTTCCTTTTGTACATATGGAGTGCCATTGTCAGAATGCTTGTTTCTAGATGAGGAAGGTCGAAGTAATGACTGCTTCAAGCCTTGTGACCGATTCATGCCAAGTGTGCCAGGGGGTTATAAAACTGCGCTTTCCCATTTTTTTTGCCGGGGTCATTTTATACTTGTATGTACCACACATTATAATGAGAGGAGAAGGGTCAAAAAAATTATGTCAAAAGGGTGAGATCCCTTATATACAATAGCTGAATATTTATCAAACCTGGAAATAAAAAAAATAGATAAAATAGCAAGCAGATTGAGTAATAAGTGTTGAACGCATCAAAGGACAGGAAGCTGACACTTCATGAGTACAAAAATTTTTAAAATGTCATCGTAAACAAGAAAAAGTCCTAATAACGAGACACTTTCTTAGTCAAAGATACATATCACTCTTAGGATTGATATTATCTCTTCCCTTTGTTACTAGATTCTGATATATCCACAATGTCTGATTCAACATCATCCCTTCACCAATTTAGCTCGATATCAAACAAACTTGATTGAGCCATATCAAACTGTGGATGAAATGACTCCCTCTCCTATTATACCTCATCCAATACATCATCATCAACTTCAACTTCATCTTCACTAAGCATTGAAATATCATATACATCACGAGGTTGCACTTTGACGGCAATAAGCCAACCTTTACCAGCAACATCATTGCAATGAAACACTTGTGATGCTTGACTTGCCAAAATGAAAGGGTCATTTCCCTTAAGAAGCCTTTTGCTATTAAGACTAACAAACCCAAATTTATCAACTTTTACCCCTCTACCAGTATCATGCACATCCCACCAATTACATTGAAACAACACGATATGATTGCCTCCCATAGATTCCAACCTGATAACCTCCATCAAAACACCATAATAATCTATATTTTTTGTCTCTACCCCTATATTACCAAGTACAAACACAACGCTATTTTGAGTTTGAACGTTCTTCTCGCGACTTTGAGTGTGGAACCTATATCCATTGGTGATAGAACCACTAAAACTAGTCCCGTAATTAGTAAGACAGCGTGACAGTGATAATAGCTCATCTCCCATTGGACATTTTCCATCTTTGTGTAATTGCGCCACCTGTAAAGAACAATATACATTTAAGCTGTCAGTGATAACATCCATCATATATCTAAGTAAACTTATCAGATAAAGAAAACGAAGTAAGCAAACACATTTACCTCCTCTTTAAACCATTGGACAAAGTTCTTATCTTCCTCTTCTATTGTTAATACCAATCCACTGTGTGCGAAGACCTCAGAATGTTCCCTTAATACCAATAACCAAAAAAAAAATCAAAAAAAATCTACTGATCAGAATCATGTCAAATAGGATGGAATATTAAAAACAAACTATTATGTTAGAAATTTTCACATTTACCTGAAAAAAGGTGAAACTTCCTTGCAATTTTTCAATACATACAAATGAGCTCACTCCTTGTCACAAATGTCTAAATTGCACACTTTACTCGCTCCTAAAGGCCTTCCCATATGAGAGTAAATTAAAAGTTTTTTCTTAGGTCAAACAACGCCCTTATCATTTCGATCAAGGCAATTAAATTTCGTCCCAATCTGGTGCAGATACATTGAGGATAGAGTCATGCACTCTTCAGCAATGTAATCTTTTGCGATTGAAGCTTCTGGTTGAGCCTTATTGTGAACGCATGACTTCAATTTATGTAGTCGTCTCTCTCCAAAATACATCGATCGAAAACTAACATGCCCACAAATCAAAGCCTCAACGGCTAAATGAATGGGTAAATGCCACATAACATCAAAGCAAGACAGAGGAAGACACCTCTCTAACTTAGAAAGTGTAAGACGAATTTGCTATTTTATTTGCTTCAAGTCGTCTACTTTCAAACATTTAGCATATAGCACATTGAAAAACATTGACAACTCAATGAGCGGCTCGCATATGTCTTTAGGAAGAAGGCCACGAAATGCCAGTGGAAGAAGGTGTTGCAAAAGAATGTGGTAGTCTTGACTCTTAAGACCCGAGATTTTACACTCCTTTAGTTCACACAATGAGAAATGTTAGACGAGAACCCATCTGGAACCTTTAAGTCCTTTAGAAATTTACACAAGACTTCAATTTGATTTCGAGATAATGAGTAAGATGCTGGAGGCAGCTCAAGTTTATTGCCTCTTTGGATAGGATGTAGTTTTGGCCTAATTTGCATAACTTGTAAATCAAGGCAAGCTCTCATAGTGTCCTTTGTCTCCCCTTTCGTATTCATGACTGTTCTAAGGATAATATCACACACATTTTTCTTGATATGCATGACATCTAGATTATGCCTTAATAACAAAGACTTCCAATAAGGAAACTAAAAAAAAACAATCTTTTTGTTCCAATTATCTCCCCTAAGTTGGTGAGATATCTTCAGCTTCTTATGAGTGGCCCAAGTCAATGGAATATTTTCAAGATCTTGGACTTGAACAAGAACATCATCACCAGATAATGGTTTCAGTGGAGTTCCTTTCTCTCTATGTCCAAATATATCTTTCTTCCTTCTCCATGGATGGTCCATTGGCAAAAATCGTTGATGACCCACGCAAAATTGCTCGCAACAATGTTGTAGCCTAATTGATCGAGTTCTTTTTTATGGCAAGAATGATAAGCAAATTTTCCCTTTTTACTCAATCCAGGTAATATCCCATATGCAGGGAAATTATTAATAGTCCAAAGAAAAGTTGCATATAAAGTAAAGTTTTGGTGTTTAGAAGCATCATATGTTTCAACCCCCATTTCCCATAACTTTTTCAACTCTTCTATTATGGCTGGAGATAAATATCAATAGCATCACCAGGACTGTCTGGTCCTGGAATTATCATTGACAATATTATGTTCTCTTGTTTCATACACAACCAAGGAGGCAAGTTATATGGGACTAGCATCACAGGCCAAATGCTATAAGGAGTACACATATTAGCGAAGGGGTTCAAGCCATTGGGTACAAGGCCAAGGCGAACATTACGAGGATCCGAAGCAAAATCTCCATTAAGTTCATCAAAATGCTTCCAAGCCTTAGAGTCAGCTGGATGCCTCATAACCCCATCCTTGTTCCACTTATCATTATGCCAAGTCATGTCGGTCGCTGTCTTTGATGACATAAACAAACGTTGAAGCCTTGGCTTAAGCGGGAAGTATCATAGTACCTTTAATGGAATTCTCTTTCCATTAGATTTTGTCATGGGTTCACCACTACCTTATCAAGCTTCCATCTAAAAGCATCACATACCTTACACTTATCCAGTTCTTCATCTTCTTTCTAAAAGAGTATGCAATAATTAACACAACAAACAACAACAACAAACTCCCAATGTGGGTCCCGCTTTCGCGGGGTCTGGGGAGATCCAGCTGTAGGCAACCTTACCTCTACCGGTATTCCTACCCATAGAGAGATTGATTCCAAAAGACCCACAAAATAGTTTTGTGAAAAAGGTTTGAAGGGAAAAACGATTGTAGAAACCATTTACCGAGTAAGAGAAAGATAGAAAGGATGAGAAAAGGTTCCGAAAGGCAAAGCATGCAATAATTAACACAAGCATCAATTTTCTTATAATCCAATCCAAGATCTCAAATCAGTTTCTTTGCCTCATAATAAGATTTCAACACTAGTGAACTAGATGGAAGGAGTTCATTCTTTAAGAATTGCAACAACATACTAAAAGAATCATTACTCCATCTTCTAAGGGTTTTGATATGCAACAACTTCATAACAGCCAACAGTTTTGAGCACTTAGAGCCTTCATATAATGGTTTCTCTAAGTCCCTCAATAGTGTGTAAAATTTGTTTCTACTATCATTTGGTTCTTCAAGATGGTTGAAAGAACTCGTATCCACATTGTCTCCTTCAAAAGCATTCGCAAAACACTTTGTTATTAACTCTAATATCTCATCATAACTTTGCATGCCATCGTCCACAAATTCATCACCATTATTGGACTCTTCATTTGCCCCCTCAGACTCAGTGTCTAATTGAACTTCGCCTACCCTCTCTCCATGATGATACCAAAAATTGTACCCTTGTACACTCCCGTATGCTACTAGGTGATCTCTAACCACCCTTTCACCTTGAAAGGAAGAATTACATCAACGTATGCAAGGGAACTTAATTTCATCATGTTCACCCGTCTTCCTGAAGGCGTATTTGATAAACTTATCCACACCTACTTCATATTCATCACTAAGACGACCATCCTTACTCAAGTTCATCCAACTTTTACCTGGTGCCATTTTCTATAGCGACATGAATATAAATAGTTAGAAAAACACAGAAAGATTAATCCGGTAACTCAAAAATGAAGATATATAACAATTAAGTCCATGAAAGTATCTAACACATATCTAAATAGGAAAGAGATAGATTGGCCTATATGGCCTTCGTACATGATAAAAAATAATATTTTTCAACCATTACTTTGAGATAATATGAAAGTATCATAATGATATGATTAATCAATAGAGCCAAACAAAGTTAGCTAAATTTGCAAGCATCAAGAAACTAACAAGACAAAAATAGCATCATAACAACAATAATATAATATTTGGTTAGATGTAATTAACATTGTAATGCAATAAAATTTGTAATTATGTTTTTATTACCTTGTTTGGTTGTATGATAATGTTGCAATAAAAGAACTATTTTGTAATTATGATTACCACAAACTAAGTAATCATGATTACATTGCAAAGTCGATTGCATTATATTGCTAACATTACATCCAACCAAACTTTATATTAGGGTAGCACAACATGGAAAGGTTTAGTAATTTTGGGGGAGGGGGGTTGAAGTATATCTGAATGCAGATAAACATAGACTTCACTAATCCTTGGCGGCATAACAACGGTAGAGGAGTATAGTCAATTATAAACAACCCATTTGTGTTAAAAAAGAAAGCCACTAGGAAGAGAAGTTAGTATAAAAGAGGAAAGTAGAGCAGAAGAAATTAAGAATAACTACGTTAACATATTGAAGAAGGGATCTACAAACAAACACCCAAAGCAGAAAACCAAAGACCTAGGGTTGAGACTAACTACAGTCCATAAGAAAAACATTGTGTTTTTTGTGTGCATGGAGAGGGGTGTATCATATTATCGTGTGAATTTATTAATAAAATCACAATCATGACTCAAACTATAACCCCAAATCGTAAACCTCATATTCAAACTGATGCTTGCAAATCAATTGAATATCACAATTGAACCATTGAAATCACACATCATACATAACTACCATGAGTTAAATGAAAAGAGCTAACTTGACAACGTTCGAAATTAACCTTATTATATGACACCGCGAGCAGAAGATATCACAAGCTTTTGTTACTGAGATGCTGGGAAAGAAACAGCACTAACAATGGTGAGAGAAGGAGTTGATATGTAAAAATACATAAACATGATTGCATAAACAACAACTCTCCATTGATAAAAACTTAACATTTTCATTAAAACTTTCATTAAGTTCCACCACCATCGATTAACTTTGCTATTGAAATAAAGCTTTTAATGAAATTTGCCTAAGTTGGGTTTTTGAGAGGAGTTGGAAATAGTTAGCAAACCAAGAAGAAGAATTCCAACTCCACACAAATAATCCCCCTCCCCTTCAAAATCTGTGTAAATGATGGCACAACCATATTCACAAAGCCAAAATGAATAATTATTACACAAATCTCTGATGAAAGCCCTAAACTGTGTGAAATCTCACAAATCTAGACTGATTTAAACCCTAACATTGCAATTATGGAACCTATTTAATTTTTGGAGAAACTGGAATTGAATATCCAACTAAAAAAAGAAAAAATTACAACAAAGCAAGCCATATCAGTTCAAAGTCGAAGGTGGTGCTTCAATTGCTCCATGAAACAAGATGTCATAGAGTAGAATGGCACTTCAAAGTAGTCCTCAAGAAAGGATATCAATTGTAATTCAAAGCAATAGAGACAGAGAGGAGAAGGAGGGGGAGAGAGAGAGAGAGAGCGAGAGAGAGAGAGAGAGAGAGAGAGAGAGAGAGTGTATGTGTGTGTGTGTGTGTGCGCGCACCATTCTCTATATTGACCAGAATATGAACAGTCAGAAAAATACTTAGCAAGATTAATCTCGTAAATAAAAAATAAAAAAATATAATGATTAAATCCCTAAAGTATCTAAGTAACACATAACTAGAACAGGAAGGATGTAGAATGGTGTATATGGTCCATTTACATGATAAAACACATAATTTTTTAATCATTAGTTCAATTAATATGAAAAATACCACAATGATGTCACTAATCAATAGAATTTTCTTTAGGGGGCATAACACTAATCAAAGTTAGCTAAATATGTCAGTATCAAGAGATGTCTACATAAGGAAGAAGTCAGAATAGTCCATATGGCCTACTTACATGATAAAATACTTCATTTTTTAATCATTACTTCAATTAACGATGTAACTAGTAAATAGAATTAAACAAAGTTAGCTAAATAAGCCAGCACCAAGACACTAACAAGGCAACAAAAACACCTTAACACTAAGGGTAGCATAACATAGAAATCATTTTTTTTCCTGGTTAGGGGGATGCAGTATATCTGAATGCATACAATCATATACTGCATTATTCCTCAGAGGCTAGCAACAATCTGTGTAGAGGAGTACAATCAAATTATAAACAACTTATCTCTACAAAAAATGAAAGCAACGAAGACGAGAAGACAACATAAAAGTAGAGAGCAAAGCATAAGAACAACTAAGTTATAACCTCAAATTACACTTTGAAGTTATTAATAAAATCAAAATCATGACTCAAACTATAACCACCAAACTGCAAACCTCAAATTCAAACTAATGCTTGCAAATCAAATCAATTTTAAAATTGATCCATTAAATCACATAGCATAAATAGCTACCATGAATTAAAGGAAAAGAAATAGCTTGGGGAAGTTAGAAATTAACCTTATCAAATGACACCACAGTAGAACTCACGAGCTTTTGTAACTGAGATGCTGGTAAAGAAGTAGCACTAAAAATGGTGAGAGAATGTGTTATAAACAACTTATCAATTATAAACAACTATAAAAGTAACCAAGAAGAGAAGACAACATAAAAGTAGAGAGAAAATCACTAGAATAACTAAGGTGAAATTTGGCCAGATTTAAATCCAAAAAGGTTAAAAAAAAAAACGATACCCAAAAACATTTATAGATTTCTAACCTGAAGAGAAGAACCCTAATTTTCCATACTTGAAAACAAATTAGGAACTCAAATTAAATCCAGAACACATATGCCAATTTGGTATTTAACATTAGGGGTTGGTTATTCCCTAATTTTCTCATCCTACAATTAGAAGGTCAAAACTCAGCATGTACATCCTTTCTTCCTATTCTCTCTCTTGCTTCCTCTTACTGTTCGTGTAGTTCAATATAATAATTACGAACTAGTTTCTAACCAATCTTCAAACTATCAACACACAAAGAAACTCAAATAGCTTCCAAGACACATAACTACTGTAATATTCACTACAACAGCTAACATGTCACCATTTTTATCCCCATCTACATTATTTCAAAAGCCAGTTAGTAGTACACTTTAAGTATTGTCGCTTCTGCATCGCATCACCAAACATAAAACATAGATATGCTAAACAGTTCAAAATCAAGAGGCAAGGCTTTCTTTAAACTGCAAGACAAACTCAGTTACTAAAATAATGTAACGAACTCAGAATAAACATTCAATAGGTTCACATCATTCCTTGTTAGATTGTAGAGATGATGTATAATAATGCTTACTTTTGTATTCACCTATATAGACTAGGGTGCTTCAGAAGAGCATCCCCAAAGAGGAAGGTGAGGGGGCATAGAAGCCCATGAATGACAAATTAAACCTAAGGTTCTGATCAGGTACAACATATATATGTCTCAATAATCAACCTAAAACAAGTTAACACTCTTGTACAACTAAGCAAGATAAGTTCTTTCAAGCTACAAATCCAATTCAAAGGGAAATCCTCGTTGTGTTCATCACAATATCACATTCAAAAACCCATTGCTAATGATGACACTAAATAATTATCAACTTGCTGACCCTTCAATGGAAAGAGATCACAAAATCAAACAACCAAACTGAAGAAGAATGTTACAGTATACGAAATTGAAGTCAAAAACCCAACAAAGCATATTATACAAGTCCCATTTTTTAATTAAAGAAGACTAATTGGGAAAAAAAAATCCGAATGACTAACTAGTAAAAAAGCAGGAATTACAAACAGAAAGATTTGCATTTAAAGGCAAACAGCAAACAATAATTAGATCTGCAGCATAAGCCCAAATTACCTAGATCCAGAAATGCAAAACCCTAATCTAACATCCAGAAGAAATCCCACAACTCCTCACTAATGAAAACCCTAAAGTTGCACTAATTACAAAACTACTTCAATTTCTGGAGAAACCAAAACTGAATATCCAAATTAAAAAGAATATTGTAGCAAACCTAGTCATACCAGTTTTGATTTGAAGGGGACCTCAATTGCTCTCTGAAACAGGACTTTGTTGGTGTCGGATACCACTTCAAAATAGTAAGTAAACGAATTCAGTTATAGTTACAAGCAACATGCATATAGAAGGAGGGGAGACGAGAGAGAGAATCACCTCAATTTGCTTCAATGGGATCATGAAGCTAGGAGAGAGAGAAGTACCTCATCTGCAATGAGAGAGCAGGAAGTAGTACTCGACTATTCTAGTTCCAAGCAAAAGGGAAGCAATGGTATGTTTTAGTTCAGTTTTAGAAAAAGTCAATGAAACAACATCGTTTGTATTGAGCAAGTGCAAAAATTACCCAGGAATTGTCCCGGGTTCTTTTCCCCCAAAAAATTAGATGTTAAACGACGAAAGTTGGACAAATGACAATGAGATAGTAGCCTTGTTGTTGTTGCCACTACGTTTTACAATCATTTTCCGCCTCGTCGTTATTAATAAAGCTTTTACAATGGGAAAAGTGTATGGGTGAAATAGTTGGTCGTGATATAGTCTTCTCTTGTAGTAAATTCGGACATTCCGATAATTGGATCCGGACATCGGACAATCGTGTCCAGGTCTGGGTCTGGTCAGATTGTCCGATTTGCAATCCGGACAGGGTTTGGGCATGAAGTTTTTGTCCGAATATCCAACTTTTCTGGACCCGAATCAACCTGGACTCGAATTTTTGCTAGCCCTACTTCAAACACATTATAGGTTGCAATATTTCTTCTTAGTTAATGGTGACAACAACAATAAAAATTAATTGCTAGTTCGATGACCCATACAACTAGCTCCCTGCATTTCATCATCATTTTCCTATTGTTGCCTATATGCTTTTCTCTAACAAGTTGCATTTTGTCACAATTGTTACAAGATAAATGACAAACTAGACATCCAGCCCAATACAACCAGAATATCCTTGCACAACACCTAACTCTGAAAACAGTTCATACATGACATTATAGTTATTAGCTCAATAATAATGGACAAGTCCTTGCAAAATCAGATGTGCTCTACAAACATCACCAAAATATAGGTCAATAACATATCGCCGTAATCAACCATGAAAAATCCACAAAAACAAAAGCCATTACTATATGAAGTATTGGATGTTGAGATGAGCATGTCTACACTTAGATATTCTTCTATTGCAGTTCAGCAACATCCATAAAAAACCACTCCAATAGGTGAGAAGATATGCTAATTCAGTTATAAGGACACCTTAATTTCTTTTGCATAGATAAGCGATAACATCAGTACAAAATAACGTCAATAGGTGACTTTGAGGTACCTAAGTTCTTTGGTAACTCTTTTTAGGCCCCTATAATTTGAGATCTAATTCTGGGGTACCTTATGCTTTCAAGTACCCAATGTTTAGGTCCTTTTTCTTATTATTCTAGTCCTAAAACTTTTAGAAATTGCAAAAAGGCCCCTGGTTTGGGTAAACTATGCAAATAAGCTATTTTATGCTTGTTTTTAATGATTAAACTTCTTATAAAAACTTTGCTAGTACTAGTTATCACAATCTACTATTTATATCATAAATACTATATTTTCTGTGATTAACAGCCCACCATGTTTAGCAAAATAATTAAAGCTTAATTAGAGACTTTTGACTATTACCTGAACTTAGTCGGCACTGGACTCCAGCGTTCCTCTAACCTCTGGTTTACAGAGATTGCTAATCTCAACCCCACCTTTCTTAGATCAGGCACAACATAGATATGTTTCATTTCCTACCTCAGACCATAGTCACTAATCAAGTTTTAAGTATTTTAAAGAAAAGTGAGACTTTAATCAAGAAATTATAATATTTAAGACATAACGTTCCCTATAGGAAAACTTCTTTTATTGAAAGCTTGAAAGTGAAAATATTACAATGGAAAGCTTGAAAAGGGACTTAAGCTATGATCATTAGAGATGCTTGCTCATAGAGAAATGGAAAATCCCAACTTCTCTCTTGCTGAAGAATGCTTAAATGACCGTGTCCCTTCTCAGCATTCGACCTCTCCTTTTATAGAGAGTTAGGGGTATATAGGATGCCCTAATGGCTATAGTACATACTGATTTTTCACATGGCTACAGTGCACACTTATGGCTCTAGTACACACTGATGGCCACAATACATTGCTTTATTTTATAGACTTGACACCTATCAAAAAGTATAATAATGGAGTAACCACTTTTCAGAGCTTTTAATGATGACAAGACTAGTCATCATTATCAAGATTTTGCATGCCTTCATCTCTAATTATATCTTCCAAACCACCATTATCTGGATAATAATCAAAATCTTCATTTACTTGAAGATGCTCTGGATCCCGTTTCTCAAACAATTGCAGAAGATATTTCTTTCCTTTTTCTGATAAGAATTTTTCAGCCCCAACATCAAAGAGATAATCAAAGATATCTTCTGAAACCGCTCCTTCTTCATATATTCTTTGAACTCATTGTCATAGGCGAAAGTAGTATTTCTACAATGTATTAACGTTTTTCCTTATTCGATTAATGCCCAACTTTGATGATACATGTTGTAAAAACCAATGACTCTTGCTAAAGTAGGATAAGTAACTATTTCTCATCGGTCTGAAATCCATTCTTGTTGTTGATCATAAGGACCGTCGTAATTAACAATTTGAGCAAGATAATGAGCTGGTCTGGCTCATCCATTTTCATACTCGATTAGTGCACAATGTACCTCCACATATAGGCATCGATTATTTGGGATTTTTGTTGGACCATCAGGAGATTTCAAAATCTAATAGATCATTCTAAACATGCAGTAAAGTACCATCCTGTATTCGCAGGCCTTAATGACGAGGTCATTTGGAGAGATTGAATTTGTTGGGAAACTAACACCACTAACTCCAGACTTATCGGAAAAATATATCGTTGCACTCCAAGACTCCCAATATCATAGGAATAATGATTATAATAGTCGATACGGGCTACATGCCACTCATTGAACCATTTTTCTTGAACATGAGAACTTATTTTTTCTTGGATATCATAAGGACATCTAATGTAATTGTTGAGTTATTATATTTAAGTTTTGATGATAACAAATCCAAGTGTAAAAATTTGTCCAAGTAATGTTGCTCCAAACACGATCTCCAAACAGGCCTAACTGGTGTTTATAATCTTTATTGTATTAACTGGTTTGCTACATGTGAGAACAAGCCCTTAAAACAGGTTTTATTTGGTGATTCTATATTAAGTCAAGAACGCCATCTCGACAGTTGATTGTAAGGCATGTTCCTGAACTCTAGCAATGCAAAGAACAACCCCAGCAAACAAGGTGGCCTTGATGTTCACAGCAGCTTTAAAAATCTTGGACAAGATGACTGGTTCAAAACAAGAAGTCTTGGGCATATAGGTTTTATTTATTTAGACTCTTGTTAATATGCCAATATTGAAAACGCTTTTTAAACACCTCTTGAATCGGTATTTGCGTTGAGTGCTTCAGAACACCAGTTGCGAACAACCCTGCAAACAGGGTGCCTAGGGTGTTTCTGAACTAAAGTGGCCATACCCGGTTATCTTTGAAAATTCATTTCGGTTGGCCAAGATCTCCAGAATACTTTCTTTAAACTCCAAGATTGCTATTTTTCTAGAAAGGATATTTCTTGAAAATATTATGGGAGATTTGCGAAAATAGGTTTTGGGAGATTTGTCAAAACTAAAAGATTCCTTTTGCCTATATTTTCGGATATGATAAAATTTCAAAAGCTGAAAATTTCTGGTTGCCTTTTGAATCTTCTTCACGGCTATGGGAAGATAAGGGTTATCCCTTAAGATAACAAATCCCTTATACTTGGGAAAAATTTATCACTAGCCGTTGGGGAGTATTTTTGCTTGAAAATCGTTTTCCATACTTAGCTGATTCTTTGGTCTTGACCGTTAGATTTTTGTATATAAAATCTCAGTTCTTTCACTCCCACAAAGAGCAAGAGAAAAACTAGAAACACACAACATACGCAAAAAAGAAAAATTTCAAAAGTGGTTTTTCTAATGAGAAGAATTTTTCGAGCTACACTTGATAAAGGAAAACCGACACAAGTTGTGTTTAAACTGAGCTTTCAGTATATTGGTATAATAGGATTCGCATTGTACCTTACATCTGCTTAGTAAGAAGCACCCCCAGTAAGGTGTTTGTTGACCTTGATCCCAGATCAGTCGAAAGTGAGAAAGTGTGTCCTAGTCGTGTGGACTTTGGACGTGTCCAATCTGGTGAGATTTGGATGTGGTGTAACCTGTCTTAGAGAAGGAGGTTACGTGGTTGCAAGTTGTAACAAGGTGTGTTACATTTGTAACGAGTTAAGCCCGATTTAGTGAAGTGGTTAAATCCTACACGAGGTAGGTCGTGGTTTTTGACACCTCAATTAGGCTAGAGGTGTTTTCCACGTAAAAAATTGTGTGTGCTTTATTTTCCGCATTTATCTTGGTGATTTTCGCATTTGCAATAGTTGAGAACACCCTCTGCAAACAAGTCACAAGGGTGTTTGTTATTTACAACGCGAAAATCAGACACCACAATTCACCCCCCCTCTTGTGGTAGAATACTCACGATCTTAACAAGTGGTATCAGAGCCAGGTTCTCTCACAAAAGGCTAACACCTTGAGAGATTCTGAAGATGAGTGCACCACAAGGAATTCTTGAAGGTCAATCCATTACTCGTCCACCCTATTTCGACGACCAACATTATAGTTGGTGGAAGAATGGGATGGAAAACTATATTCAGGCAGAAGATTATGAGTTATGGATGCTCATCAAGAACGGGCCCCTTGTTCCCACTAAGGTGCTTGAAGATGGTAAGAAGGTTCCCAAGGAATCCATAGAGTTTGATGCTGAGGAGTATAAAAAGATGGAGAAAAATGCCAAGGCCAAGAAGCTACTATATTTTGGCCTAGGACCCGCTGAATACACTCGCATCTCTGAGTGTGAATCAGCCCAAGCTATCTGGAACGCCCTGCAAGTTGCTCATGAAGGTACGAGTCAAGTTAAACAATCTAGAATTGAGCTACTTATGCGACAATATGAGTTGTTTGATATGGGTGATCGTGAGATTGTGATGGATATGTATACACGATTTACCCACATCACGAACGAGTTAAAATCCCTGGGAAGATCCTTCACCACTGAAGAGTTGGTGAGGAAAATCCTCAGAATTGTACCTCGTACGTAGGAGGCCAAAGTAACAGCCATCCAAGAGGCTAAAGACATGAACAAGATCACCCTCGACGAGTTGATTGGTAATCCCCAAACCTATGAACTCCAAAAGAACTCACAACAAAGAGAGGAGCAAAAGAAGGATCGTGGGCTTGCCTTGAAAGCACATGAGGACACTGACTCTGACCTTGAAAATGAAGATATGGCCCTAATGACCAGAAAATTCAAGAAATTCTTCAAAAAGGTCAAGGAAAACAACAAAAGAAAAGACTTCAGTAAGTCCAAAAATACCCCCAAAGAACAGCTCATAGGGTCTTTCAAGTGCGGCAAACCAGATCACTTAGTCAAAAATTGTCCTCTGCTTCGAGAAGATCAGATGCCCGAACATCCTCGAAAACAGGGTCGAAAACACCCTGTAAACAATCTGGGCAAGCAATTCTCGAAAGCTATGCTGGCTGCTTGGGGAGATTCCTCTGAGGATGAAGGAGAATCTGAAGCTGAAGAAGGGGTCGTAGCACTGATGGCACAAAGTGATTCAGATTCAGATGATGAATCAACAATCAGCTTCTCAGATCTCAAGAAGAAGGTACATGGTCTTAACAAAACTACTTTAGAAGAACTTCTATATAATTTGATAGACACCTGTGCTGATCTAAAAAGAGAAGTTCGTGACCTAGAGCTTGAAAATGAAATTCTTAAAAATGAAAAACTCGGTTTACATGAGAATATTAACGTGCTTAGAGAAGATCTCTTTCTAAAAGAAGGCGATTATACTCAAGTAGAGAAAAAACTCTCTAAAGTGGAAGAAACAGTTGAATCCCTGCTAAATGAAAAGCAGAGCTTGAATGCTACCATAGAAAAATTGGAAACTGATCTTGCCACAAACAAACGCCGGAACAAATCCTCACAAGCCCTTGATTGGCTAAACACTTATCACAATAGAAACAAAACGGGACTTGGTTACAAGCATAAACGGACTGTTTACTCAATACATAGGAAGTATGTGGGATTACCTGAAAACATCGTTTGCTTTCATTGTGGTAAAACGGGTCATTATAGATACACTTGTCCTTTAAGAAAACATGCCAATGAAAAGAATGAAAGGTATGTGAAACAAATTTGGATTAGAAAAGATGAGCTTTATATGTCTAAAAGAATGGGACCCAAGTGGATCTGGGTTCCCAGAACTAACCCGTGATTTGTTTTGCAGGCTGAAGTGAGAGAGAACAACCTTACGAACAACCCCACTAACACCCTTGAAAACAGGCAGTTGTGGTTTGTTGATAGTGGGTGTTCACGGCACATGACTGGTGAAAGATTAAATTTTCTCTCACTTACAGCTTTGAATGGTGGGAGTGTAGCATTTGGAAACGGCAAGTCTGGGACAATTGTCGGTATAGGTAATATTGGTAAAACTCTCTCCCACTCAATTGATAATGTGCACTTAGTTGATGGGTTAAAACACAATTTGCTAAGTGTGTTCCAACTGTGTGACAAGAACAACCTAGTACTGTTTTCAAAAACACGTTGCTTGGTTGTGAATGACGACACAGGAAATGTTGTGTTGAGGGGGAAGCGATGTCAAAATGTTTATAAAGTTTGTATTTCCACTCTTCCCCAAAATAATCTGACTTGTTTAAATGCATTAAATGATGATATAATGCTATGGCACAAGAGACTAGGTCATGCAAGCCTGTCCTTGTTAAACAAACTTGTTTCCAAAGATTTGGTTGTTGGACTACCTTCCATCAAGTTTAATGATGACAGGTATGTGAAGCTTGTGCAAAAGGAAAACAAGTTAGATTGTCTTTTAAATCAAAAATGTGTGTTAGCACTACCCGACCTCTTGAATTATTACACATTGATCTATGTGGTCCTATGAGGATATCAAGTAGAGGTGGGAAGAGGTATGTGCTTGTCATAGTGGATGATTACTCTCGATTTACTTGGACCCTGTTCTTGGCCTCCAAGGATGAAACTTTTGAGAATTTTATTGCCCTTCTCAAAAAGGTTGAAAAGAGAGTAGGACACTCATTGGTTAGCTTGAGGTTTGATCATGGTACTGAATTTGAAAATGCAAGTTTTACAAATTTTTGTAATATGCATGGTGTTGATCACAACTTCTCGGCCCCAAGAACACCCCAATAGAATGGGGTGGTTGAGCGCAAAAATCGCACCCTAAAAGACATGACTAGGACAATACTTATTGCAAGTGGTCTTCCTAGGAACTTTTGGGCAGAAGCTTTGAACACATCTTGTTATATTATGAATAGATGTATGATTAGACCTATTTTGAACAAAACTCCCTACGAACTCTTCAAAGGCAGAAAACCCAACATTATGCATTTAAGAACATTCGGTTGTAGGTGTTTTGTGCATAATAATGGGAAGGATGCTTTAGGAAAGTTTGATCCCAGGAGTGATGAGGCAACATTTCTCGGTTATTCTTCTCACAGCAAGGCATACAAAGTCTTTAACAAAAGAACCTTGTGCGTTGAGGAAAGTGTGCATGTGCTTTTTGATGAATCTAACTCTTTGAATGAGAATAATGCACAGGATGAAGAGTTTGAATTAGGTCTTGTCCAAAAGGAATTGTTGAACCAAGAAAAACAAGGTAAGAACACCCTGAAGAAAACAGGTACAGAAGCTGTTCCTCAAAATGGCAGACAAGGTGAGAACCAAACCGGTGGAAACACCGTTGAACCATGTTCGGAACCATATACTTCAGGAACCAGCTTGCAAGTAGGTGCAGAAACAGGATCAGGAGGTGTTCTTGAGCCTGATCCTACACACACTTCAGTTAGAACAGAACATGTGTCTGTGGATCAAATTAATCTAAGACCATGGAAGCATCATAGTTCGCACCCTTTTGATCAAATCTTGTCAGATATTAATACTGGAATGCAAACTAGATCTAAACTTAAGAATTTTTGTGCTTTCTATGCTTTTCTTTCTAACATTGAGCCAAAAAGTGTGAATGAAGCTCTTGTAGATTCAGATTGGATCACGGCTATGCAAGAAGAGCTTCATCAATTTGAAAGAAACAAAGTGTAGCACCTTGTACCTAAACCTGCAGAGAGAACAATTATTGGAACCAAGTGGGTGTTCCGAAATAAGCTAGATGAGTCAGGAACAGTCACTACGAACAAGGCAAGGCTGGTGGTTCAAGGGTACAATCAAGAAGAAGGGATTGATTATGAAGAAACCTTTGCACCAGTTGCTAGAATTGAGGCTATTCGAATCTTGATAGCCTTTGCAGCTCATATGGAAATTAAGCTATATCAAATTGATGTGAAAAGTGCATTCCTAAACGGATACCTTAAAGAAGAGGTGTATGTCAAACAACCCCCTGGTTTTGAAAATGATGATTTTCCAAATCATGTTTTTAAACTTGACAAAGCACTTTATGGTTTAAAACAAGCTCCAAGAGCTTGGTATGAACGATTGTCAAGTTTTTTACTTGAAAATGATTTTAGAAGAGGCAAGGTAGACAATACCTTGTTTCTAAAATCTAAGGGGGAACATTTATTGATTGTCCAAATATATGTAGATGACATTATATTTGGTGCAACTCATCATGATTTATGCCATGAATTTTCAAATATGATGAGGAGTGAGTTTGAGATGAGCATGATGGGTGAGCTTAACTTTTTCTTAGGCTTACAAATCAAGCAAACTCCAAACGGCACCATGATCCATCAACAAAAGTATATCAAGGAGCTACTTAAGCGTTTTGGGATGGAGTCGGCCAAACCCATAGACACTCCTATTTCTCCTTTAACCAAGTTGGTTATGGATGATGGGAGTCCCTCAGTTGAGGAGAAACTCTATAGGGGCATGATTGGGTCACTCCTATGCCTAACCGCTAGTAGACCGGATATTGTTTTTAGTGTTGATTTATGTGCCCGTTTTCAATCTAGTCCTAAAGAGACTCATCTTAAGGTTGTTAAACGGATACTAAGATATTTAAAGTATACACCTGATTTAGCTCTATGGTATCCTAAAGGCTACAATTTTAATCTTGTTGGATATACTGACACTGACTATGCAGGTTTCCTAGTTGATAGAAAGAGTACCTCAGGTATGGCTCATTTTCTTAGAATTTGTTTGGTATCTTGGATTACCAAGAAACAACATTCAGTTGCCATGTCCACAGCAGAAGCTGAATATGTTGCAACAGCTTCATGTTGTGCTCAACTGTTGTGGATAATACAACAGCTTAAGGATTTTTGTGTTGACATTGGATGCATTCCTATTCTTTGTAATAATACTAGCGCTATTAACATTGCCAAAAACCCATGTCAACACAAAAGGACAAAACATATTGACATTCGACATCATTTCTTGAGAGATAATATTGAAAAAGGTTTAATTTCTATGAATTTTTGCTCAACGGAAAATCAAATTGCTGATATATTCACTAAGGCACTAGCTAGAAATCAATTTGAGAGAAACAGACTGGAATTGGGGTTGGTGAAAACACCCTGAGAACACCTGTTCTCAGAGGTAGATCAAGCTGACAAAAACACCTTATAATACCTGTTCTATTCCCTTGTTTGCAATTCTTGTTATTAAAACAGTGGTCTATGCTTAACGAATATGTGTAGTCTTGTGTGCTATTATGATTATATACTACTGTCTTGGGAGATGGAGAAAGAGTATTCATGACAGACCTTGGAATGAGAGAAGCATGTTCAAGAACAGGCGGCTCGAACAGGTATGCCTTAATTGCCATTAATGTATGCTGCCTGCTTAAATTCTAGGTGTTCCCTAGGTGGCCCTTCATAACGGGTGGGGAGTTTAAAAAAAACCCCCTTGCATGCGTCTGTCTTCCCCGTCTTGCTCTCTCTCTCTCTCTCTCCTCTGTTCTTGCTTTCAAACCCTAGCAAAACCCTCAAAACCCGAAATTCTTCCTTGCGTTAATGGCTCCCAAAACTGATTCTTCATCAATCTCTGAGAGTAACAACATGATTATACCCTCGATTCCGGCTCCTCCTCGCCCAATTATCCACACAATCTTCGGGTATCTCACTCAGTTAAACCTCAAAAGTATTGGGCTTGAGTTGAATGATATTCCCTACTCCTTTGGTTGGGAATTAGTGGTGTATGTGGGAACAATCCCTTGTCCCATTTCTTCTGAAGCAAGTGTTGGTTCTTCGGGTCTCCAAGACCAATTCTTGGAGAACCCAGAAACCCTCGTTGGGGATTTTGAACCTTGTTCTTCTGCACTATTCCCGGAAACAACTCAAAGAACATGGGTTGCGTTCTTCGATGATCTGTTCATGGATCTGAAGGAGGACTCTGGTGAGAAAACAGGAGAAAGTCCTGTCCAAGGGGGTGACTCTGTTCCTCTAGTCTCTCAAACTGGAGAGAAGAGGAAAAGGATAAAAATGGTGGCTAGGCGTACCCGAACGCCAAGAACACGACCACCACCAAGGTCTCGCCCCTCTCTAACTCCCTCTTCTCCTCCTTCTCAACCTTCTCGCAAATTTGTGAGAATTGTTTTCAGATCGACCCCCAGATCCTCTAAATCCTCAGCTCCTATCATCGAGGAGATTTCCTCTTCTACCGAAGGGTTCTCGAGTTCTGACTCTAAAGACACCACCTTCAAACAGGGGACACCGGTGTTTTTCGAGTCCTCTGAAGATCAAGCCCCTCCAAAATCAGCCACTAAACCTGTTGTGAAGCCCTCTTCTGCAAAAACACCCCTCAAGTGAAAGCCCAGAACAGCCCCCCTACCAGAAGCTACCACCTCTGTTCCTGCCCCCAAACGCCCAAAGCAGTTCACTCCCTCTCCTATGTCTGACAAACATGCGCAGTTGCTTAAGCGCAATGTCGTCAGGGGGAAGGTAGTGTCTGTAAGCTTTTTTGAGGAACAGGGTCTGGGGGTGTTCTTGACCAAGCTTCGAGCCCAAGGCTGGCTTGAGTTGTTTGCAAGCACTCAGCATTTTGTGCCTGAGTTGGCTGAGTTTTACGCCAACTGCAGAGTCACCGAAGGGGTGGTGACAAGTTTTGTGAATGGGCAAGGCATTAGGATTGATGCGCCCTCACTTGGAAACATATTGGGAGTGCCCTCACAAGGTTTTGCTGTGTATGTGAGAGAAGATAAAACAGCCCTAGAACCAGCCAGGCTCCTAGAGGTGTCAAAACGCCTCAGTCAGAAGCAGGGCCTAAGAACACCCCTCTCGGTTAAAAAGGGTGATCTGATCCCTCTCCACCAACTACTTTTCATGTTCGTCATTAAGAACGTGATTCCAAGGGGTCAAGGGAGAAACTCAGCAGACCTTTTTGATCAGTGCCTGGTCGACTTCTTGGATAGGGAGGAACCTATAAATCTTCCGGCTATCATGATTCGCCACATTGGGCGAATTGCAAACACCACCCGGGCTCATGATCTCGGATATGGGTTTCTACTGACAAGGGTGTTTGAGCACTTTGGAATAGTGCTCACACGGCGAGTGGAGGCCCAAGTCATTGATGAAATTGGAATTGACACTCTGCTAGGGTGTGGCTATGCGATTGGGGAAAGGTCCGTCTCCAAACAGGGTCGTCGACCACCTCGATCACCTGTTTCTGGGCAACCTTCCATCAAGGTTGAGGTTGTTCTTGAGGACAATGCTCGCCTCAAGGATGAGCTCTCAGCTGTCAAGGCTGCTCTTGCTGAGGAACAAGCCTTATCTGCCAAACGCCATGCAAACTTGCTTGCTCTTATCTCCACCCTTGCCCCTAGCATTCCTCCTCTGCAAACGAAACCACCCCCTGCTCCCTGATTGTCTAGCCCGTTCTTTGTTTTTTTTGTTTTGTTATTTTGCAATTGTACTGCTTTGCTTATTAATGAAATATCTACTTGCAGTCTCTCTTGCTTGTTGTTCCTTATGCTTTATACTATGTTGTTCTTGCTTTTTCATGATGCCAAAAAGGGGAAGAAGAGTGAAAACCTATTGACAATGTATGACGATTGAATGTGACAATGTAGGCGAATGAACCTGACCAACCTGACCTTGACTTACGTGGATCCATTTTTTTGGTTTGTCAATATGGTCACTTTTCCCTATCAGCATTCATCTTTTGTTTTGTCAATATGGTCACTTGGTTTGTCATCATCAAAAATGGGGAATTTGTTGAGTTATTATATTTAAGTTTTGATGATAACAAATCCAAGTGTAAAAATTTGTCCAAGTAATGTTGCTCCAAACACGATCTCCAAACAGGCCTAACTGGTGTTTATAATCTTTATTGTATTAACTGGTTTGCTACATGTGAGAACAAGTCCTTAAAACAGGTTTTATTTGGTGATTCTATATTAAGTCAAGAACGTCATCTCGACAGTTGATTGTAAGGCATGTTCCTGAACTCTAGCAATGCAAAGAACAACCCCAGCAAACAAGGTGGCCTTGATGTTCACAACAACTCTACAAATCTTGGACAAGATGACTGGTTCAAAACAAGAAGTCTTGGGTATATAGGTTTTATTTATTTAGACTCTTGTTAATATGCCAATATTGAAAACGCTTTTTAAACACCTCTTGAATCGGTATTTGCGCTAAGTGCTTCAGAACACCAGTTGCGAACAACCCTACAAACAGGGTGCCTAGGGTGTTTCTGAACTGAAGTGGCCATACCCGGTTATCTTTGAAAATTCATTTCGGTTGCCCAAGATCTCCAAAATGCTTTCTTTAAACTCCAAGATTGCTATTTTTCTGGAAAGGATATTTCTTGAAAATATTATGGGAGATTTACGAAAATAGGTTTTGGGAGATTTGCCAAAACTAAAAGATTCCCTTTGCCTATATTTTCGGATATGATAAAATTTCAAAAGCTGAAGATTTATGGTTGCCTTTTGAATCTTCTTCATGGCTATGGGAAGATAAGGGTTATCCCTTAAGATAACAAATCCCTTATACTTTGGGAAAAATTTATCACTAGTCGTTGGGGAGTATTTTTGCTTGAAAATCGTTTTCCATACTTAGCTGATTCTTTGGTCTTGACCGTTGGATTTTTGTGTATAAAATCTCAGTTCTTTCACTCCCACAAAGAGCAAGAGAAGAAAGCAAGAGAAAAACTAGAAACACACAACATACGCAAAAAAGAAAAATTTCAAAAGTGGTTTTTCTAGTGAGAAGAATTTTTCGAGCTACACTTGAGAAAAGAAAACCGACACAAGTTGTGTTTAAACTGAGCTTTCAATATATTGGCATAATAGGATTCGCATTGTACCTTACATCTGCTTAGTAAGAAGCACCCTCAGTAAGGTGTTTGTTGACCTTGATCCCAGATTAGTCGAAAATGAGAAAGTGTGTCCTAGTCGTGTGGACTTTGGACGTGTCCAATCTGGTGAGATTTGGACGTGGTGTAACCTGTCTTAGAGAAGGAGGTTGCAAGTTGTAACAAAGTGTGTTACATTTGTAACGAGTTAAGCCCGGTTTAGTGAAGTGGTTAAATCCTACACGAGGTAGGTCGTGGTTTTTCACACCTCAGTTGGGCTAGAAGTGTTTTCCACGTAAAAAATTGTGTGTGCTTTATTTTCCGCATTTATCTTGGTGATTTTTGCATTTGCAATAGTTGAGAACACCCTCTGCAAACAAGTCACAAGGGTGTTTGTTATTTACAACGCGAAAATCAGACACCACAATTCACCCCCCTCTTGTGGTAGAATACTCACGATCTTAACAGTAATTAACTTGTAATTCTATAAGGGGAAATCTTTGGGCTATTAGGTAGGCTGAAGATAGTAGTTCAAAACGTGATCCACTTTTTGTGTGGTATTCCAAATTATCAATAAGAAGTTTACTAGAACGAGTAACCCGTTCTAGTAATAATGGCATTTCATTATAGATTTCCTCCTTTTCTGGCTGGAGTTCTGCTCTAATGATCACGATTGGCGAGTTCTTGAGTAAAGCTATCTGCCAGAGAGTTCTTCAATCCCTATATATGTTCAATAGACAAGGAAAACTGGTTAAGCTATAATTGCCAATGTAGGAGTTGCCCTTGCGTTTGTATATTTGATAAATTCTTTTTCACAAAACCAAGTATTTCTTTTCAATGAGTTCGAATAAGAAAAGATTTTGGGCCTAAAAAGATTAAGAATTTTTCAATTCCCCTTATATCTACGAGGATTTGTTTTTCCATCGTGGGATAGTTACATTCTATCTTATTAAAACTTTAACTGCAATATTTGCATAATTTTTCTCCTTCTTTGATTTTGAGTACTGCGCTCCAATGCTAATTGCTGGCATTTGTCTGAAGCACTAAATCATTTCCTTCATTAGGCAAATTAGGAACAAGAACATTTTTATACATCTTTTTAAAATTTAAAACAATCTTTGTATCATTAGTGGTCCAGGTCCAATTTACTTCTTTCTTGAATTTCTGTTGCAATGGCTTTCTTAGTTTAGCTAAATTTTTAATAAAATCTGAAGCATAGGTAAAGCATCCAAGAAAGCTTAAAAAAAGTTGTTTCCTATCTTCAATTTTTTCAGGGAAATTTTCTATTTTTTCCAGAATATATTTTTGTAGAATAATTTGTCCAGCTTTTTTTTTATAGACTTAAGAACTCAATTTCTTATTCAGCATAAATGCACTTGTTCTTACCAAGTATAGTACTATAATTAATGCATCTTTGAGTGACGGCTAAGATGTCATCTTTGTGATGTTCTATGGTTTTGGAAAAGACAAGGATATCATCGATGTAAACTAAACAACAGTGATTAAGGTCTTTGAAGATGTTGTCTATTCTTCTCTAGAATATTTGGGATGCATTTTTAAGACCAAATGACATTACTACCTATTCATAATGTCCTTAGTTTCCATTCTCTAGCCTCCATCCCACCTCTCTCTCTCTCTCTCTCTCTCTCTCTCTCTCTCAAGAAAGACTAAAAGTTGCTTGTCTGGTTCTCATGCTAGTGGTGTCTCCACAGACATCGTCCCATTGGTTTGTTCTCTGTATCTTGCATTCTCAGATCTCGACGCAAGATGTCATTCTTCCCCCTATTCTCCATTGCATCCTCAAATTTAGACATTGGTGGTCGGGGGAGGCCATATCCTTTGGGTTAACTCTCGACCTGGTTTTAGGCTTCTAGTTTTCATTCAGGACAATGGTGGTCACCTATTTTGTAATAAAGGCAGTGAGATATAACAAGAATGACTTTTCTGAAGGAGAGAGAAATTGAGGGAGAAAAAGAATATAGTGACTACCATTATTGTACTTTAAGTCAGATCTAAAATTAGAGCATCGCATCAATTTTTTGATTTTAACTTACTAAATGGTTAATGATTAGTATTATGTTTCTTCTTTTCCTATTTTGCTAACTTAATGCATAAAATAAAGCTCTTTTATTTTCTTTAGATTGGCAGTTTATTGATGACGAACTAATTCTATACTCTAATTTGCTCTTTTGTTGATAATTAATGATGGGAGGGGGGAAAAAACAATCCTAAAAATGAACAGTTGAGGCCTGAATGATATTATTTAACCAAATCTTCAATCAGAAATAGGAAAATCATTTCCCAACAATCATCGGTTAAGATTCTCCATAGTTGATGCTAGGTGGCCTTCTTTTTTTTTTTAATGAAAAAAATCATTCTCTTTTCCCTTTCCCTCTTTCATGAGCTTAATTAGAGTGTGTGCAGCGTGTGGCGCGCAAGCTAAGCAGAAACTGCGAGCGAGCCGAATTTGGCATGAAGGGCGTACGACGGGAGCAGTGCAGGAGGAGGCTTGGTTTGGTGAGGCACTGGGCAAATCACTCACAGGGAAAACGATGTCGAGTTTTTTTTTTAATTGTTGAAAAGGGGTTAAAACAAGAAAAATTCTATTTTTGGACCATTGGACTGGGAACTTTAATGTTGATGTGTAATTTTGAGAAAATAGTCGTTGGTTCAACGGCTAGAGACATTAGTAATTTTTTCTTTTTTGGTTTCTTGACATCTATAAATAGGAAGGTAAATTATCCAAAATTTTAACATTTCTCTTCTTCTGAATCTAACAAATCTGAAGTGATTATTTGTTTTGTGAAGGAACAAGTGAAGAAATTATTTGTAGGTTAGATTTTTAGATTTTGATTCATCACTTTCTAAATTATGTTATATTTTAGCATATGTATGATACTATTTGTGTGTGATTAGTGTACAATGGTATGTTTGTGAAATTAATATGATTAAATGTAAATATGTTATTACATGTTAGTCAACTTTATATGATTATAAATTTTGCAGTGTTATAAAATTATTAGAATATCCTTGAATATGACTTGAATCTACTGAAAAACGTGCTTTTTTCGGCGGATTTTCCGACGGAAAAAGCACGTTTTTCTGTCGGAAAAATGGTTTTTCGATGGAAAATCCGACGGAAAACGGCCATAGGAAAAAGTCCCGTAGACCCGCTGGTTCCGATGTAATCTCTCGTCCGTTGAACACATTCCGACAGAAAGAGACAGCCGTCGGGAAGCAGGCCGATGGAGTGGGCGACAGAAGCCGACGGATATCGGGTGTCCGACGGATCAGTTCCGTCGGGCCCTCCGGTACTTTGGGGCAAAAATCCGGCTAGGTTGTCCGACGGAATTTGCCATTTCCGTTGGCCAATTCCGACGAAATTTGCAAATTCCGTCGGAAATTCCAACGGAAATGGCAAATTCTGTCGGAAATTTATTTTTTTTAAAAAAAATATTTTGAAAATTTAGGTTGAGTTACGCATATTTCCACTGCAAAATCACGATATCGTTCGGCAAAAGACCGTTTGACGGGATCGAAACATGCTTCATTGGTCGCCGCATTCAATGTAACACCAAGAAACTCCTCATCTTTCAATGGCAATTTAATGTTCTCTCTAATAACATATAGGTTGAATTACTCACTTGAAAGATGAGGAGTTTCTTAGTGCTACATTGAATGCAGCGAGCGGTGGAGGCGGCAGCGGGTAGAGGTGGCGACGGCTAGTGGAGGCAGTAAAGGGGGTCGATTTTGAGGGAGGAGCGAAGGGTGTCGGACCGTAGCAGAGGGTGGCGATGGTGGCTGGAAGAGGGCGGCACTGGCGATGACAGAGAGAGAGAAAGGTTTGTGTGTGTGTGTGGAGTGCCCGATTGCTCGAGCAATCGGGTTTTTAAAGAGGTGTGGTCCGATGGAAATTTCCGTCGGACCACTTCACCTTTTCTGATATTTTTTTAAAACAATTTCAGAAAAAAGTGTTGTCCGATGGAAAATTCCGTTGAACCACTTATTTTTAAAAAAAATTCAAAAAAATTGAAAATTTTGAAATTTCAAAAAAATTCAAAATTTGAAATTTCCAACGGAAATGCCTGTCCGTCGGAAAATTCCGTCGGACAGACATTTTTTCAAAAAAACCCTGCAGCTTTTCTCGGGCAGAGAGAAGTTGAAAAAATCAGGTCGGGCCGACGGAATATTCCATGGTATTCCGTCGGAATTCTGACGGAATACCACTAATCCGTCGGAGTTTCCGACGGAAATTGGGTCCGTCTTCCCCTTCTGTTTTCCCTGTCCTTCCGTCGGCGTGTCCGTCGGCCTTTCTGACGGCCTAACTTTCCGTCGGAAAAGCATATTTTTTAGTAGTGAATGTTAGTAAAATAATTAGAATGATAGTAAAATTTTAGAAGTATGATTACTATGATTGTTCATGATGAAAAATATGTTAATATCCTTTAACATTAATTTGTGAAATTGGTTGGGTAGTGAAATTAATATGATTAAATTTAAATATACTTTGGCATGTTAGTAAAGTTATTATGATTAATTGTAACGATTACAATGTTAATAAAGTAAATTATTCATGGACATGCTAATATCATTGAGTAGGACTTGAATATGTGAAATGGTTAAATAAATTTGCAACTATTGGCATGTTCGTGAAATTAGAATTGAACATTATGACAACATATTACAGAATATGACATGAATAGATGTTAATATTATTTTGCTAATAACATTAGTATTATTTTGTAAGTTAGATTTAGTAATTTTAATTAAGCACTTTTGAAATTATGTTTTATTTTGGAATATGTATGATATTATTTTTGTGTGTGTGTGTGTTTTGTTGTTTTTTGTTTTAATTTTTGTAGAGTACTTGGTGGTTCTCTTAATCAAGAGCCAAGTGGAGCAAATTGTGAGTACAAATTTCTTTAATAAGTATAATAAATATAAAATGATAGGTTTGTGAGATTAATATAATTAAATGTAAATACATTTTCACATGTTAGGTAACTAAATATGATTAATCATAAATGTTGGATTGTTATAAAATAATTAGAATATCCTTGAATATGACTCGAATGTTAGTAAAATAATTAGAATGGTAGTACAATTTTGGAGGGATGATTAGTATAATTATACATGATGAACAATAGGTTAATATCCTTGAATATAAATTGCGAAATGGTTAAATAAATTTATAATTTTTGGTTCATTAGTGAAATTAATATGATTAAGATTAAATATGTTTTGACATGTTAGTAAAATTAATATGATTAATGGTAACTATTAGAATGTTAGTAAAATAAATTATTCATGGACAAGCTAATATCCTATGACTTGAATATTTGAAATGGTTAGATTTATAACTATCGGCATGTTAGTGAAGTTAGAATTGAAAATTATCACAACATGATACTAAATATGACATGATTGTATGTCAATAAGATTTAGCACTAAATATGACATGATTGTATGTCAATAAGATTTTGCTAACTAAAATTAACATAATTTTGCTACTAAAACTAATATGAATTGGTTATAGATTATATGTTACTATTTCATGTTTAATAAGTTGAAATATGATTATATGATTATATGTTAATATGATTATATGTTACTATTTCAAGTTTAATAATTTGAATATGATTATATGATTATATGTTAGTAAAATTTATAAATATATCACATAATTTGAATATAAAATATATGAGAATATGTTACTAAATAGGAGTAATTAATAAATTAATATAATTAATTAAATTTGTAGGTGATAATTGTAGCTGAAATATGGATCCTTGTACCCCCTATACTTTATGAACTTACTTGAGGGAGATGATTCACCATGTGTTGGGGGGAATAGTGCTAACTCGACTCCCCCAACTAATCCCCATATGTCTTACCCCCCATATTCATTATTAAACTACCGTCATTTGTCGTATCATACATATTACCCACCATAATCTAACCTGGTGAATTCAAGTGGTAGCTCAAGTCATAATCCCTGAAACTATTCTTCATGTTATTACCTCTACCACATAATGACTCCCAAGATGTGGCTAATACTGAGTACCTATATTATGCTCCATAATATCCTCGACCACCTCCTAACCCAAATTATTTTTCGGGCACAGGAGGGGGGAGCAACTCCACATCCTCATCCACAGCAACCAGATTGATGGCTAGGTTAGGGCACTCTGGGATGGATATTGACCCCATTACTGATAAGGAGGATGTAGAGAGTAGTTGGGGGGTATTTGTTGGTGCAAAAAAGTGGACAGTTGAAGAGGACCAACAACTAATACATGCTTGGATTAATTTAGACATGGACGCCGTTGTCGGGGTTGATAAAAAAATGTCTAGCTTCAGCTAGGGTGGCCTCATTTTTTAATGAGTACTTCCCACAAACAAGCCTTGGCACATATTTTGAAGACGTGTGATAGCTGATGGCTCTGGTACTCCCCCTCATCAATAAATAGACGGGTATTTGGAATTGAAATGTACTAATCACAATGGGTGGAGTAAGGCTATAATTATGAAGAAGGCCTATAGGCTATATACTGATCATACAAGAAAGAAATTTGATTTGGAGCATTGGTATGAGATGCTCAAGGACCAATCCAAATGAAAGACGATATGTGATCCAGCTAAGTCAACATCAGGATCATCTAAAATATCTAATCCTGACAGCGAAAAGCCAGGGGATGAATATGTGGGTTGGAGTGGCCACCCCAAGCGGAGGAAAGCTGCGAAGAGAAGGGGCAAAGAAAAGGCTAACAACACCATTGTTGAGTTACTCACTAGCCATTTCAAGCAGTTTGGCATAAGCAACAACGAGATGACCCAAATCTTCAAAGAATTGGTCACCGTAGTTGGCAAAAAGGCGACAGTTGCAAAGGACGTCATTTGCTTAAGGGATGAAGAACAGGCTCATAAGTTTATGATGCAGGAACACAAGGTGACAGTGTATGAGGATAGAATAATGATTGTGGACACCTCAAGGATAACTCTGAAAGATGTCGCTTATTATTAGTTGAGGAAAGTTGCAATCCGACGTAAAAGATTGGGGCATTCATTATCAAATGAGTAATATGTCTACCCACCCCCTTATTAGATAGATGCCAATGAGTCCTTAGCTCATCAATAGGTAGTAAGCTCTTATTGTGTAACTTTGATTTAGCATGTGCTGTCTTAATATTAAATGTTATAGTCATGTTTCTTATAAAATTGCTAATTATTATGCCCCTTGTTTAGTCAAATCAGTATTCTTCCTTACCTTGATGTTAAATCATTATTATGTTACACATGTCGTTTATCATGGACAATTTCAATGTTGATAAGATACCCCTTGAGGAAGAATCCTCCTTCTCGTCCTCCTTCTCATCCTCATCAGGCCGTTTGAGTTTCGTAATCAACGATTCAGATGGTGGTATCATTTGCCCGCTGTGCAAATCAACAAGGTCCGCAACAACATATGGTGTTCCTTCTATAACTCAGGCTAGCATCAACAGAGCTGACACCTTCAGCATTAAGGCCTCAAGTAAACAAAAGATGCATTAAGAGAGATAGAGAACAAGTCCAAGATCGCTTATACAAAGACTACTTCACAAAAGATTCAATCTACAACGAACATCATTTTTGTTGTAGATTTAGAATGCGGTAGCACTTATTTCTCCTCATTGTGGAGGTGCTTGGAAATCATTCTTGAGTACCTCCAGTTGGGGTATGATGAGATCGAAAATGGTGGGTTGTCGCCATTAGCCTAGTATACCATAGCCATGAGGTAAGATGCGATCGAAAAGCGTGGGTTGTCGCCATTAACCTAGTGTACCATAGCCATGCAAATGTTTGATATGGTATAGCGGCCGATTGCGTGGATGAGTACTTGAAGATTGGTGCAAGCATCACACTAGAGTGCATGAAGAAGTTTACCTTAAGCGTCATTGAGGATTTGGGGAAGAGTACTTGAGAAACATAATTAAGCTAATGTTGATCGGTCATTGCAAATTGCTGAAGCCCTGATTTTTCCTTTGGGAAGTATCGATTGCATGCATTGAGAGTGAAAGAATTGTTCAGTGGGTTAGAAGACACCATTTCAAAAGAAATTTTATAAGGTGTCAACTATCATCCTTGAAGTCATTACATCATACTACCTTTGGATATGACATACTTTCTTCGGTTTGGCCGGAAATCTGAATGACATGAACGTCCTTGACCACTCACTAGTTTTTCAAGAACTGTAAGAAGATCAGGCTCCTAAATATGAGTATGTTGTCAATGACTATGATTGCGAGATATGATATTTTCTTTTGGATGAAATTTATCCGAAATGGACAACATTCGTTATAACTATCCCATTTTCATAAGGTTCGAAGGCCAAACTCTTTGCTAAACATCAAGTGTTGTTTAGGAAGGGCGTTAAGCTAGCCTTTGGTGTATTGCAAGCTCAATTTACCATTGTACGTGGCTTTTTCCGGTCTTACGGAGGAAAAAGACATTGGTGTTATAATGAGAGCATGTGTGATACTCCATAAGATGATTAGTGAGGATAAATGGGATAACTACAAGCTAGCATTTGACTATAACATTATGGAGGGTACTACCTCAGTGCCGATTTTTGACCATGAGGGTCATCCATACTATGAGATGTACTTTCAAAGATCAACAGAAGTTTGCACCCTGGACACACATGCACATCTTCAGACACACTTGATTGACTAAATATGGAAGCAAAATTTGGGCCACGACAAAGATGATAGTTGAATGTTTCTCATATTGTATTTTTAAAATGTTGAACTATTGTATTGTTTTTATTGGTAGTTGACTGTCCTAATCAATGTATCTTTTTTTAAAATCGAACTCCAATAATTTTTTTCTTTTTGTATATCCAGCATGTATATTGTTTTTTAAACTGAATGTTAAGCAAGGTATTTTTTGATTTTTTTTATTGAACTCTTGTAATTTTTTTTTAAGCATGTGTATTTTTGAAGTCAACCTCTTGTATTGTTTTTCTAAAAAGAATATAAGATCTTTTAATTAATTGTGTTATCAAATTATTATGTGTTAAATTCTTTTTCATCAAAATAATATAGCCAAATAACAAACCAAAACATAAAAATGAAAACAATTAATGCTTGTTTGTGGGGACATAGATATTATTTTATTTGGTGAGATAAAGTGGTAAGCCTTGAACTGAAGAAAGGAAGACTTGTGAGGTAAAAATTTGGTTAGAAGCTGATGTGGAAGTACTAGACCTCCAGTGGTGAGCCAAAAATTTGGCTCATCACTGAACATGCTCTTAGATTTCTCTTTGGACTTCGGATTTAGTTAGAGTTATGTAGTTATGGACGTTTTAATCATTTGAGTATACAGTTTTGTTCTCATTGTGAAGTTATTACCATGCTTGAAAAAGCAATGATGGATTTGATATGCAACCAAATTAATGCGGATATCCACAGACTACAATGGACTAATTTGTCTTTTCAAAATTTTTTTTCCATAATTGATATCATTTGATTGAGAAAATAAGAAAAAATGGTGTCTTTGACTCGGTTGGTTGACCGGAAACTTGCAAAATTAAAATACGTGTGACTCATATTCTATCCGAACCCGAATTACACATGACTTGTATTCACCCAAAACTGAAATACACGCCACGAGTATTTTGCTTGCCTAAATTGACAAGTGTACTCACAGACACACTAGGTGAGCCAATCTTTCCCAAACAAACTGGATTAGCAAAAGCCTGATTAATCAAACCAACAATTCAAAAATGCTACCTAACGATGTTTTTCCAAAAGAGATGTGTTTCATTGACCTGACAAAAATTGACCCTGAAAATCCGACCCCAACGTGCCCAAAGATTTTGGATTTTGGACACAATTTTCTCGACCTGAGCCCTAAACAAACCGAACCCAACAAACTCGCAATTTTTTTGGATCAAAACCCAACTTGAACCTGAACCCTCCCGCTCAACCCGAATGTTATATCTTTATTTTTTATTTTTTTAATTTTTTTCCCTTAGTAATAATAGTTTTTCATTATAACGAGTCAAACCACTCTGAACCGTTAACATACTTTAGATGGGTCAACTCATGAATGACCCAACTCATTATTAGTATTTTGATATACGGGCCAACCCATCCAAACGTGGCTCATCGTCCCCACCCGTACGTGACGTTCATATATCATATTGAAAAGCTTGAATATTTTTGACATTCGTTTAAGAAATTACAATTACAATGCTTGTTTATTAAATAGAAATAATTTTAAGTAATAAATATGTCGAGATTTTGACTTTGACAAAATAAGAAATACTTTACTAAAAAGGCGCTCTAAATCCGTTGGGTTGATCCGAATCCCGTAAAACCAAAATACGTCTGCCCGTATTTTATCCAAACTCGAAATAAATTCGATCTGTATTTTATCCGAACCTAAATACACCCAACTTGTATTTAATCCAGCTGTCCAAACTGATAGGTCTAATTTTCAATTATATTCCAAATTTAAAGCCATCCGCAATCTGTATGCAACTGAAGATATTAACGACATAGTAGGCCCAAGACTACCGTGCTATATGTAGGCCCAAAGTTACAAGCTCAATCCGCAACGAAAAACTCCAGCTCTATGCTTTCCTCAGTAGCCGCAGCCCTCCTGCGCCGACTGTCCAAGGTTTCCACAGTTGCCAACAGCCTCCACTAACGTCGCCAACGACTACACAACTAGAAATGGTTAACTGCAAATAGCCTCAATGCTTTTACATACATACATACATACATCTATCTATCTATCTTAGAGTTGAGAAAAGCTGACCCGACACGATTACCGACCCAAACCCGACACGAAGTTAAGTGGGTTTGAGTATAAATTTTTGACCCGTTTAATTAAATGGGTTGACACGTTCAACCCGTTTAATTAAATGGGTTAGGTTCAGGTCGAGATTATCGACACGAAAAAGTACCTATTTAACCCGTTTAATTAAATGAGTTACATAAGTCAACTCAGTTTTTTATTTTTTATCTAGCCATTTCCTTTTTATTAGATAATTAAGAATATAAAAATTTTTAGAAACTATGAATTATGATGAATCTTTGGAATTTCAAAGAGAAATTATTTAATGTGATATGTAAACTTAATTTTTAACACTGTAATTACGTATTAGATGAAAATATTAAATGCGTAAATAGTCAATTAAGCGACTCAACTTGACCTGTTTATCTTAAACGAGTTAAGCGGGTCAACCCGTTTAAAAATTAAATGGGCACAGGTCAAGATTTTTCAACCCGTTTAATAAACGGGTTAGGTTTAGGTTGAGGAATTCTCAACCCGTTTAAGTTCGACACGAATACGAACCCGACCCGACACGACCTATTACCCAGCTCTAATCTATCTATCTATCTATCTATATACACACACAGAGACACAGACACATACCAAATAAATACTTATTAATAACTAAAAATTAATTATGATGCTAACAACTAAAAATGTAAAATGTTTATCTACAAACAGCCGAAATGCTAAAATGTATACTAAATAATTGCTTATCAATGTGTACACATCAACTATGACACTGACACTAAGTTAGTTATCTCAAATACTGAAAAATATTTATCTACACCCCATCAAAATGTTTATCACCATCTACAACGTAACATGACTGTAATACTAACAGTAATCCCCATACTAAAGAAAACTCATCAATGGACGCCAAACGATAACCAATGTCCATTTAATCTTCGCTTCGCCAATGACTGTAAGACATTCCAGAACAGAACGATACCCTAGCTGTAGAAAGCGTGAACCCCTAATTTAAAAATTTGTTGTGAAAAATTCGAGAAGAGTGAAGACAGGAGAGTGAGAAAAGAGAGAAGATTGACTTAGAGTTGGGAAAAGCTGACCCGACACGATTATCGATCCGAACCCGACACGAAATTAAGTGGGTTTGGGTATAAATTTTTGACCCGTTTAATTAAATGGGTTGACAC
>JACYFF010031958.1:19255484-19275250 GCA_017589665.1 Selenicereus undatus | reverse complement strand
GATTAGGCGAAAAAGGCATGTAAAAGGCGACAAATTATCGCCTAACACACACCATAATGTCATTCCATATACCAAACTCTTAAAGTTAAAATGATAAGCATGATATAAGTTGCAATATTTTTGATAATATTTGTGATAATCTTTATGATATATTTTTGACATTGTGGATATATCTTGCAATCTTATCATATACTTTAACTAGAGATCTTGTCACCAAATAAAAGGTCTAAGGTTAGGACTCTTGGTGTATTTGTACCCAGATAGCCGTGATGATGAATGAAGAGCAGTAGCAAGCATTCTTTCTCATTACTTTCTTCCATGCTTGCTAATTTGACAAAAAATAATATTTCACATACCTGTTTTTTACCACTCTACTTGCAGTCGTTTACCCACATTAGATGTTCCAACCCTTCCTCCTATGAGTTCATGGCTAACCTCCGTCATCAGGTATCCACCATCAACAAACACTCCAAGCTAAAGTCCAACCTCCCTTTGCACTTTCTTTGACCTGTAGTTACGCAACTTGCCTCACCCACTTCTTCTCCCATAATCATGCTTAATTGAAGAAATTGGGTTAAGATTTCCCACAATTTTGAAGCATAATTTCTCACTACCACACACTTTTAGGAGTATACTCAGTTATGGAGAGAGATCGAGACACAGAGAGAGAGAGAGAGAGAAAGCATCTATGTACTTTGCATAAACCTTCGATTTAGAACACGGTGTAGGATGGCTTATGATTTTGCTTGCAGGTTTTGGTGGAGAGAAAGAGTGACAACCATCAAGTAGAGAGAGAGAGGGAATAGTTACTCATCAAGGGTATTTGGGTCATCTAACTTGCTTTTGCTTTTCCACCTATTTGTCATTCCCTCCAAAACCAACACCCGTTTGTTGCAAAAAAGAAAAAAGGGGTTAGTTTGACCCTTGTTAAAGTATGACCCTCTTATAAATTTCCTATTAATATTCCCCCCCCCCAAAACCCCTTTGGGGGAAATATCCAACTTTGTTTTGTTATATATCATATATACTTATGTGAAACCACAGTCTCCATCTCAAAAAACAACTTTACACACGTTGATTGTTCATATTTGCACTTAAATCGTTGTTTTTGGTACAATATAATATGGAGAAGATATTGAAAAATTTGTTTTTCATAAAAACTATCATATGGCCCGAAGTAGTTGGTCATGGTCAATTTCATAAGCCCATAACTAAAAACACCAATAGAAATTAGTCATAAGTTGGTCAAAGGCAACGCTACGGGGATGTAAGAGCCTCTCCAATGGTTGGCTCGTGCAGAGAGAGTGGCAAGGGGTGAGCCGCGAGGCTCATCGCTACCTCATAGCGGACGGCCTGAGCCTCATGGCTCGTCGAGCCACTGCGGGATGCGAGGTGCACTAGGACATTTTTTTTTGTGATGTAGCGCCCTGAAACGATGTCGTTTCAGGGCATTAACTAGTTTTTTTTTTTTTGACTTGTGTATAGTGCCGAAAAAAGGAAATTTCTGAGGCATTTAAATGTTGGGCTGTTTTTTGGCAGAGAAACGTTCAACGTCTCTTTGCCATTTTATTTATTTGGGTAAATTTTGTCTGTAAATTTTCAAAATTTGTTCATAAAATTCACACCTACAAATCTATCTCATCATCTTCAAAAAAATTTGTGTAATTTTCTCTCTAGTGAGGTATTTTACCAAGGAAGCAGTGAAGAAATTGGTAAGAATTTATATGTTTAATTGTCTTAAATTCTTAATTTTGTATATTTAAAATTGAAAATTTTAATTTCTAACATTTTTGTTATTTGTATTTGTAGAGAAGTTCTTGGTGCTCTATTTTAATCAAGAAAGAAGTGAAGCAAATTGTGAGTAGCAATTTAATTTTTAATTTGTTGGAAAATATTGTTATGTGGTAGTTGATATGGTAATGTTAAAAGGTTTATATGCTATTAATATAGTAGCTATGATAGGATAAATATAGTAGATAGAATAATTTAAAATGATTAAATATTATTTGTGTAAATGTGAGATAATTAAAATCTGATTATATGTTGTGATTATATGTTATTAACTTAGCTATATGATTATATATTTTAGGAAACATTATGAGAATAAGGTTTTAAATATTACATTATGATATGATCATGTAAATATTTTTAGGCATGTTAATGAAGTTAGACTTATTGAATTGGTAGTTGTTAAAATGAATATATTTGTAGAATATGTTTGAAAAAATTATGAGACTGTGTTTATAAATATAGTTGGTAGAATGGTTGTTAATAGGGCTGAGTAGGATTGGGTAGCCGGTCCATTTTATGGAGCCGGTCCTGGTCCCAGTTGGAGCCGGGTCCAGAATATTTGAAATTGGTCCCAGAACTGGTTGGGACTGGGTCCAAATTCGGGTTCCTGGTTCCTAATTTTATCCTATTTTGTTTTATTTCATTTCATTTAAATTTTTCGCTTGTGGTTGTGACTTTATGACAGAACTAATACACCCAACAAGCTAACTAATCGATCGTTCAAAATCAAATTTAATAGAGTCGCTGCTAGACATTTACCACACATTAAAGTCCAATTGGTTAGCTAATAAATAGCATTTCATTTCATTCAAGTATATAGAAAAAATCATTTTTCCATAGTATTATACATTAACAAAAAGATTTCGTAATATCAATGTATAGTGGGAAATTATGGCGGCATTGGAAGAATAACACCTAATGTCAATGGGTAATCGGATAACTCAGACCTTAAAAAAAAAAAAAAACTAATTGGACTGGGTAACCAGGTAATGAGTCCAGTTCTGATTCCAAGTTTTTAGGAGCTGGCTCCGGACCGGGTAGCAACTGGTTCCACACCGGGTTAGGGTATAGACCCGACGGGTCTAAACCGGGTCCTAGTTCAAAGCTGGGTACCAGGTTTTTTTGCTCAGCCCTAGTTGTTAAAATGAATATAGTTGGTAGAATATGTTATGAAATTATAAAAATGAATATGCGTTTCGAAAAACATTATGAGAATATGTTTGTAAATATGACATGATTAAAATTAATTATATGTTGGTAGAATATTTTTAGGCATGTTGGAGAAATTAGGTATATTATAATGTAACTTATTCAACTAAATATAGTAAGTAGGATATGTTACTAAAATGAATACGTAAATGACTATGATAATTAAAACGAATATGTTACTTCATAAAACAATCACTGGATTGAAAATAATGAATTTATTGATTCAGGCTTCTTCGGCCCACGGTTTACTTGGTCCACAAGGAACTCTCTGGCTTCAAAAAAATTTTCCAGGTTGGACAAAGCTTTGGGTAGTCACATGTGGAGATCAAGATTTGAAGAGGCTAGAGTTCGGCATCTTGTACAAAACCATTTTGATCATAGTCCTGTCCTTATATCTCTTCATGGCTTCACACCCATTGACAACATCCGACGTCCGTTTAAGTTCCAAGTGGCTTGGTTATCCCACGAGAAATTTGAAGATTGTCCGCTTGCAAATTGGAAAAATGACTTCCCACTTTATCCCCTCCTGCATTATTTTGCAGTAGCCTTCTCGGCAACCTTTTTAAACGAAAGAATCAAATGTGGGCTTGTTACCGATTTTGTAATTATGTAAATTAATTATTGTACAATCTTTTGTTATCTTTAGTTTCTTTGATTAGGGATTATCTTTTCCTTATTTCTAGTTGCTTGGAAAATAAGCTAGGGCAAAAGGCCACAAGACTTGTATATATATGAAATTCTTGTACATGATTATAAACGGAAGGAGAAGCAGGTGTGGTACTCATTCATCTAGAAACTAAACCTGTTCATGGTATCAGAGCACAAGCCGTCGTCCCATATACTAAATCTAAGCAACGCCTCATGTCTAACAATGGAGGAAAGAAGAAGTTTGTCATTGAGACACATTCACCATACTATTTGCATCCCTCCGAAGGTCCCGGGATGTTGATTACGGCAGTAGTATTCGATGGAAAGAACTACGACTTGTAGGAAAGAGCAGTACGAGCGGCATTGAAGGCTTAAAATAAATTGGTGTTTATTGATGGCAGTTTGTGTAGGCCGGAGAAGAAGGACGATGAAGAATTCTCGGAGTGCCATGCTTGGGATATGGTTAACTCAATGCTATGTTCCTGGTTGCTTAACGTCATAGAACCAAGGCTTCGAATGAGTGTAGCCTACTTGGACACCACCAAGATCATGTGGGATGATCTAAAGAAGCGGTATGGCACAACGAATACCCCTCGGATCCACCAACTTAAGGCAGATATAGCGAACTGCAAGCAAGGAACTTTGGAAGTAGGCGAATTTGATTCAAAGCTTGTGAGCCTATGGACTGAACTTAACAATTTGGTCAAGGTTCCAGTGTGTACGTGCAACAGGTGCCAGTGCGGAGTTGTAAGCAAAATATTGGCAATGTACGAGGAGGACAAGGCCCATCAATTTTTGATGGGGTTGAACGAAGATTCGTACTCCACCATAAGGAGTCAGATATTGGCGCTCGATCTGCTTCCACCACTTGACAGGATATTCAACATGACGCAGCAAGAGGAAAGCCACAAGAAAGTGATGATCGCGAGAGACAGCCGAGTCGAGTTAGGTGTGGTTTTTGCGGTGAAAGAACAAGGACGTGTGTATGAGAGAGGAGCTTGCAAAATTTGTGGCAGATTCGGCCATGAAGAGGCGGTCTGTTACGAGGTAATTGGGTACCCATCAGGATGGGGGATTCGTGGGCGTGGAAGAGGCAGCAGAGGAGGACGAAGCAGCAAGCCGGGTCGAGGAGGAAGTAACGCAACTGGGCGTGGATTAAACCGAGAAGTGGCCTCAGCTACTCTTCACGGTGAGGCAGCAACAGGAGCAGGCCCAATTACAAGGTCAGGCCCAGAGGGTGAAATAGCAGAAGCCAACAGTAGCAAGGCCACAAATCAGCCCATTATTCCTGGATTGACTACAAACCAAGTCCAGAAACTGCTCAGCCTCATTGATGCGCCACAGCCCGGGTACGAGAAACTAGCAAGTAAAACCATGTGGATGTTGGACAGCGGAGCATCGTGTCACATGGTCGGGGATGGGTCCATGTTGAGTAACACGAAGCAAATTACTCCGGTGGCGATTGGATTGCCTAACGGTGCATACACCGTGGCTAGTGAGATGGGTCTAGCCAACTTGGGAAAGGATATAAAATTAAAAGATGTTTTATATGTGCGAAATTTAAAGTGCAATCTTGCATCAATCTCAAAATTATGCAAACAGTTAAATTGTGCAGTGACGTATTTTGATGATTTTTGTGTGATACAGGACCGCACTTTGAGGACTTTGATTGGAGCGGGTGAGCAACGAGAAGGGGTCTACTATTTCAAGTACACACCGATCCAACAAGTTAATGTGGTCAAGGCAAGTTATTTGTGGCACAGACGACTTAGACATCCCTCAAGTGAAGTCCTCTCCTTTTTTCCTGATGGTTTAGGCATAGATAGTGGATCTAATAAGCATAGAGAAGAACTTTGTGAAATTTGTTTCCATGCAAAACAGACTCGCAATCAGTTCCCTATTAGTAAGAGTAATGCTAAAGAAATTTTTAATTTGATACACTGCGATATTTGGGGTCCTTATAAAGTTCCCTCAACATGCGGTGCCCATTATTTTCTTAGCATTGTTGATGACACAAGTAGGGCAATGTGGGTGTATCTAATGCAAGATCGAACCGAAGCATGTAAGCTTCTTAAAAACTTCATTGTGATGGTGAAAAATCACTTCAATAAAGGAGTAAAAGTGGTCCGTAGTGATAATGGGAGTGAATTTACATCAAGCCTAATGCAAGTTTTCTATCAGGAGCATGGAATTTTGTGTGAACATAGTTGCGTAGATACACCCCAACAAAATGAACGAGTTGAGCGTAAACATCGTCATATTTTGAATGTGGCAAGAGCACTTAGATTTCAAGCTAATTTGCTGATTCATTTTTGGGGGGAATGTGTGCTTACAACAGTTTACTTGATTAATCGGACTCCCACCAAATTACTGAAAGGAAAGTCACCCTATGAAGTTCTTTTCCATGAGAAACCATCTTACGATGCAATACGAGTCTTTGGTTCCTTATGCTTTGCACGAAACAACCCAAGAGCCAAGCATAAATTTGCATCAAGAAGTCGAAAATGTGCATTTTTGGGATACCCGTTTGGCAAGAAGGGATGGAGAGTGTACGATTTGGAGACGGAGGAAATTTTTGTAAGTCGGGACGTGGTGTTCTGTGATGACACTTATCCTTTTGCTAATAAACTTGAGGCTATTGATTCAGAAAATGAGCAAAGAAATATCAGTGGGTTGCCACTGGTGACTGATGATGGGCCTAAGCCCTGCCGTGAGAAGGAAGCCCAATGCAACAGCTCTGGCGATATGGGGAGTCTAGAAGAAGAGGGCCCAGACTATTTGGGCCACCGTGATCAGCTGGAAGAAGACGAGATTGAGACAGAAAGGGGGAGTACGACGGGCAAGCCAGCAATGGAGCATGATTTGGGCCAGGCTGCAATGGATGTTCAGCAGCAAGCTAAGGTAGGATCTGAGGCGCCAGTCTCTTCTTCACAGCCCACCATGAATTCAAGCTCTGTTTCTAGGTCCACGACGATCCGCAATCCAAGAACCAGACGGAGTCCAGCCCACCTTCAAGATTATATTTGTTACACCTTAAGTGCTGATGACCCTCTCTCGCTCGCACACCGGCTTCAAGATGACTCCTCAGGTACGTGCTATCCCGTAGCTAACTATGTGACTTGCACCAATTTTTTTGATTCACATAAGAGGTTCTTAGCTGCTATTACCAAAGTGATAGAACCCAAGTATTATCACAAAGCCACCAAGGATCCCAAGTGGAGAGCGGCAATGGAAGAAGAAATTCGAGCTCTTGAAAAGAATGGCACTTGGGTGCTTTAAGATTTTCCACAAGGGAAGAAACCCATTAGTTGCAAGTGGGTTTACCGTGTAAAATATAATTCAGATGGCACTATTCAGCGGTACAAAGCCCGTCTTGTCATACGTGGTGATCATCAAATCGAGGGGCTTGATTATAACGAAACATTTGCCCTAGTGGCCAAGATGGCTAGCGTACGCTGTTTTCTGTCAGTTGCAGTGTCCAAGGGATGGGAACTACATCAGTTAGACGTCAACAACGCCTTCTTACCCGGAGACTTGGATGGGGAGGTATATATGAAGTTGCCACCGGGTTTACATGCGACTCCCCCACCAAAGTTTGCCGTCTTCAGAAGTCACTCTATGGACTTCGGCAAGCAACGTGACAGTGGTTTGCTAAACTTTCTTGTAAGTTATGAGAATATGGATTTGTTCATTCGTATGCCGATTACTCACTGTTTACCTACAGGAACGGGACCATATTTTTGGCATTTTTGGTATATGTTGACGACATCATTATGACGGGAAACGATTCTCAGGCTTGTGCCACTTTCAAGGTTTATTTAAATGATTGCTTCAGCATTAAGGATCTTGGGCCTCTCAAATACTTCCTAGGCATTGAGGTAGCTCGAGGACCTAAGGGTTTGTTCTTAAGTCAGCGTAAGTACGCGCTAGAAATCGTGGATGAATGTGGTCTGTTGGGTTCCAAACCCACTGATTTTCCCATGGAGGAAAATCACAAACTTGCTTTTGCTACTGGGTTACCTCTCATAGACACTGGCAGATACCGACGTCTTGTGGGTAGATTAATCTACCTTACGATCACGCGCCCAGACTTATGCTATGCTGTGCACATCCTTTCTCAATTTGTGCAGCATCCTTAAGCAGAGCACATGAATGCAGCATGTGGGGTTCTACGTTACATCAAAGGGACTCAAGACTGTGGGATCTTGCTCCAGTCAACTGGCGCATTGTAGTTGACTGCCTACTGTGATTCCGATTGGGGCGCTTGTCCACTTACCCGACGTTCCTTAACTGGATACTTGGTGACTTTTGGGGGTCACCTGTCTCGTGGAAAACTAAGAAGCAAACTACTGTCTCCAAATCATCAGCAGAGGCGGAATATCGCTCCATGGCCGCTGCCACTAGTGAATTGGTATGGATAAAATCCTTTCTCGCTTCCTTAGAAGTCTTCCGCACTTAGGCCATGCAGTTGTTTTGTGATAGCCAAGCTGCCCTTCACATTGCTAGAAATCCCATGTTCTATGAACGAACTATGCACATCAAGATTGATTGTCACTTCGTCCGTGAACGTTATCATTCTGGTGAGTTAAGTCTTTCTTATATCCCTTCTAAGATACAACCAGTGAATATCTTTACTAAGGCACTTGGAAAACGACAATTCCAATGTTTACGGAGCAAGTTGGGCATGGTCAACCTCCACACCCCAACTTAAGGGTGAGTGTTACCGACTTTGTAATTATGTAAATTAATTATTGTACAATCTTTTGTTATCTTTAGTTTCTTTGATTAGGGATTATCTTTTCCTTCTTTCTAGTTGCTTGGAAAATAAGCTAGGGCAAAAGGACGCAAGACTTGTATATATATGAAATTCTTGTACATGATTATAAACGGAAGGAGAAGCAGGTGTGGTACTCATTCATCTAGAAATGAAAGAATCAAATGCGGGCTAAACTACAAGGAACACAGATGAAAGTCATGCAAGGGCTTAACACCTTTCTCTTGAAATTGGAGAATCAGCTCCGCAATGAACTAGACATGATTCTTGACCAAATAGATGTCTTCTGGTTCCAAAAATCAAGAGTAGACTGGATACACGACGGTGATCAAAACACTCTTTTCTATAACTTATCTACAATTATTCGAAGAGGTTTCAATCGCATTGCTGTTCTTCAAGATGGCGAAGGAACATGGATTGAAGGGAAGGATGAGGTTCAGGCCATGGTAAGAAATTTTTTCGTGGAGCTTTTCTCGGACGACACCGGAAACTACCACGACTTTCCACTAACAGGTAACCTTTTTCCTCAACTTGGTGAGGATGATCTTAAGGCTTTGGAGCAACCATTTAATGGCCAGGAGATAAAAAAAGGCCCTCTTTGGCATTGACCCTCTCAAAGTGCCCGATCCAGACGGTTTTCTAGCTTTATTTTATCGACGTTTCTGGGAGATTACAGGAAACAATATTCCGCAACTAGCCCTTAATGTCCTTGCTGGATGTGAGTTCCCAGAAGGATTTAATGACACTTCCCTAGTTCTCATACCAAAAGTGGAGAATCCACAGCAGGTGACACAGTTAAGACCCATAGGCCTTTGCAATGTTGCCTACAAGGTAGTCTCAAAAGCCAATGTAAATCGCGTTAAGCCCATTTTAGATAAAGTGATCTCTCCAACCCAAACTAGTTTTGTTCCTGGCCGATAAATCACAGATAATATTGTCATTGTCCAAGAAATGCTCCATACCATGAGGAAAAAACAGGGCAGTGTTAGTTACATGGCTTTGAAAATAGACCTCAAAAAGGCTTATGATTGTTTGAGGTAGCCCTTTATCCGAGAAATCCTTCTAGACTTAAGGTTTCCTATCAAACTTGTCGAGGTGATAATGAGCTCCTACTCTCCCCATCTTTCAGCATGATTTGGGATGGTGCAAAAAACAAGCCTTTTACCCCGTCTCGAGGGGTGAGACAAGGAGATCCACTTTCTCCCTATTTGTTTGTGCTTTGTATGGAGAGGTTCAATTACATTATCGAGGATGCAAGTAAACAAGGTGGTTGAAAACTTGTTGTGGCAAGTCGGGGTGGTCCTCTCCTCTCTCGACTCTTCTTCACGGATGATTTAATTCTTTCTGCTGCTGCGACCATGGCCCAAGCAAGGGTAATAAAAATGCCTTGATCTCTTCTGTGCAGCTTCAGGTGAAAAAGTAAGCTACCAGAAATCCATGATCTACTTCTCTAAAAATACTGATAGCTTGATTGCTCAGAATATTTCCCATGAGTTGAACATGAAAGTTACCGAAGACCTCAGAAACCACCTTAGGATGCCTACGATTCATGGCCGAGTCACTTGACAAACCTTCCAACATAGCACGGAAAGGCTTGACAAAAAACTAGCTGGATGGAAATTGAAAATCCTATCCATGGCTGGAAGAGCTCTCCTTGTTTAAGCAACAATTTCAGCCATTCCGAACTATGCCATGCAAACTGCGAAAATCCCTCGGTTCATATGTGATGAGATTGATAGGAAAACAACTCGCTTTCTATGGGGCGGAAATGAGACTACAAGGAAGATTCATAATGTCTCGTGGAATCAGGTCACAAAAAACAAAATGATGGGCGGTCTCGGTTTCAGGTTTATGCGTGATACCGATGCAGCCTTCCTTGCAAAACTAGGATGGAGAGTGTTAGCTGAGAAAGACAAGCTGTGGTCTCAGGCACTACGAGCCAAGTACTGCAACAATCGTTGTGACACGGAGATGTTTGCATTGAAACAAGGTACCTCAAACGCCTAGAAAGGTGTCCTAGACAATGCTGATCTTATCAAACATGAAGTGCGATACGAAGTTAGGAATGGTATTAGAACTCTATTCTGGAGCCACAATTGGGTTACTAAATATTTCTTATCACAGGTGGCCACTAGACTTATTCCTCCCCATCTACTTCATGGTACAGTTGCAGATTATTGGGATACATCCACGGGTTGGAGATGGCATGACTTCTCTGACTTTTTGCAAGCGGAAACCCTGCAAAAAATTGCTTCTTGTATAATTTCTCTAGGTCCTGAAAATGATGACATAGTAGTTTGGGACGGATCTCCAAATGGAAAATTTTATTTCCAATCCACCATTCAACTTATGCATGGTGCTGTACATGAATCGACTGTTTCGTTCTAGAAAATTATATGGTCTTGCCCCATACCCCAGAGGATTCGCTTCTTCCTTTGGTTGGTGGCCCTCGATAAACTTATGTCGAATCTGAATAGGCTTACACTACAACATTCCGCCCAGTTAGAGACCGAAGCTTTTCGGTCTCTAAATGAAGGAAGTTGGTCTCTATTTAATTTTAGAGACCGAACAGAGACCGAAAAGCATCGGTCTCTAAATCTTTGGTAGCAATTCAAATTTAGAGACCAACTTTTAACACATTGGTCTCTACTTGAGACCAAAATGGGCTGGTCTCTAATTGAGACCAAATTTTCTGGTCTCAAATAGAGACCAAACAGCTCGGTCTCCAAAGCTGATCGGTCTCTAATTGAGACCAACTTTATTGGTCTCCAACTGAGACCACTAATTTTGGTCTCAATTAGAGACCAATCTATTTGGTCTCTATCTGAGACCAAAAATATTGGTCTCCATTAGAGACCAAAATGGGAAGTGGTAGAGACCGTAGGAGATCAGTCTCCACTCGAGATCGTGCTTTTCGGTCTCAATTAGAGACCAAACTGTAATTTCGGTCTCCAACACAGGCCAATGCCATGTCTAGCTACATTGGAGACCAAACTGTAATTTCGGTCTCAAACAGAGACCGCAATATCAATTTCAGTCTCTAACCTGGCCATATTTTTGCACTTATTTCAGCATGCCGAAATTGCACGTACGTTACACACAATTTGGACCAAAATATCCACCCAAATATCTACAATTTTGCATTCCAGGAGTACAACAGTTACAGCATTCAGTAGTTAACATACATGAAATTCAAAGCCCAAAGTTCCAGTACATTACAATGTTCACTAACGATTACAACTACACATACCTACATCTACAATGATGCCTGAGAGTTGTCCGCTCGGGTGGGATGGCCAAGCATCGCCGAGAAGCTATCAAATCGAGCATTGAGCTCCAACAGCCCAATTCGTTGCTCATCCATTTGCTTCCTTGTAGCTTCCAACTCTTCCCTAGTACTCCTCAACTCCTCCTCTGTTGAATGAAGTCGCGATTGAGTCATTTGCAGCTCATTCTGTGTTGCTTGCAATTGATCCTGTAGCTGGGTCACTATCGGGGAAGAATATGCTGATGAAGTGCCGCCGCCACTACGCCGGGACGGGATCGGTCTCTCAAACATAGCAGGACCCTCTCTTCCAAGTCCGTACACGGTGCCCTTCTCACTCCAGCCACCACTTGCCTTGAAGAACAAGTGATCATCTGCTGCAGAACCGTCTTGCACATCAGTTCCTACTTTCAGTTGCTCATACTTTTCCTGCATCATTGGAATGAGTTTAAAAAGGCAAACAAAAAGCTTATGTTCATATTTCAGTCATCTACCTTATATACGAATTATTGCTACAGTACTTACATAGACACTCTGTGCGTACGCATCGCACCAAATCCGCTGACCGCTCTCATCAACCTTTGAATGAGTGGTAGCGAATAACTCAGCAGCCGAAGGTCTTCTTCCAAGTTGCTTCGTCTATCATATGCACAAATATATTTTTTCATTGGCAACGTTTCAAAGTTAAGAGAATGTATTCCATTGACATAATTAACATTTTCGTACCAGTCTCTGAGCCCACATTGTGGCTGATATTGACCCTTGACTGTGCCCAATCTTAGCCTTCGGCCCCTCTATCTTATTCTTCCTATTCCGCTCCGACCGCTTCTTGAATTCCTCATCAGTTTCCCTCTTGGTCGATAATCCTGTGCGAAGACCATCCGTCATCCAAGGAATGATCTTCTCTGGAGGGTCCTTCAAGGCCTTGTGCACTATATCTTTCAGTCTGACACGCACCTTCTGCTGCCATTCTCTTCTGACTAAGTCCTCATGCTCGGGATCCTATTCGAATCGTTCCTGCACATGCATTTGACGACATTGCTTTAGAGACAAACATGTATAATATAATGTACATATTGGCGATTACTGTTATGAATACATCAATAACGATATCATTCTCACCTCATATATAAACACACACACACATACATACATACATACGTCTGAAAATAAACGGACAGAGTTCCGCCTTAAAAATGACAATAACCCAGGCTTAAAGCCATACATTACATCCCTGCAATGAATAAAATACAAAAGATATTCTCACGCTCAACGGGCCACACGCCTGGAGCACACCAAGTATACATCTCAACGGATCACACATCCGGAGTATCGGGGTTTACATCCAAAAAAAAAAAAACGGAAAAGAAACTCAATGTGTATGTCGCATACATGTTCGATGAATTTATGTATATATATATATACACACACACATCTATACACATATATGTATATGTATGTGTATATGTATATGTATATATATATATATATATATATATATATACACGTATATACATATACATCTAGAAGGAAACGGACAGAGTTCCGCCTTAAAATTGACAATAACCCAGGCTTAAAGCCATACATTACATCCCTGCAATAAATAAAAATACAAAAGACTTTGTCAAGCTCAACGGGCCACACGCCTGGAGCACACCAAGTACGTACACACATATATATACAGGCACATACATGTACACATATATATATTTTTATATTTATATGTATTTATATATAAAAGTGCTAGGACCCTACTTGAACAAGTTATTGACATCAAGGAGGGAGGCACAACCTGACACTCACATGAAACGAGATAGTTAGGGAAGAAAAAAACCTAGACCGATCGAAGCTTCAGTTGGCTTGTAATAGCTTCCGCTCCCGCCAAAGTATTGAAACCCTGGAAAGCAAAGAACTGCTAGTTAGGCACATCAAGCTTTAGAAGGCTGACAAACTGACATTAAAATAATGTCATTGTTTTCTACCAAGTTCAAATTAGCCATAGCTTATGACATCACAGTGGGACAAGGGGAAAAAAATGGAAGCCAAGTACACAATCATATGCCTCCCTTTGCTGCTAATGTAAGGTCCCACTTTATTTATTTTCAGTTGCCTTTCTATTTTTGTTTTTTTGTTGTTTTCTACGCTCATTTTGTGATGCTTTGCACTGTGCATTACCCGAACTGCGTCCCCATCATGATTGTTGAAACAAGGTATGTTAATGCCTTTAGGATGCCATAATCAGAGAGGACTAAGGAGATTGGGGACGTCTTTTATCCCCAAAGTATAGAACATTCCCCCAACTAGCAGGGGGTAGGCTTTTTATCTTAACAATGGCCCTTAACTACACAAATCCCCCAGGACTAGATGGCTGTTGCCTACCCATTCACAATTGGATATTCCTCTTTAGGCTTTGATGTCAAATTACATGCCCTATGGAGCCCAGCAGAAAAATGCAGCATCTGGTGATACAGTTAAGTAGCAAGCAGAATACAATATGACCCTGTCAAACACCGAAACAGTTTAATTCGATAACTAATATGCAACTTGGTCACCAGACTTCTCTTTTCTCAGCCAAATGCCCCATACATTATTGTCATCGTTCCGTTTGAGATGTTCCTGTTTGAAACTTCAGACCACTGGCACCACAATGTGGATTCATACAAACCAATGCTTGCAGACATTTCAACGAACACATGGTGTGCAAATTAAATCAACTCTGGAAACAACCCAGCCGCAAGCAACTCCTACCCCAACGAAGCTATATACAGTTGTCATAACCCTAGAAACCTAGAACCAGCACTACCATTGACAGCAAAGAAGACCACTACGAGTGAAGACACACAAATGAGAGCACAACATTGGGAATGAACCAATAGCAGAGGCGATATGAGTTTGAAGCCATACCTTGGTGTTGTTTGGGGGGTTCGAAGAAGCAAGCGGAGACGGCGCAGCTGATGTGGGGCATCTGAAGCAGCAAGCTGAGGACGGAATTGAGTGAGTCAAAGGTTGAAGGAGCGAGCAGATCGAGTGAGTGAGAGCATAGAGTAGTGAGATGGGAGTGAGTGAGAGCAGAGAGCAGAGAGCAGAGAGCAGAGAGGTTGAAGGAGCCCGCGCTGGGTGTGATGTTTTTCTTCGAAATGTAGAGACCGACAATTTTGGTCTCTACTGAGACTGCGTTTGAGTTCTAGAAGCTTGGTCTGAAATTGGAGACCGAAATACAAAATTGGTCTCTAAATCTGAGACCAAAAGTCTTTCTCGTCTCTATTAGAGACCAATTTTGGACTTTGGTCTCTAAAATCTGAGACCAAAAATTTATTGGTCTCAAATGGAAACCAATTTCGGACATCGGTCTCTAATTGAACCTTGAAATCTGAGACCGAAACTTCATTTCGGTGTCTGAATTGATTTCATTTGGAGACCAATATATTTGTCGGTCTCTATTTTTTAGTCTCTTTTACACGGCCAGTGGGGAATGTATGAGTCCAAGATTTTTGGTCTCTAAGCCCAGTTGCAGTTGGAGTTCGAAATCTTTTCCGGGCTCTGAAATGGACTCCAGTTGAGACCATTCTTAGCGGTCTGTAAATTTTGGTCTCTACTTAATTCTTGAGACCGATTTTTTTCTTCGGTCTCTAAATTTCGGTCTCAACTGGACCGGATTCGCGTAGTGTTAACAGAGGATTAGCAAATAGCCCCAAATGCAAGTCATGCCCTCATAGTGACGTTGACGTGCTAGATATATTACGAGACTGTAAATTTGTCAAAGAAATTTGGGCCAAATTACTTCTAGTGACCAAACGATTCACCCCCTTTAAAGGACTGGTTCTACATCAATTTGGGTGACTTTGCATTCATGACTGGTAAGTGGGCAACAACCTTTGCCACTACTGTATGGTGGTTGTGGAAATGGCGTAACACTAGATGCTTTGTAGATGGTGATTTTATCCGGTACAAGCCAATCGAGTTTATCAAACATCAGAGTCGTGATTTCTCCAATGCATTTATGGAAAACAAGGATCCAGCAAGGGTGATTAATCCTAAACACAAAATCCTGATTCGATGAGAATTCCCTGGAGACAGTTGGCTCAAACTTAATGTCGATGGAGCAGCAAAGGGCAATCCGAGAGCTGCTGGGGGAGGAGGCCTATTGCGTGACCATCTCGGCAACTGGGTCCATGGCTTCTCTGCGAACTTCGGTGTATGTTCCTGTAAAGGCCGAATTGTCTGCCCTTCTTAAAGGCCTTCAACTAGCCTGGAACTTGAAGGTTAATAAGCTATAGGTTGAGTTGGACTCCCTTGTTGCTACACAACTAGTGCAACAACCTCGCAAAAATAACCAAGCTCGTTTCTTTATAATCAACGAGTGTCAGTCGTTAATCAACAAAAAAGATTGGGTGGTGCATCTTAAGCATTGTTTCAGGAAACAAATAGAGCTGCGGACTTCTTAGCTAAGGTAGGGGTGGCTCAACCTACCCCCTGGGTTGTGTACCCCCCCCCCCTCCAACAATCCTCTTTTGCCTATCCTCAATGAGGATAATATGGGTGTATTCTGGTAGCGCTTTAGATGAAATTAATAAATTCTTTTAGGGGCTTAGTCCCTCTTTCTCACCAAAAAGATAAAAAGATAAAAAAATGAATGTTTTCTTTTTTTAGTTTATGTTACTAAAATGAATATGTTAATAATTATGATAATTAAAATGAATATGTTACTTCATACAATAAATAATTTTCTTTTTTATATATGTTACAAAAATAAATATGTTAATGAATATGATAATTAAAATGAATATGTTACTTCATAAAATGAATGTTTTCCTTTTTTGTAGTATTTTTAACAAAAAGGAATATGTAAATGACTGTAATAATTAAAACAAATGTGCTACTTCATAAAATGAATATTTTTCCTTTTTAGTATATGTCACTGAAATGAATATGTTACTTATTAAAACAAAATTAGAAATTTTAGTAGATGTTACTATATTGAATATGTTAATAAAAATGTTACTTATTAAAATGAATATAAGATTGAACGTTATGACGTGGTTAAATGGTTAATATGATTTTTCTAACTTAAATGAATATGATTTGGTTCATGAAATTTAATTTGAATTCGATTATATATTTATATCTTAATATGGTTATATGTGACATGAGTATGCGCATGGTTAAATGAATGTATTCATTTGAATACGATTATATGATTGTATGATTGTATATAATTTTAGGCATTTGAAAATGTTTGTTTAGTTTGTAATGTCATTACCTTCATTTACTATAACTCATTAATATATTAATACGATTAATTATAAACTTGTAGGTGGTAATTACACCTGAAATATGGATCCTAACACCCCCCAACCTTTATTAGCTTGCTTGAGGGTGGCGATTCACCCCAAGCTAGGGGGAATAGCTAGCGCTACCCCAATTCCTGCTTACAATCCCCACGTGTCTTACCCCCCATATCCACCGCAGAACGACCACCATCATCCACACCATTCATGTTACCCACCACAACTTAACTCGAGGATTTCGAGCGGCTCATGTCAGAATCCTCGAATCTATCCTCCACCATATTACCCCCCAACACACTATGAATCCTTGAATGTGCACATTACTAAATACCCGCATTACCCTTCATAATATCCCTCGTCACCTCCTAACCGAAATCACCTTTATGCGGAGAGCAACTCCACTTCCTCATCTACACCAACAGGGTCAATGGTCGGGGTGAGCACTCTGAGAAAAATATTGAACCAGGTACTGATGAAGGGGATGTAGAGGAAGTAATAGAGGTAATATTGGTGGTGCGAAAAAGTGGACAATTGTCGAAGATCAATCACTAATAAGGGCGTGGGTTACCGTAGGCACAGGTCATATTGTCGGAGATGATCAAAAGAAGTCTAGCTTTTGGGATAGGGTGGCCTCAAATTTTAACAAGCATCGCCCACAAGGGGCATCGACACGTACTTCAAAGGCATGTAATAGCCGATGGCTTCGGTGCTACCCAATAGTCAATAAATGGACGGTATTATGTTGGAAGTGGAATGTAGTAATCACAGTGGGTGAAATTATGCTAAGATTCTACTAGAGGCCAACAGATTGTACACCGAGCATACAGGAAAGAAGTTTGAGTTGGAGCATTGGTATGAGATGCTAGGGCTGTCAAACAGGTCAGGCCGGGTCGAATTCGTGTTCGTGTCGAACTTAAACGGGTTGAGAAATCCTCGACCTGAACCTAACCTGTTTATTAAACGGATTGAAGACCTTGACCTATATCTGTTTATTTTTTAAATGGGTTGACCTGAAATTTACGCATTATCCCGTTTAATATAAATGAGTCAGATTAAGGTATCTGGTTACCTGTTTACCCGCTTAATATTTTGACTGAAATATGATTACCAAGAATTATAAATCAATTTTTTTGAGTTTAATATAGCATCATAATGCAACCATTGTCTATGATTTACAAGAACCACAATCACAAAAAAAATATCAACTTGATTAAACCCCACATTTTCACAATTCCCCCCCAAAAGTACATGATAATTGGGTAAACGAATCGACTTAGTTAATACATTTAATTAAACGAGTTAAATATGTATTTTTTTGTGTCAAAATTCTCAACATGAACCTAACCCAATTAATTAAACGGGTTAAATGTGGCAACCCATTTAGTTAAACGAGTTGAAAATCTTTATCCAAACCTACTTAATTTCGTGTTCAGTTCAGGTCGGTAATCGTGTCGGGTTAACTTTTGACAGCACTATGAGATGCTCAAGGATCAACTGAAATGAAGGGCGATAAGTGAACCACCTATGTCAGGGTCAGGATTGTCAAAAAGGTCCAATCCCGACATTGAAGATGCAGGAGATGAAGGTGTCGGTGGGAGTGAAAGACCCAAGGGCTAGAAAGCTATGAAGAGAAGGCTCAATGAAAAGGCTAACAACACCGTCGTTCATTTAGTCACAACTTAGCTGAAGGAGTTGAATAGTAGCAATACTGATATGAATCAAATATTCAAAGGCTTGATCATAACAGCAAAAGAAGAAAAAGCTCAGAAGATGATGATGAGGGAACGAAAGCTGAGGGCCTAGGAGGATGGAATAATTATGATGGACACTACAGCGATGACTCCCGAACAAGCGGATTATCATGAGCAGAGGAGAGCATAAATCTTGCAAAGGAGATCCGGGCACTCATAATCAACTCAATAATATGTCTCCCCTCCCACTTCATTATATAAATTACGAGAACTACGTAGCTCATCTTAGGTTGTAAGATCTTATTGTGTATCTTTTATTTTTCATGTGTTGTCTAAGACATGAGTTGGTGTAATCATGTTCTGATATAAATTTATGAAAATGAGCATGCCTATTATTGTTTAATAAAATGGTTACTCTTGTATACATTGTGTTTAATCATTATTATGTTGCACAGGTCGTTTGTAATGGATACTTTTAATATTGAAAAGCTGCCTGTTGAGGAAGAATCCTCCACCTCATCTTCATCAGATGATGATATCATGATACCCATTATAGGGGCTTTTAGTGTACGAAAAATTTATTAGTAATGCGTATTTTCTTAGCTTCATTGCTTTGTACGGTATAGAAAATCTACTCATAAATGAGTTCATATTTTTAAATTATATTTTAATCATCCATTTTTTTAAAATCAATTTTAATAATCTAGTTATTTCAACCTAAATGTCAATTAGTTTAACTAATAAAGATTTTCAAAACTAGAATAATATTAAAAAAATAGATCGTAATTACTGATGTGTTTGTACCAGCGCAGTTGTTATATTGAGGTTTATAAATTTAGTATAATAAGCTCACATGAGAACTAGTTATTTGAAAGAATTTCATTTTTGGTTTACACCATCCAAAGCCTATGTTATACTCTTAGGAATATATACTCCCACAAGTCATGTCAGCGTCACATATTAAAAATTATCTATGTGACAAATGCAAGCTGAATACACACACACACACACACACACACACACACACACACACGTAACAAATGAGAGTATATACTCCATGTGTATGATGTATATTATCTGCACCATCTATTATATATATA
>JACYFF010031958.1:19217710-19230484 GCA_017589665.1 Selenicereus undatus | reverse complement strand
ATATATATATATATATATATATATATATATATATATATATCTCCTCTGGACAATTTAGAGGGTATATAGCTCAATATGTCATCCACTCGGATGGTGTACAAAAGATAATTTCTCACCAACTTTTGATGGAACACCCTTACCAATTTATGGTGGTTTGTCCCTCAAGTGCTTCTATCACTTGATTGTTTGTGTTGTTGCTGTTGTTGCGGAAGAAGATTATGTCTCTATGTAAAGAGGTATTGGGAGAACTATAACCATAGAAAAAACCTCTCCTATGAAAACGCATCACTATTCGTAACTCTGAAACATAAGTTTTGAACCTTTCCTCAATTGGTTTTTCTCGTCTTTATTTCTCTCTCTCTCCTGTCCATTTTTCTTTGCTGTTTTTATTTTTGTAACTCTTACCAATTAAGGATGGAATTCTAACAATTCTCCCCCGTTTTGACTTAATTGGGGGCCATCACATCGGCACCTTTGTAACAGTTTTTAAACTTCTTGGTCGGTAGGACCTTCGTCATCATGTCCGACCAATTTTCATCAGTACAGACTTTCTCAAGCTATAGGAGCTTATCTTCTAATACTTCCCGTATCTAGTGATAGCGAACATTAGTACAGACTAAATGTCTTGCTCCTAGCCCAATTCGAGTTGGAAATTTCTCATCCATATAATCTCCTTACATGCTTCAGTAGCTGCAATATATTCAACCTCAGTGGTTGACAGGTCAACGCAGTTGTGGAGCTTAGATTGCCAGGACACTGCTCCCCTTACACAAGTAGTCAAATACCCAGAAGTTGATTTTCGAGAATCAATATCACCGGTTAGGTCAGCATCCATGTAACCCACTAACAAGGGTTTTTCTTGACCAAAACACAAACATTTCTTTGTTGTTCCTCTAAGATATTTCAATATCCATTGCACTGCTGTCTAGTGTTCTTTTCCTGGATTATTTAAGAATCGACTTACGACACCTATCGCTTAATCAATATCAGGCCTAGTGCATATCATAGCGTACATTAGGCTGCCAACAGCAGATTAATAAGGAACATTCTTCATTTATGCCTTTTCTCTCTCACTTGTTGGACTCTTCATACTTAGCCTGAAATATCCAGTAAGAGGTGTGCTAACATGTTTGGTCTTATGCATGTTAAATCTTTCCAATAATTTTTCAACATAACTCTCGTGGGATAACCACAATAACTTCTTTGATCTATCTCTAGTCATCTTCATCCTAAGGATCTTCTTTGCTGATCCCAAATTCTTCATGGCAAATGATTTACTTAGCGCCTTCTTTAAAGCAGAAATTTTCTCTGGATCATACCCAAAAATTAACATATCATCCACATAGAGCGACAATGTGATGAAATCACCACCATCATATTCCTTTACGAAGACACAATGGTCAATGAGTGTCTTCTTAAAATCATGCTTAGTCATAAAGGAATCGAATTTCTTATACCATTGTCTACGTGCTTGTTTAAGCCCATAAAGGCTCTTCTGAAGTCGGCACACCAAATTTTCTTTGCCTACAACTTCAAACCCTTCAGGCTGTTTCATATATATTTCCTCCTCTAGGTCACCATGTAAAAATTTTGTCTTGACGTTGAGTTGTTCTATTTCTAAGTCTAGACTGGCAGCTAGATCAAGGACAACTCGGATTCAAGACATTTTCACAACAACAGAGAATATTTCTTCAAAATCTACCCCTTTCTTTTGATTAAACCCTTTCACTACCAGACGAGCTTCATACTTGGGTCTTGGGTTATTCTCCCCATTCTTGAGTTTGTACACCCATTTGTTCTTCAAGGCCTTTCTTCCATTGGGCGATTCCAGCAGATTATATGTATGATTCTCATGCAAGGATTTCATTTCTTCTTGCAAAGCTTTCACCCATTCTACGTTATGGCTATTAACCATTGCTTCTTCATAACTTTGAGCTAGGCTCCCTCTCATCTGTGAGAGTTACATATTCATTTGCATTATACCTAGTGGATGGTCTTCTTTCTCTGGTTGATCCCCTCAATGGGGCTCTTCTTGAGATCTTTCCTTGGTAGATTCAGCATCCAATCTGGCCGACTTATCTTGACCTTTTTCTTGATCATCATTGGAGGACGAGGTAGGATTGTCGTTGGAGCTAGTCTTATTATTATTTTCAGTTGTGTCATCCCCTGCATTATCATGGACCATAGGGGATGGACTAGTATCTGAATCTCTAACAACTATGTGTTTAGGCTTTTCCTTTTTCAAATCTTCTATGGTTTGGTATTCAAAGAATACAACATCTCGACTTATTATAATCCTTATACTTACAGGGTCCCAACATCGATAGCCAAACTCATCTCTACCTGATCCGAGATAAACACACTCCCTTGTTTTCGAATCAAGTTTGGCTCGCTCGTCCTTAGGAATATGGATGAATGCTCGATAGCTAAACACTTTTAGGTGGTTGTATGATACCTTTTGATTGGACCAAATTTCCTCTGGGATAGCACCATCTCAAGGAACTAATGGTGAAAGATTTATTATGTCAATGACAGCCTTTACGGCCTCTCCTCAAAAGGACCTTGAGAGTTTAGTGTGAGAAAGCATGCATCGAACTCTTTCTTCGATTGTTCAATTCATTCTCTCAGCTTAGCCATTTAGTTGAGGTGTCTTCAGTGGCGTTTTCTCTGGTCGGATCCCATGAAACTTGCAATATGATTCAAAGGGACCGTGGTATTCTCTAGCATTGTCCGCTCGAACTGTAATAGCCCGACCCTAAATCATGTTTATCTATTTAATTAAGTCATGTTATTAATTTTTCACATTTAATTATCTCATTTAATCATCCCGGATAGGAGAATTCATTTTGGGGTCCACTTTGCAATTCGGGTTTCATTTACCGAAAATTTTCGAAAAAATTGATAGTAGGCCTCGATAATTATGATTTAAAAGATTTAATTATTTTTCATAACATCACCAAAAAAAATAAAATTCCGAGCTACGCAAAAATTTTATGGCAACGGAGTGTTCTAATTTCAAGCCCAACTCAATTGGGCCCAATTTTGGCCCAACAAGGTTACACCCCTTTTCACTTAGCTAATTACCATCATTAAGCTAATTATAATTAACCAAAAAATCTAGTTTTTGGAGGCTTTATATCAGCCAAGTAAATTACAAAATCATTTTCAACCAAGTAAACAAACATAAGACTTTCTTTCCTCTTCTCCTCCTCCACCCCGTGGCTGCCCAGCCTATGTTCAGCCCAAGTTTGTTGCTGTTCTTGGTGATTGCTACCACTCCCAGCCACCTCCGGACACCAACCACCATCCCCAGCCCCCACAACAACCAAACACCACCTCCATCTCCATATATTCAAGCACAAAGTGAGTAAACTTCAATCCTTATCATGCTGATTTTTGTTTTTGATTCTTATTTTATTGGTTTTTCTTGTTGATCATGATATTTTGATAATATTAAGAGCTATCTTTGAAGTGTTTAAGTGTTGATTAAGCATAAAAACATGTGGGAGTTGAGATTGTTCATGATCACGCTAGTTTAAGTTTGAAGTGATGGATTTGGATTATTTTGTATTTGATTTGGCAATCTTTATCATCATAAATGATTATGTTAATGTTGGTGTGGTTCTGGATGAGTTAAAGAGTGATTTTAGTGGGGGATTATGTGAATAAAATATTGCAAATATAAGCTATTATGCTGTAAATAGACCCAAAAATAAGGGTCACTTTGGGAATCAACTGGTACTGATTGGTACATCCACAAATCATGATTTTTGGTGTATTGATGTTGAGTTGTGTGAAAAAAGTTATGACCAATTTACTGAATACTACGCAGAATACATTGAAACTGGGAGCAGACTTGAACAGTGGAATTTACGAAAACACTGGTATTGATTGGGCCATTTAAATATTTTGATTTTTGGTGTGTGGATAGGTCAATGAGTTATATTTCAAATTCTTTTTTAATCACCTTAATCCGAGTTCTATGGAAAAAGTTATGGTTGTTTTTCTAAGATTGCGCAGATTGCACCAAAGTTGTGTATGGTTGTGTTCTAGCCCAATTTTAGGATCGTTACTTTGTTAACCATGTTTTGTGTCCTCAATGAAAGTTTTAGAGGACTTTGTGATCTTTTCATATTGGGGTTTTATATCTCAATTGGAGGTCAGGAGTGAAAGATATGAATTTTCTAAAGTAGACCATCAATCGGTAATATAGCGGAAGAAAGAAATCACGACATTTGGATTTATCATCAGAAGTTTCTATCTAATTATGGGTATTGCAAAGCAATTACCAAGTTTAGTGAGTTCAACAAGTTTGATTATGTATAGAAGCTTACTTGGGTTGAAAACCAAGTTAAATGAGCATGAAAATGAAATTTGGGAAGTGAGTAGAGTAATGACTCAAAATCAGTGTCCATCGAATCAAGCTGGTATTATTTGAGCTTTTATGAACCTCACAACACCCCTCATGGCATTAAATCTTCTATTATCCATTTTAGACTTCCATTATCCATTTCAGAAATATTAGAAACCCATATTCCATTTTATATCAATTAAAATCTTTTCATTATCACCTCAATCATTCCAATTTGGTCTATTTTATTTCAGTTTGTTGTATTTCACGTTACCCTAATTGATTTATTTTTCAAATTATTTTTTTGTAACTTATCTTATATTGAATTATTGGAATTGTGAAAGCTTTTTAATTAATCAATTTCCACTAAAATTACAAATTACGGGAGTAAATATTGTTTACTAATTGCATTTACCTATAATTATATTTCTTTAGCAGAATCGGAACCTAGTCTATCGTTTTCATTGTGCATAAGTATTATCAAGTGAAATATCATTTTAAAGACTTCATGTACGTTCATTACCTGTATCTTTAGAAATCAGAGTGTATTTATCAAAGTTATCATGTTTCGGTAAGTACATCAATGAATCAGTTTACACAGTAATTTATCATTTAATTGGTGACCCCGCCAATTATCATCTATAGGGCATTCGCCCTTTAGTTACCCACGCGGCTTCAGGCCAGGTCCCCCGATCGGCTGGGTATGTGTACACCTATTCATAGATCGTAAGAGTATTAAGGGGTTCACTATTAGATAATAATTAGCAATGCAGTTTTATATTTATCTCATTCCTGATTTTGATCTTAAATGAATTGTAAGGTGGGCCCAAATTAGTCTTTCAATGATCATTTATTATCATTTAACAATACAGAAATTCATGTACTGAGCTTCAGCTCACAGTTCAAAATGTTTTTTTATGTTTTGTTTTAGGCAAATGCTTAGAGAATCGCCTTCATGCTAGTAAACTACCGGAAGAGAACAAGTTGAGCAAGGAAATATGGGTGGATCAACCATGATGTAGTACATACATATTTTTGAAGCTGTATATTGAAATCTTTAGTGGATTGAGATCTAGATAATATGGTGAGTTATTTTACTAGGGTGTATAAACCTTATGTTGATTAACAGTTGATTATATAGCGTTTGATCAGGTGTTTGTGCATCATTGAAGCTATGCTTAACTGTGTTATTTATAGCACTCATGTTTCAAGCCTTGTTCTCTTGGTCGGCAATAACGCCCCTATCATTGGGTTTATCAGATTCTCATTGAAGGATTTTTTTTAAAGAAAAATACAAACAGTGAAGCATGTTTAATTTGGGGGCGTTACACGAACGCTCTTCAATTTTTATCCAGTTTCACGTTCCACTTTAGCATGAAACTCCTTGAATGCTTCAAGGACTTGGTCCCTTGTTTTCAACAATGAAACCCAAACCTTTCTTGAATAGTCATCGATAAAAAGTAACAAAGGATAATGTGCTAAGCGACTTTTCAGTCATAAAGCATACATCACTATGAACCAAATCAAGAATATGCTTTCTTCTGGTGGGTCGAACATTTTTATCAAATGCCAACATATGTTGTTTGCCGACCAAACAATCTATACAAGGCTCAAGTGATTCGCCTTTTATATTAGGAAGGAGCACTTTTTGGGGTAGGATTTGCACTCCTTTTTCACTCATGTGTTCGAGTCTTCTATGCCATAACTCCAAATTTGAGTTATCATAGACAACATTAAGCTCCCGCTTGCACAACTTTCCTTGCATAAAGTGCAACACCTTCCTTTTTTCCTCTAGCAATAATTAGACTTCCTTTGGTGAGCTTCCATATTCCTCCACCAAAGTGATTAACCAAACCGACATCATTAAGTTTTTCTGCTGATATAAGATTGAGGCGCATGCCTGGAATATGCCTCACATCTTTTAACATGACCTTGCATCTTGTGTTGGTTATCAAGCTGAGTTCGCCAATACCAACAATTTTGCTCAAAACTTGATTCCCCATCTTGACATTACCAAATTCACAACTTTGGTAAGATGAGAAAAAATGTTCAAGTGGAGTGACATGAAAAGCGCACCCGAGTCAACAATCCATGAACAATCGTTGTCTACTAGATTGAGATAATTTTCTTCTACAATAAGGAACACATCATTTTCATTTGTTGCTGCAACAACAGTAGTGCTTTTATCTTCTTTCTTATATTCAATCTAATCTGGCTTAACTTTTCCAGCCTTTTGATCTCTCTTGTAATATCAACAATCAGATTTCTTGTGGCCTGGCTTGCCACAGCAATAACAAACAAATTTGGGGCGAGATTTAGATCTGCCCCTGGACTTATCATGTTCATAATTTCTCCCACGGTTCTCATTTTTATCGCGATTGTCAACAAAGTTGGCTTTAGATTGAATTGAAAGGCCTCTTTCTTTTCTTTTAACTTCTTCATTTAAGAGATTGTCTGTCACAGTATCCATAGTGAGTTTTTTTGCTAGGGCGGAGTTACTCAATGTAACTACCAATGTGTCCCAACTATTGAGCAATGAACTAAGAAGTAGCAGTGCCTGCAACTTGTCATCGAGTTTGATCTCAATCTTTACCAATTGATTTATAAGCCCCTTGAAATTGTTCAAATGCTCAATCACATTTAGCCCATCACTATATTGGAGCTTCACCAGTCGTCTTACGAGTAGCGCTTTGTTGTGCGACGTCTTCTTTTGGATTAAGGACTCAAGTTTTGTCCAAAGTTCGTAGGCATTGTCAAAATTTGAGACATGCTCAAACAAACTTCTATCTATGTACATTCGAATTATCGCAATTGCTGTGCGATTTAACAGCTTCCACTTAATTTCATTTTTACCTTATGTCATATTTTTATTCAAAATAGGCTTAGTATGGTGTTTACAAATTACATGGTCCTCCATCATGGTCTTCCAATAGGAGTAATTGTCTGTAGTAAGTTTGATCATGTCACCATCATAAGTAACAACACCCTCCATCTTGATTACACAAGAATATAGTTGCCCAACCTGAGCTCTGATACCACTGTTGGAAAAAGGCGAAATAATGCGGAAGTAAATTCTTTTCCCTCTTTGTGCAATTAAGATAGGCAAAAATAAATAAATATTGTAGATAGAGATACACAATTTTTACATGGAAAACTCTCCAAAATGAAGGTAAAAACCACGGACTGTTAGTCCAAATATACTTCCACTATTTTATAATAGGATTACACATATATATCTCCTCTTGACTATTTAGAGCGTATACAACTCAATATCTCACCCACTCGGATGGTATACAATTAGATAATTTCTCACCAAATTTTGGTGGAACACCTCACCAATTTATGGTGGTTTTCCCCTCAAGTGCTTCTATCACTCGATTGTTTGTGTTGTTGTTGTTGTTGTGAAGGAAGATTATGTCTCTATTTAAAGAGGTATTGGGAGAACTATAACCATAGAAAAAACCTCTCATGAAAATGCATCACCATTCGTAACTCTGAAACATAAGTTTTGAACGTTTCCTTTGTTGTTTTTTCTTGTCTTTATTTCTCTCTCTTTCTCTCTCTACACAACAGCCGCTTTTAATTTTTTTGACGGAAAATTTTGACGGGTATGTACCCCGTCAAAGCGAGCAACGTCATTTTTGACGGAAAGTAGCTTATTTTGACGGGTGGGCAAATCAGCGTAGATCTCGAGGTTTTTTTTGACGAGTTTATATGATTTTTGACCGGCACCGTCAAAAATTCTGATTTTTTTTACGGTATTTTAATTTTTTGACGGGGACCGTCAAAAAAAGTGGAAAACAAAAAGAAATCTGACACCGAAAGCCTGAAAAGTTTACTCAAGCCACGCCCCTCCTCTCGTCTTCTTCTTGAAGCCAGGCCCCCCATCTTCTAACTCAGAAAAAGCACCCATGCTCTGCCATTACTGTGCGCGTCGTCTTCCTCCAAAAAGCTCATCGTCCCAATTTGTGAATAGTGCACCCACCCCTCCATAAATCTGACCTTCCACTCCGCCATTTCATTGCAAATTGCGTCCTTGCTGAAGTCGACATTCTCAAACCCGATCTGTGCAATTCGGAAATTCGAATCTCTGAAAGGCAAGGCGTGAGTTCCTCTTCGAATCTGTTGGTAAGTTTCTGCAATTTCATCTTGGAGTAGGTCGATTGGGTTTGCTTTTGGTGTGGATTGTAGTTCAATTCGAATGGATGTGGTTAAATTTTGGTGTGTCGCGTTTGCAGTTGTCGGCGGAGCTGGGGATTCGGGCGCCGTGGCCGGAGGCTGAGTAGTGGCTGTGGGCAGCGAGGGTGCGGTCTGGTGACGGTGGGTGAGTGCACGGAGAAGGGTGAAGGGTTACCTGCTTCGGTGGACGGTGAAGGGTCGACTGTTGCCGGTAAATCAGTTCTTCTGCCCATGTTTGTTTTTGTGAGAATTGATTGGGTAATGTTTGTGAGCAATTGTGTTGTGAATTACTGTTGCCGGTAAACCATGTTTCGTTGTACATCTAGCACAGAAATGAAAATTCATCCATCCTTGATTGTAATTATATTAATTAAGGAAGGGTTGCTTTTAAATCGAAATTGTACTTTGTTAATATTTGCAAGATTTGCTTATATATATGTTCATTTCACAATTATCTGTTGGTAACTTCAATAGGTGTCATGATAGTTTTCCATTGTACATAATAATGTCTCCTGATAATGTACAACACAAGTTAATTATCATAGTCAAGTACCGGTCATATATATGTGATTACTGATTAGGGAAGCAGCTTAGTGGTGAGGTGCCTGTTTTTGAGTAATTGATCGATACCGTAATATGCTGACAACTAGCAAATTTGGCCACTATCATGGGTGTGCAGAACTGTGAATGGTATAATGTAATTAACCCTAAATCAACCCTAATTAAACCCTAAACCCTAAAGACAGAAACCGTATACCATAATCCCTAAACCCTAAACCCTTGAAACCCTAAACGCTAAACCCTCAACCCTTGAAACCCTAAACCCCAGATACCCTAACCCTTACAACCCTAAACTGTAACCCTTACCCTAACCCTAAACCCTAAACCCAAAAAACCCTAAACCCTAAACCCTAAATCGTAAAAACCCTAGACCCTAAACCGTAAACCCTAAACCCATTGAAACCCTAAACCCTACATACCCTAACCCTTACAACCCTAAACCTTAAACCCTAAACCGTAAACCGTAAACCGTAAACCGTAAACCCTAAACCCTCAACCGTTGACACCCTAAACCCTAGATACCCTAACCCTTAGAACCCTAAACCCTAACCCTAACCCTAAACCCTAAACCCTAAAAACCCTAAACCCTCAACCCTTGAAACCCTAAACCCTAGATACCCTAACCCTGAGAACCCTAAACCCTAACACTAACCCTAAACCCTAAACCCTAAAAACCCTAAGCCCTAAACCCTAAACCCTACAAACCCTAATTCGTAAACCCTAAGCCCTTCAAACCCTAAACCCTAACCCTAAACCCTAAACCCTACAAACCCTAAACCCTAGATACCCTAACCCTTAGAACCCTAAACACTAACACTAATCCTAAACCCTAAACCCTAAAAACCCTAAACCCTAAACCCTAAACCCTACAAACCCTAGATCGTAAACCCTAAACCCTTGAAACCCTAAACCATAGATACCCTAACCCTTACAACCCTTACAACCCTAACCCTAAACCCTAAACCCTACAAACCCTAAACCCTAAACCCTAAACCCTACAAACCCGAAACCCTAAACCCTAAACCCTAAACCCTACAAACCCGAAACCCTAAACCCTAAACCCTTCAAACCCTAAACCCTACATACCATAACCCTTACAACCCTAAACCCTAAACCCTAACCCTAAACCTTAAACCTTACAAACCATAAACCATAAACCCTAAACCCTAATCTGTAAACCCTAAACCGTACAAATGCTAAACACTAGATACCGTAACCCTTACCCTCAACCCTAACCCTAACCCTAAACCTTAAACCCTACAAACCATAAACCATGAACCCTATAAACATTTAACCATAAACCCTAATCCGTAAACCGTAAACCCTATAAACCGTAAACCCTAAACCCTAAACCCTAGCAACCCTAATCCGTAAACCCTAAACCCTAAACCCTTGAAACCCTAAACCCTAAACCCTAAACCCGAAACCCTAAACCCTTCAAACCCTAAACCCTACACACCCTAACCCTTACTACGCTAAACCCTAAACCTTACAAAACCTAAACCATAAACCATAAACCCTAACTCTAAACCCTAAACCTTAAACCCTAAACCCTAAACCCTATACCCTAATCTGTACACCCTAAACCGTACAAACGCTAAACCCTAAACCCCTCAAACCCTAAACCCTAGATACCCTAACACTTACAACCCTCAACCGTAAACCTTACAAACCATACACCATAAACCCTAAACCCTAATCTGTAAACCCTAAACCCTAGATACCCAAACCCTTAGAACCCTAAACCCTAACCCTAACCGTAAACCCTAAACCGTAAAAACCCTGAACCCTTAAACCCCAAACCCTACAAACCCTAAACCCTAAACCCTAAACCCTTCAAATCCTAAACCCTTGACACCCTAACCCTTACAACCTTAAATCGTAAACCCTAAACGTCCCCCCTAAACTGTAAACCCTAAACCGAAACCCTAAACCCTTAACCGTAATTTGTAAACCGTAAACCATAACGCCTAACCCTAATCACGGAACTGATAATGTTAAAATTCATGTGTACATCTTTATAAATTGCATGTTATCTCGTAACATAATAGGAAGCATTGTCGTGAATTATTTTGTCTATGATGTAATGTAATGTATTACCATGTCTTCTCTAATTTGTATTAATCCTTTGTGCGAGTTGACTTTAGATTTTAGGATGGGGAAAAAAACAAAAATTCAATATCGATGCAACTAAATCTCGCAAATGTTGCTGTAAGTGTCACGAGGTAAGTGTTAATGATGTACCACTTTCCTCCTTGTGCGGAGTTGCTATTATGTGAAATGACTATGTGAATTGCATAATTTTGGTGATTACATGCTTAGTATTTATGTAGTTTTGTTGATGCTGTGTGCGAACTGTCCCAACTTTGCTTTTAACCAACAGCATGTTAACGTACCGTAATGTTTTCATATTGGGCCATGGCACATATGATATGACCTTCAGAAAATTTACTAGTCACCACATTTGAAATGGACGTACCACATCATCGGTTGTGGATGTATCACCGTAGAGACAAACGCAGTGGTCAATTGCGGGACGAATTCATTAATGGGGTGGAGGATTTTGATAAGCATGCTCGAACCCAATATGATTTCATCACGAACGGAGTGTACCGTTGCTTCTGTGCTAAATGAGGAACACTAAATACCTTCACCCAGATGAAGTTAAAATGCATTTGTACCATAAAGGGTTTGTACCGTATTACTGGTTCTGGACAAGCCATGGTGAGGAAGAGCCTCCAACTCATGAAGAGGTCACTAACTCAACATGGGTGAACCAGTCAAGTCCAGTGTACAATGAGCATGACCACCTTAGTGGAGGTTACGATCAACATCAGATGGAGTCCATGGTCAATGATGCGTTCAGAACGGACGAGATAAATGTCGATGCCGGAATGAACGGTAACGCTGAAACTTTTTTTAGTATGCTTCATTCAGCACAACAACCACTGTATGAGGGTTCCCACACTCATACTGAGCTCTCCGCAGCAATGAGGTTGCTCAGTATTAAATCAGAACACAATATGTCACATCGCTGCTTTGATGATGTATTACGTCTCATGCAAGAGACGACTCCAACTCCAAACTGCATTCCAAAGAACTTCAGTGCTATTAAAAGGAGAGTGAAGGAGTTAGGGTTGGATTATGAGACTATTGACTGTTGCCCAAAAGGTTGCATGATATACTATAAGGCTGATGCAACCCTTGAAGCGTGTAAATGGTGTGGGACTACAAGGTACAAACCAATGAGGAACCCAACCGGTAGAAGCAAGCCTGTCCCCTGTGCTAAGATGCATTACATGCCACTCATCCCAAGGTTGCAGCGACTGTACGCCTCCAAGAAGACAGCAGAGCATATGAAATGGCATAGCAATCATGCAACGCAAGATGGTGTACTTAGCCATCCTTCTGACGCGGTAGCATGGAAACACTTTGACCAAATGCATACTTCATTTGCTATAGACCCACGGAATGTACGGCTTGGTCTATGCGCTAATGGGTTTTCACCTTACTTAAATTCAGCACGACCATACTCTGTGTGGCCCGTTGTTATGTGTGTGTACAACTTGCCACCGCATCTTTGTATGAAACTCCCGTACATGTTCTTGACATGCCTCATACCGAGTCCGCACAACCCTAAGAATAAGATCGATGTGTACCTGCAACCACTTATCGATGAGTTG
>JACYFF010031958.1:19193160-19204978 GCA_017589665.1 Selenicereus undatus | reverse complement strand
TCTCTCATCTCTTTTTTGTTATTGATTTTTTGGTATTAATGAACTCATGTTTGCTACCTTATTATTCCCTATTTACGCACAAATACTGCAAAGGGTTTCATAAACACTACATTTTTAATCCCTTATATCTCCTCAACATGTTGGGGGGGGGGGATAGATTAAGACCATCGTTAGCGGGTATAATGCTAGCATAAGTATGTGTTGTTAAATTCATGCCCAACATGTTAATAGCTAATTTTTTCTGCCTAATCTTTTCTACGAGAATACACTACATATCGGTGTTGTTAAATTCATGCCCAACATGTTAATAGCTAATTTTTTCTGCCTAATTTTTTATGAGAGAATACATGGCATATTAATACACTACACATTAATCTTTGCCTTACATATGCCCAATTTGCCAGTTAAATTCATGCCCAAAATCCAGATTCAAACCAAAAATCGTAACCCCCAACCCCCCTCTGCCCGAATCTCCACATCGGCTCAGAAAGCAAATAAGGTGTAGAAAACGGAAACAAAGGAAACTAGGACCATACCGACCAAACGGCACTGGGGAGGGGTGGCGCGTGACCGCCATGTGCCGCCGACGAAGGTCATTTCATGATCTTCTTCCTCCCAAAACCTTGCATCAACGCCGATCTACGCAGCCATAGAAAGAAAACCGGAGAAACGCACCGGGGAGAGGTGGCAAGTGAACGTCACGTGCCGCCGACGAAGGTCATTTCACAATCTTCTTCCTCCCAAAACCCCGCATCATCACCAATCTATGCAGCCATAGAAAGAAAACCGGAGAAACGCCGTCATTGCAAGCGCGTGAACCCACGAGCCACCACCGCAGCGGTGCGTTGGGTGCGTGGTCCCTTTCTTATACTCGGTTTCGGCCGATCTACATAGCAGCGGTGGTGGTTCTCATCCAATTTTCGTAGATCAAGGCTCATGGGTTTTTTTGGGGAGGTCGGCAGTGTGTTTGCATCACTTGGGTGGTTTTTAATTCAATGAACCGATAACGACAGTGGTGGTTGCCGTAGCCAAGGCGTCAAAACCTAAGAAAGGATCTCGGTCCTCCAGTTTCTGGGTATGGGGTCCATGGCCAGGCCGAGAGTAACAGAGAGGATTCGAGAAGCAGGCAGAGAGGAGAGATAGAGAATGAGGCAGGCAAAGAGGAGAGAGAGTGAGAGAAGAGAGGATTCGAGAGGCAGGCCATGGACTGAGATCAAATTTATAAACAACCAAGAAATGTTGTGATTATAAATAATGAAATGTTGGTTTGATTTATAAACTACCGAGAAATGTTAGTTTGATTTATAAATAAGCTAAAATAATTAATGACTAATGCTAATATAATTAACTAGCATCCAACATTAATAGGCCATTGACCTTTGGAATTTTCAGGTATTTTTAATATATATACATATCGATTAGCATGTATCAAATTTTGTTTATTCAATTGTATGTTCTAGTCTTTTTGTACCTCTTGGCGAAGGGCAGCTATGCTGGTTTGATTTATAAATGTTGTGATTTCGCTATCAAATATAACTATATTACATTATGTCTTTCATGTTTAATGTTTAAATTTTGAATTTTGATATGCAAAATGCAATTTATTTGCAAAATCAAACGCTTTCCCCCTCAAAGTGAAAAAGGAAATCGAATAAAAAAAGCAACAAAAATAAACAAAAGCTAAATCAACTAAAAAAAAAATCACATTGATTTATTTCATTCAGTAGTATTGAATATCAAAGTAATCAAATTAGCAATGCAACATCGGGGAAACCCCCCCCCCCCAAAAATGTAGAAGATTATTATCAATAATTAGAATTCAAACGCTTTACTAACAGCCACCATGAAAATCATTATTCCTAATCTAGAGCCTGATGATAAGAATGCATAACAAAACAATTAAATTCAACCAAAAATAAAAACTCCATTCAATTTATAAACGTTGTGATTTCGCTATCCAATATAACTATATTATATTATGTCTTTCATGTCTAATATTTAAGTGAAAAAGGAAATAGAATAAAAAAATGCAACAAAAATAGACAAAAGTTAAATCAAATGAAAATAAAAATAAAAACAAATCCATTTATTTCATTAGTAAGATTGAATATCAAAGTAATCAATTTAACAATGCAACATTATGTACCCCCCCAAGAAATAAAATGTAGAAGATTACTATGAACAATTAGAATTCAAACTGGGATACGAACAACTACCATGAAAATCATTATTCCAATATAACTGTATTACATTATGTCTTTCATGTTTAATATTTAAGTGAAAAAGGAAATCGAATGCTAAAATGCAACAAAAATAAACAAAAAGTTAAATCAACTGGAAATTTAAAAAAAAAAAACAAATCCATTTACTTCATTTAGTAGGATTGAATATCAAAGTAATGAATTCAGCAATGCAGCATCGTGTAACCCCCTAAGAAATAAAATGTAGAATATTACTATGAACAATTAGAATTCAAACTGGGATACTAACAACTACCATGAAAATAATTATTCCAATATAACTATATTACATTATGTCCTTTATGTTTAATATTTAAGTGAAAAAGGAAATCGAATGAAAAAATGCAACAAAAATAAACAAAAGTTAAATCAACTGAAAATTAAAAAAAAAACCAAGTCCATTTATTTCATTTAGTAGAATTGAATATCAAAGTAATCAAATTAGCTAACATCCAATATTAATAGGCCAGTGTTTGTGGACAATTCCTATGTTAAATGAATGCGAAAAAGAATACATAACTAAAGCTACGCAAGAAAAATTATGCACTAATCAATAGATATATCAAATGCAAATAATATTGGTCTTCCATTAAACAAAAGAATCTTTATTGAGGCTAAAAATTATAGTGTTACTAGGGGAATCAATTTTTAATAAAAATGCAAGAAATGATTAAGAAATCATGGACGCACAAGTAAAGCATGATCACAAAGAAGAATAATAAAATGATAAACCAACAAAGCCTTAGGAAAAAGATAAGACTAATGGCCCCTAGAACCTGCCTTGATCCAATCGAATGCGAAGAGACTATCTTGATTCCTTTCATTCGAGTGTGTCACAACAGAATAAAGGTTAGTCCAAACGAAACATGATATTTTCTAGAAGAGATGAGGAGAGAAATTTGACAGAGTTTCGTTATTGAAAAATTACTTAAGATTAATAAAAATGTGAGTGTTGTGACCATGGGAGAAGGGTGGTGAGGAGGGAAGTCCTCTATTTACATTGTTAATAAAGTGACTAGGCTAGGCAAGGTACCTCACTAAACATAGAAAAAAAATTGCAAAGATCAAATTATATAAGAAATAAAAGAAAATACCAAAAGCAATCTAAAATTAAGATCAATTCCATAAAAATAAAAACAAATCCATTTATTTCATTTAGTATAATTGAATATCAAAGTAATCAAATTAGCAATGCAACATTGTGTACCCTCCCAAGAAACAAAATGTAGAATATTACTATGAACAATTAGAATTCAAACTGGGATACCAGCAACTACCATGAAAATCATTATCCCAATATAACTACATTACATTCTGTCTTTCATGTTTAATATTTAAGTGAAAAGGAAATCGAATAAAAAAATGCAACAAAAATAAACAAAAGCTAAATCAACTAAAAATAAAAATAAAATCACATCGATTTATTTCATTTAGTAGAATTGAATATCAAAGTAATCAAATTAGCTAACATCCAATATTAATAGGCCAGTGTTTACGGACAATTCCTATGTTAAAAGAATGTGAAAAAGAATACATAACTAAAGCTACGCAAGAAAAATTATACACTAATCAATAGATATATCAAATGTAAATAATATTGATCTTTCGTTAAACACCAGAATCTTTATTGGGGCTAAAAATTATAGTGTTACTAGGCAAACCAATTTTTAATAAAAATGCAAGAAAGGATTAAGAAATCATGGACGCAAAAGTAAAGCATGATCACAAAGAAGAACAATAAAATGATAAACCAATAAAGCCTTAGGGAAAAGATAAGAAATCATGGAGGCAAAACTATGAACAATTAGAATTCAAACTGGGATCCTAACAACTGCCATAAAAATCATTATTCCAATATAAACATATTACATTATGTCTTTCATGTTTAATATTTAAGTGAAAAAGGAAATCAAACGAAAAAATGCAACAAAAATAAACAAAAGCTACATCAACTAAAAATTTTAAAAAACACATCAATTTATTGCATTTTGTAGAATTGAATATCAAAGTAGTCAAATTAGCAATGCAACATTGTGTACCCCCCCCCAAATGTAGAAGATTATTATCATTAGTTAGAATTCAAACTAGGATACTAACAACTACCATGAAAATCATTATTCCCATTCTAGAGCCTCAATATCAAATTAAAAACAAATCCATTTATTTCATTTAGTAGAAATGAATATCAAAGTAATCAAATTAGCAATGCAACATTGTGTAAATAAAGGTACATGAACTTATACAGAGTTGTGATTCCGTTCTCCAGTATAACTTTGATTACATTATGTCTTTCACTTTTAATATCTAAAATATTGAATATTAAAACTACATACTAATTTTAATATAACTTAATCCATTAGAGGCAATCGAACACTTCAACACATTACGAGTGACATACATTCCTAAGCACAGGATCTTCCCTTTATAGACTTCACATGCATGCCTTCGAAATTGAAAGATCCTTAAAAATCCATATTGCAGTCATGGATAGAGACCCACGAAGTAGTCAAAGAATTGAAAACGGTTTACAAAATAAGCTAGCTCGGCTTAATGCAAGATGGAGGATATTTACGCGGCGTAATCAAGATGAGACAGCTACACGATATATGCAAGAACGTGAACGATATCAAGTAGAAGCGAGAGCATTACAATTGGCCATATCCCGTGCTGCAGCAAACACTACTAATCTACAAAGTGAACATCAGGCACCGCCTATTACTCTGAACTCTAACCCACATAGAAAATTTACAGAGCGATGGTCATTCACCAGAAAGATGGTTTCATGTAACCACTGCAAAGCTACTATGTGGTTAGGTGAAAAGGTTAGAAGTAACAGCATTTCTCAGCCGCGATTCACCTTATGTTGTCAAAATGGCAAAGTTATATTGTCAAGCCTGCCTCCAGCTCCTCCTTTCCTAGACACATTACTGAATGATCCAAATTTCTCTCGACGAGCTTACAACTCAATGCTATCATTTACTTCAATGGGTGGGACAATTGACTACGTTGTAATGGACGGTCATGGTGCTTAGTCCTTCCGTATCAGTGGCCAAAACTAGCATCACATTGGTTATTTACTGTCGACACAAGGAAGAAAGCCAAGATTTGCTCAATTGTACATCTACGATACACATGATGAAGTACAAAACCGATGCAGGGCTTTGAATAGCCAGCAAAGTGTTAACGATGTTGATATGACAATTTTGGAGGCATTACAACGAATGCTTGATTCAACAAATCCTTATGTGCGGGTCTTTCGAAATGCACGGGATGTCTTACATGCCAACAATATTGTTGACTTAAAAATACGCATCATTGAAGCACGACCAGGGCGCCAATACACAAGACCCACTGCAGCTCTCATAGTGGGTGGTGAGCATACTGATGGGTAAACCCAAGACATCATTGTCTGCAAGATAGATGGAAACTTACAGCGCATATATGAAACTCACCCTTCTTATATGCCTCTCCAATGTCCCCTTTTATTTCCATATGGAACCGATGGTTGGTCAGAACACATTCCACGCGCTGAAGGGCCAAGCAGTAATAGAATATATGTCACAATGCGAGAATTCTATGCATTCTTGATATAATATCGAGTGAATGAGTGGAACATTTTACTTCGTTCTGGTCGTTTATTTTTACAATTTATTGTTGATTGTTATGCTGCAATAGAAGCATAGAGATTGAATTACATACGGAGTCACCAAGGTACACTCCGAGCAGATTTGTATAGTGATCTACAAGATGCAATTACTGCTGGAGAGAATGATCCTACTGCAGTTGGAAAAAGGTTAATATTACCCGCAACTTTCACAGGGGGCCCATGTTACATGAGGCAACACTTTCTTGACGCAATGGCCATTTGTTGTCAACTGGGCTATCTAGATTTTTTTGGTGACATTCACTTGCAACCCGAACTGGCCTGAAATTATGGAAGCACTATCCCAACAACCTGGCCAATGCGCCAGTGATCGACCTGAGATTGTAGCTTGAGTATTTCGCTTAAAGTTGAAAGAGATGACTCGAGATTTTAAGGAGAAAAAATTATTTGGCAAAGTCATTGTAGGTATCTTTCTCCTCCAACTCTGTGTTTTTGATATTGGTTAGCTAAATACCCGTCATGTAAAACCAAGTTTCTTCATTGTACACATACATGTCACTATTTATTCTATCACTCAAGTTTGTCATTTCTCCTATTCACAGATATACATGTTATTGAATTCCAAAAGCGAGGCTTACCGCATGCTCATATTTTGCTTACTTTAGTAAATGAGGATAAGCCAACCTGTGCAGAAGATATTGATAACATTATATGTGCTGAGCTACGTGATAATGTTAGTGACCCTCTAGCATTTGAAACAGTTATAAGACACATGATTCATGGTCCATGTGGTAATGGTGTTTCTTATGCCCCATGTATGGATGGTAGTAAGTGTACAAAACATTATCCAAAGACCTTCTCTAATGAGACCATCATTGAAGAGAATGGGTTTGTCAAATATAGGCGTAGAGACGATTGGAGAAGTGTAATAATTTGTGGTACAAACATTGATAACAGGTGGGTTGTACCATACAATCGTGACCTTTGTGTCAAATATGACGAGCATATATATGTTGAGCGCTGCACTCAAAAGAAGGTTATTAAGTATCTTCACAAGTATATGCATAAGGGACCTGATCGAGCAACTTTTTCTATTGAAGACAATGCTCATAGTACCGAGGATGGAGCAGGACCTTCATATAGACGGGTTGATGAAATACAACAATATTTAGATTGTCGTTATGTCTCACCCGTAGATGCAATTTGGAGAATATTTGAGTTTGACATAACACATCGTTACCCATCTGTCGAATTGCTACAATACCATTTACCAGGACAACAATACATTGTCTTCAACGATCGACATGGCCTTCATGATGTGGTGAATCAAGTAACAGAGAAGGTGACAATGCTCATTGGGTGGTTTCACGCAAATATAGCAGATATGAATGCAAGAAGATATACTTATGCAGAATTTCCAACTTATTACGTATGAAATAAGAGCCTCAAGAAATGGACTGTAAGACAACAAGGGGTTTGCATAGGTCGAATACGATATGCTCACCCTAACATGGGGGAAAGATATTATCTTGGAATGTTGTTGCATATTGTTCGGGGTGCAACATGTTATGAAGACTTAAGAACTGTTAATGGAACCCTGCATTCAACCTTTAAAGAAGCTTGCTTAGCTTGTGGGTTGTTAAATGACACTAATGAGTGGGATGAAGCATTGACGGAAGCATCAACATTGGCAACTGGGGCTGAACTAAGGAGTATGTTTTGTTCAATGCTTATGTTCTCAGAAGTAGGACAACCTGATCAATTATGAGAGGCGCATTGGGAAGATCTCACTGATGACCTTCCCAGAAGGTTACAAGGAGAGCAAAGAAATTCCCAACTAGAGATAAGCAGTGAACAGAGGAGAAACCTTGGATTGTATGAGCTTGAGTTAATTTTGAATAAAAATGGAGGGTCAATAAGGGACTATCCTCCTATGCCCTTACCTTCACCTGAGATGTTGCGGCGAACAGGTAATAGACTTATCAGGGAGCAACTTCACTATAATGTATCAATAGAGAAAGACAACCTTGACATGTACCTTCGGACACTAAATCAGGATCAAATGCGAGTTTTTCAATCCATAACTAAGTCAAATGAACGTGGAGAGGGAGGCTGCTTCTTCATTTATGGTAGTGGTGGCACAGGGAAGACATATCTTTGGAAAGCTCTTATTGCTTATATCAAGTCCAAGAGCTTAATAGTGCTTTCAGTTGCGTCCTCTGGTATAGTGGCTTTGTTGCTGCCTATGGGAAAAACAACTCATTTGATGTTCAAGATACCAATTAATGTACATGAGACATTTGTTTGATCAATTTCAAAACAATCTGAATTAGCAGAACTAATAAGGGAAACATCATTGATAATATGGGACGAGACTCCTATGACTCATCGTTACATATTTGAAGCTGTTGAGTGCACCTTCAGGGACGTTTGTTCTACCAATGAACCTTTTGAGGGAAAATTGCTCAATTTTGGAGGTGATTTTTGGCAAGTGCTTCTAGTTGTAACTAAGGGTAATCGGGCAGATGTAGTTGCAGCGTCAATCTCAAAAGCAATATTTTGGCCTTATTGTACTATGAGACATCTCAAGCTGAACATGAGGCTAATGAATTCAAACTTAAGTCATGATACACAAGCATGATTGAGTAGTTTTGCCGAATAGACCCTAAATGTTGGTAATGGTTCCATACAAGGGTATCCTTTTTTAGGAAGTAGCGAGCCGGATTGGATACAGATTCCTGAAGAATTCATCATCAACAATGACAACAACGGTCTCACAAATTTGATAGAGTTTGTCTACCCAAATTTACTTCATGGATGCCAAGATGAACAATACTTTCAAAATCGTTGTATATTGGCACCATTAAACACAGATGTCGATGATTTGAATTCTCGAATCCTGGTGAAACTTCCGGGTAGTAGCTGTACATATTTGAGTTTAGACACATTCCTACCATGTACTACCAATTCTTACATTGATGATATTAATCCACCAAAACTGTTACACGACATGAACTTTTCAGGTTTCCCAAATCATGAAGTTGAGCTGAAAGTTGGTGCTCCAGTTGTTCTTTTAAGAAACCTTGATCCTTCAATTGGCTTATGCAATGGCACCCGTTTGACTATTCAAAGACTTGGAAGTAAGGTCATCCAAGCAAAAATCTTTTCTGGTCAAAATGTAGGACAAACGGTAACAATCCCCGTATTGATCTAAGTCCTTCGGATAAGGATTCACCATTTGTTTTGAAGAGTAGACAATTCCCTTTGAAATTGGCATTTGCAATGACAATTAACAAAACTCAAGGTCAAACGCTGCAATATGTAGGTGTATATCTACTAAAACCTGTATTCTCGCATGGTCAATTATATGTGGCAATCTCTCGCATCACTTCACCTTCAGGGCTAAGGTTTTTGATTTGTAATAAAAAGGGTGTGCCTAATCATATGGCCAAGAACATCATCTACCGTGATTTTTTTAACGATGTTGATGATTCTTTGTTAGTCCCAGACCATTAATTATGTTGTTGTTATTAGTATTACACATTTGAACTTAGTGTTTTATGTTTACAACTACATTTAGTTTGTTACATCTTGGGCTAATCTATATGTATTTCATTTCTTTCTTTATGATTATAGACATGACAAGTTTAGTACACAGTTCGATGCCGATATGTGCAATCCTTGCAATAGATCTGTGACAGTAATTGTTTGTCTCATGAGATTCATGAAGGTTCGTACTTACGAACAACGCAAAATTTGGAAAGTTATATTCATAGACTACCAGGTACCAAGCTAATCTAAGTTCTTAAAATGTGACCAACATGAAGATATATATTGAATATCAAAGCACGATATTGTTTTACAGCACGATGAGATATTAGGCATCATATAAGGTGATGATGCTATTAATCGGTGGAACTCTATACTTAAAGCTAGCAATGTTTACCACATCTCCAGGCTCTCAATTGATGCTGAAACAGACGGAGAAAGGAATGTGGTCACCAATAATTTGAAGTTGGTTTTAAGCCATGAACGAGACTTGAAGATGTCATTAATGATTGCTTTGACATTCCCTACTGTCACTTACCACCCTTTGTATCATTCATCGATGTCCCGCGACGTCTTAAGTTACATGATAACATAATAGGTAAATATAGTTTACAAATTACAATTTACATATGGTGATTCTACTTATATGCTTTTGTAGATATTTATAAGATTTTTTATTTTGTTCTGGTGCAGACATCATTGGCATGGTAGTTGCTCTATCCCTTTTGGAAAAGACAAGAACTAGGGGCACTGCAAAACGAGAATTGCTACTTTCTAATATGAGGTTTGTATTTTCATCGCTAATCATTTATGCTTTCTTATTAATGTATTTTTATTGCTCAATAATAGCACGTATAATCTACAAATACAGAAAGCAGACTTTGCAATTAACGTTGTGGGGAGATTTTGCGGAGGTGGAGGGCACCTATTTTCAACAACATTTATATGAAGAAAATATACTCCTTGCTTCTAGAGTGCACATTAGAGTTTATGAAAGTACCCTCCAAATCCAATTACCATATCTTTTGTATGTAAAAGTCTTTATTTCTCAACACTACAATGGTATACTTTGTAATATATATTTTTTCAGCATCTGTACGCTTATAGGTATATCATTTTCTACTTTGCCGATAAGTAGATTGCTGATTAATCCAGATATTCAAACAACAGAGGACTTTGAAGGAGGGTAAACATTACCTGTGTGTTTCATTCACCATCCAAGTTATATACAATTGCTGCCAAATATAATACTCTCATTGTATGCATTAGGTACTCTGGGACCAGAGGTGTGATGCGCCACTTTGATTTCATGTGCAATAGAACATTAAGGATTGTAAATCTGGAGAAGTTGTTTGCTGCAAAAAGAATAAGATTGAATGAATACACAGCTATGCAAAGTGTAAGACACATACTTATATAACAAATAACTTCATGCTTACATATTAGATAAAACGTAATGCTATTTCACTATATATAGGTTAGATATTTTCGCATTTTTGCATATGTAGATGAGATCTACCCGCTGTTTTATAATGCTTGCACTATTTACAAAAAAGTGCCAACACTTATGTATTTGCTCTAAATGTACCTTATTGTACATGTGCAACTCCAAGTTTACCTCAGAGAAGGTATGGACAATGGGTTTTTAATGTTAAGCAGTCTTCATCATATATTTCAAGTTATCTGTGTATATTATTACGTACAATATTCTTCTCTAAGAATTATAGGTAGATCTTCAGGGTTTTATTGCGAGATCATATAGGTTATAGAACATTTATTATTCGTCATGAAGATGCTCGGGTTCTTTTGCATACAAGTACAACAAAATTGGATTCATATGCAGTTCACGTATTGTACTGTTCACTACGTTTTGCACAATTTATTTTTCAATTACCAACTATCTCATGAGAACATTCTCTGCAGCCATATGGTCATCTATCTCTATATGCGATTATAAATAATTATATAGGTAAACCATGAGTATTTGTTGTGGAGCCTCCACGAGACCATGAAGTAGAATTGTCTATCACTCTTATTGCGCCAGTTAGTTGGGAGGAGGAGGTGTATTATTTATGAAATACTGATGCTAGGTACGCCAGGTACACATGATGCAATTATACATTCAATTATATCATTGTTAATCAAATAATTACTAAGAACTTAATTTTTACTGTAGGTACAAGAAGAGAAGGTGGATTCTCCGTCATTGGCGCCACAAATTAACATATCAACATGTCATTTAGCATGGTTTTAGTTACATTTTGACTACCTATAATCTCTATCATACTTTACATCATGTCTTTTGCAATCATCTCTTGTTTTAATTATTGAGTTTTAATTATTGTGCATGAAATTGCTATCTACTTATATTTTTCAACAAATTTGAGTTTCTGTTGAACATTCCTATATTATTTTGATTCTCTCT
>JACYFF010031958.1:19168746-19182731 GCA_017589665.1 Selenicereus undatus | reverse complement strand
CATATGAATAGTGTCACATTCCCGTGAAGGATATACTTATCCTATTTTCCAATCTTTAAGATAGATTAAAATATAAATGATTCCTTCAACAATCAAAAGTCAACATCAATAATCAATTTTTGAACCAGACGATGCCTCTGATTTGTTCTTGAGAAACAATCAGTACACAGTAAACCATGATGTCCAGCGTCTCTGACAACCATAACCACCATGACAGCATCTTCTTCGATACATTGCAACTTTGCGTGCGATGTCACCACTGTCTAGACCTTAATTAGCAGTGATGAGTGATGACCTTTGATTGGAGATCGTCGAGGGCGACACTGCCGTAATATATTTGAATCGAAATTCTGTGTAAACCAAATAAATGAAGCGCATCAATCATTTAAAATGACAATTGAAGAATAAATTGGAATACATCAGTAGAGAGAGAAAGAAAAATCGAGAAGCAGATCGAGTCCAATGGAGAGAATGAAGTCACGATGAGAATTTCTCGATTTGAACTTAACATGTTTATTAAACGGCCTAAAAAATCTTAACCTGTACCTATTTAATTTTTAAACGGATTAACCAGTCTACCCAATTTAAGATAAACAGGCTGAGTTTAGTCGTATAATTACTTATTTAAATATTTAACATTTTCAACTGATACGTAATTAGATAATTCTAAATAGAAAACTGATACTTGGAGCCTTTTAGCACGTAACTATTTTGAAATCCACCAGCGCGTTTGTATGCATACTTGGAGCGACTAATTGCTGTTCAAATTAGGTTTTCTTTTATTTGTTCATTAATTGTTTTCGATTCCATTCAAAAGACAGAAAAAAATTTAGTTTTGTGCTTTTGATTCTTACGTTGTGTGTTTTTTTTTTGTTGTTGATGAATTTAGAAATTTTAGTGATGAATAATTATTTGACTTGATGTATATATTTGGATTATTTTATACTTAATACACATTTAAGTTTTTTATGAATTTATAATTTGAAATGATGAATATTTGTTTGATTAGATATATGTTGAATATACATTAATTTTTCTATATGTTTTGGCTATTTCATGTTAAATACATAATTAATTTCTTGGTGAATTTATAAATTTTAGTTATGAATATTTATTTTCTTAATGTATTCGGATGATTTCATATTGTAGACATATATTTTGATGAATATGCAAATTTTAGTGATGATTTATCAATCTTGTTATTGTCAATACTTTCACTCACTTAAAGGAAAAAACATTTGTGTGAAAAACATGTATGTGCAGATGTTTTGCTTTAGACTTTTGGAGTAATTGATACGTGGGTATATATTATGATACTACTGATGAATATTTATTTGCGTTGATATATTTGGACTATTTACACTAAAAATGGATTTTATTGATGAATGAATAAATTTTAGTGATGAATATCCTTATTATTCTTGATGAATGTTTAGTAATTGTTGTTATGCATAGGACTAAGCAATGAAAGTCAATGCAAATTTCTCAGAGATTGATGGATGCATATGCAAAGAAGATGATGAATATTGACAATCATAAGCATATTTTAGAAAATTTATCAGTATTGTTTAAAATTCATCAGTATTATTGTAAGATTCATCAGTTTATTAAAAAATCATCTATAATATATTCAATGTAGTCAATTTATCTTTGTTTGATGTGCAAAGTGAACTTGATGGAAAATGTGTAAATAAGCAATTAAATTTAATTAATTTGTCGCTACCGAAAAAGTATACATTAGTATATAAATTCATCAATACGGGTGTCAAATTTATCAAACATAAGAAAATCTTCACTTTTTTTTCCAAATTCATCCAACCAAAAAATCATTAATTTGTTGAAAATATTCATCAATTATAAAAATTTATTACTTTATTAGAAAAATTCATCAGTTTGCTCTTCTGGAGTACCAAGATAGGTTGGTATTCCTAGGAGTAAAATATAATTTGCGCACCCCCGACCCGCCAGCCCTATATATAGGTCATAATCCCACTTCAAAACCAAATCAGACCAGTGGGTTAATTAAGCTCCTCAACTTTAGCATTCTTACTATTCAAATTAAGCAGTAATTACCAACAACCAAACCATGCAAAATTACGAGAAGAGCAGCCAAACCCAATCACCCCTAGTGTTCAAGGTGAGGAGGGCAGCCCCGGAGCTCATCCCTCCTATAGCTCCGACTCCGAAGGAATTCAAGGAGCTCTCCGACATCGACAACCAAGAAGGGCTCCGGTTACAATTCCCTTTTTTGCAGTTTTACAGGGGCAATGAGTCGAGGGGCTGGAACCAGGACCCAGCTAAGGTGATCAGGGAGGCTGTAGGGAAGACCCTGGTGCCCTACTACCCATTTGCGGGGCGGCTGAGGGAGAAGGCTGGGAGGAAGCTGGTGGTGGACTGTAATGGGCAGGGGGTGTTGTTCATTGAAGCCAATGCTGATGTCACTCTCGATGATTTTGGGGAGGAGATTCACCCACCCTTCCCTTGCTTGGAGGAGCTCATTTTTGATGTTCCTGGTAATGGAGGCACCCTTGACTCCCCTTTGATCATCATTCAGGTGATTGTCATGATTTGTAAATGTCATCTATCTAAGCAACCAATTTACCAAAAATTCTAACCTTATTGCTTAAAACAATAATATAGATAAAATTTTGTTATACCCATTAATTATAGATTCTATTTTTACATATATGTAACATAAGGGTAAAGAAAAAGGGTTGATGCTACAAGGACGTAACTCATACGCTATAAACCCTAGTTTCCTATATGACAAACGTGGTTTGTATGTTGTATTATGAATAGGTAACTAGGTTAAAGTGCGGTGGCATAATTTTAGCATGGAGTTTCAATCATGCAATGGCTGATGGAGCAGGATTTTTCCAGTTCCTGAGTGCGGTGGCGGAGCTGGGTCATGGAGGTCAACTCTCAGTCCAGCCCATTTGGGAGCGACACCTTCTTTGTGCTCCTGACCCCCCTCGAGTCACCTGTGTGCACCATGAGTATGATACCATGGCTGAAACTAGGGGCAATGTCGTCCCCCTTGATGATAACATGGTCCATAGATCCTTCTTTTTTGGTGAGTATTTGATTTTAATTAATTGAGCTACTAAAATCATGCCCATGTGATCATACCTCTTAATTTAATATTCATATATATATATATATATATATATATATATATATATATATATATATATATATATATATGTGTGTGTGTGTGTGTGTGTGTGTGTGTGTGTGTGTGTGTGTGACCATGTGATTATCAATGAATTAATTTAATATTCCTATATATATATATATATATATATATATATATATATGCGACCACGCTATATATAATTAATTTGATGTTATGTTTATGTCACTATGTGACGAGATATATATCATCATCCATTTCCAATGTATATATAACAGGACCAAGAGATGTGTCTGCCCTCCGATGCTTGATCCCACCAGACTTGAAATCTTCTACTGCATTCGAGGTGCTAACCGCCTGCCTGTGGCGGTGTCGTACGATCGCCCTCCAGCCCGACCCGAACGCGACGGTTCGATTTCACTGCATTGTGAACGCCCGGTCCATACTCAACCCACCGGTGCCAAATGGATACTACGGGAACTCCATCACCTTCTCGACAGTACTATCCACTGCTGGTGACCTCTGCCAAAAGCCGGTGGGGTACGTGGTGGAGTTGGTCAAGATGGCCAAGGCTAACGTCACCGATGAGTACATGAGGTCATTTGCTGACTTCCAGGTCATCACTGGCAGACCCTGCTTGAGCACCTCGGGTTGTTGCTTCGCGGTGTCGAATCTGACTAGGATCGGGGTTGATGAGTTGGACTACGGGTGGGGTTTACCCGAATATGCTGGAATTGCCGGACAAGTGTTCGGGATCTGTACGTTCTACTTGCCGTATAAGAATAAGAAACGTGAGAAGGGGATTTTGTGTCCTATATGCTTGCCTGCACCTGCTATGGAGAGGTTTGTCATGGAGCTAAATTCGATGTTGGATGGGTCTTCCGCAAGACCGAACACCGGTTCTGTATCCTCTGCCTTTTCTTCGTCCCTTTTCTAAACGGGAAGAAGAATACGAAGAGAAGTTAAGCTGGTCATAGGAATAAGCCGATTACTAATGTTTATAAAAAATAAAAAAAAAAGTAACAATGTTCTTTATGTTATGTGAATGTATTATTCATTTGTGGATCCTTTGAAAAAAAAAAGTATTATGTTATGCAGATTGGTATTACGTAAAAATAAAATGTTCTTTGTTTGCTTATATATTTAATAAAGTTACATTTTTATTTAAAATTTTCAAGTAAATTGTATGTTGGTGAGTAAGTTATTATATAGGTAATTCGGATTTATAGACTCAGGCAATTATATATGATTATTTATTTTATTCTTTTAAACATTGAACTTCTATTTTTATGGTCTCATTTTAAAAAAGATACAGTTTATTTGATTTAAGGTTACGCTATATTTCCAAATCTATAATCTTGAGTCCATCATATAACAAATGTTGGCAATGATGATGGGTGGTTTTGCTCGTGACAGTGATAATATGATACACAATGGCCCTGTTTGGTAAACAACTGTTAGCTGTTAGCTGTTTGAATTAGCTATTTATATTAGCTGTTTGAATTAGCTGTTTTTAGAAAAAGTGTTTGGTAAAAATTAGCTGTTTTTAAACAATATGTTGGTAAAATTTCATTTATGCCCTTATTTATGAATTAGTTTTTAATGGGATGTGTGTAATTTTTCCAAACTTATGGATAATTATGTCATTTCTACAAAAAGCTCTTCTCAAAAGGCTAATGGTCCTGTTCGGTAAACAGCTGTTAGCTGTTAGCTATTTGTGTTAGCTGTTAGCTGTTAGCTGTTTGATTTATCTGTTTGCATTAGCTGTTTGAATTAGCTGTTTGCAAAAAAAGTGTTTGGTAAAGTTAGCTGTTTCTGGAATGTATATTTGATAAAATTCCAATATTGCCCTTATGTTCAAATGAACTTCATACTTGGAACTTTATTTTCTTCTAGTTTGAGTAGTTTGTGTTCATTACTTTTTCGAATTTATGAATTAAATTTATATGAACCTAAATGTATATTTTTGTTGTTAAGTGAAATATGCATAGATTTCAAATGATTTTTGATGTCACTGAATTTATCTCAAATAAAACATGATTTACAACATAAGTGACAACCTACCTCAATCAAAAGCTCATATTTCAAATAACTGGGGAGAGGACAATCAAATTACATTTAACTACCAAAATAAATTCCTAATGGAGAAATTTAGAAATATTAATTTATAATATTCAATGTTGTCTAGTCACGATCAAACTTGAAGCGATGTTGTCACGAATAGTTGACATTTTTTGCACTCTAGATCTTTCAAGGCTATCTTCTACGGTATTGTCAGCTATATCTGGAAATGAATCGGGAGGAACAAAATCAGGATCTTCATCTATGATTTTAAAGGATGGATCACGAATTTTACTCCTTATATAATTATGCAATGCAAATGTTGACAATATGGCCGATTTTGATCTTTGATTGAATATCGAGGCATAGCATGCAATATTTTCCATCGAGCCTTCAGAACGCCAAAAGCCCTCTCGATGCAACTTGTTAAAGAAGAATGTGAACGATTAAAAATTTCCTTGTAACCTCGTGGAACTACGCCACGGAACTCTGATTGATGATATCTTATCTTTGAATATGGTGTTAAGATTCCTTGTCGATCTGGATAACATTTATCTGCCAAATAATATTTTCGTAGAAGCAATTAAACAATGTTAGTAATATCAATTATCATTACATAAGTAAAGGAAAAACGGAAATAAATTTAAAATATTACCAGGAGGTGGCATTGGAAATTTGAGTCTTGGATTATTCATTGTGGATACCAAGATGCGTGAATCATGTGCTGATCCCTCCCAACCAGTTAAGACATATATGAATTGTAAATTGAAATCACACACTGCTAACACATTAACAGTTGGTATCCCTTTTCGCCCTCTATAACGCATTTGCTCTTCTTCGGGAACGGTAACTGCAATATGTGTTCCATCTAAAGCTCCAATGCAATCCTAATATAACATATTTATATTTATAAATAAGTATCACATATTATCCAATGCAAAATATAAAGATGGATATAGAACATAATCTTACCTTGAAATGAGGCATATATCGATTATCATCTACAATTTCTAATGGAATGTCCTTAAATTTGGGATCTCTAGGTTTCAGCATATCCTTACAAAAGCCATCCATTGCATCCAAAACTTCTCTAAAAACCCTACTAATCGTTTCACTAGAATGTTGGAAACGCTCTTGTGCATCTCTATTTGACGCACCTTTACTAAGAACATATACAAATAAGCTCACTTTCTCCAAAATTGACATCCTATCTGAAGGTTGCAATCCATATTTGTTTTCCAACTCCATACATAGTTGCCTAAAAGTGCACTGGTTCATTCTAAACATATTAAAGCACCGTTTCTCATGACCATACAATAGTTCATTCACCCATTTTTCTCCAGTCATATATGAAGTCATACAAGGCTCCTTGTATATGTGTTTTAAAAAATAGTCAACAACATGAGAAGGTGAATAAGTCATTGCATCCAACATAGCATCATACCCATCATCATCACTACTATCACTACCATCAGTATTATCCCCATTGTTCTCCATATATTGAATATCTTCGTAATCCATACCTGTTATTTTAAGTTAACAAAACATTAATATGAATATATGCATATAACTCGAATAATAAGTCCAACTAGTTTAAGAGTTCACAAAATTAGGCCATGCAATCATAATAAGCTTAAAACCATCATAATTCCAACTTAACTTCAATATTCACAAAAGAAGGTCTACAACCATATCACCATCATACTTCCAACAACTTGGAAGTTCACAAAATGAGGCCTACAAGTATTATAAAACCAAGTCTACAAATCAACATGAGGCCTAAAACGATTACAAGCAAATAAAATAGCTAATCGAGTCTACTAATCAAAATAAGTTCATAACCAAGTCTACTAATCAAAATAAGTTCATAACTAAATCTACTAAAAGCCTAAAGACACAACCACATTCATTTCTTGCCATATTTATCATATAAGTAAGTTAGCCATTGAGCTCTTGAATCATCATTTGGCAAACCAAACAAAATCATCCTTTTTTGTGGATCTTCCACCAATTCACAAGCAAACATGAACACCGGATGCAGAGGATCGAAATGAGGCAAGGCACATATCTTGGCTAATGCATCAGGAACACTAGGAGCTCCATCGTCGCCACTCCCATTTTTTTTGTTCATCTCCTCCCTTTGCCGTTTTCCCCTCCTTTCGTCCCTCTCAACCTCCTTGCCTTTTTCTCTGAAATGATAACTTCCATCATAGCATCAAGCTTTTCATACATCATGGTGGCCGATCTCATTCTTTTAGGGCCATTGGTCTTTGCACTTTTATTAGGATCTACGGATAAGTTCTCCAATTTTCGTTTACCCTTTCTATTTCCACATCCATCTACCCCTTGAGAAATAGGTGGAGGAGTAGATATAGGGGAGTCATCATGCCATAACTCTTGCCATGCACTAACCCCAGGGCCTAAAATATTTGTATCGTTGTTCTCAATGTTAAAAGGCTGATTTATATTATTCTCACTATGAGGTTGGGAAGGGATGTATACCATATCTTCGTTTTCTTCTATAGGAGTAGGAAGGAGATCCATATTTGGGGTAATTATGTCACCCCCCTGGCTACATGGCCTCCAAATAGTTCATCCATTTTGCTCTCAAGCTCTGGATCAATTCCTTTATCTCGAAATTGCTTAAACTTGGCATCTTCCTACAAAACCAAATTAAAAAAAAAAAACATAAGTTACTACATTGGGTTTGTTAATCATTATAGCATCAACATTCGTAAGGGAACTAAACAAAAGGAGAAAAACTAACCTCAATCTTTTTCAACCACCATTCATCACTAGCCGCAATAGTCCCTTTTTCATGATCCCATCCTAAACCGGTTTCTTTTCCTTTTAACTTTTTCCACAAAGCCCATCTAACCTTCAAGCCATCATACTTGTGCTTTAGTTGCTCTCTAGACCATGCCAAGTTAGTTCTCTTTTGAAATTCCGGCACAATGTCTTTCCAAAGTATCCGTTAAGATATTATCCCACCATTCTTTCCCTTACTCTTGTCAACAAGCTCAATACAAAGATCACAAAAGATGAGAATATTTTCCTGTGACCAACTAGCACGACCACTCTCTTCAACTTCTTGACTACTTTCTTTACTGCCTTTTCTACACGGCACCATCCTAAATCAAATTAAGCAAATAAATAATTTATTGTTTGTGGATGATAGCATTATGTCCCTAGAAGAATACAAAGAGGACGACATGGTGCTAACCGCAGTGCCACTTGAATCCAAGGTTATGTTAGGGTAGCAAGTTAACATTCAGCATTCTTTCTCATTCTTTTCTCCCTAATAATCTTTCTTATTCTCAATAGGTGACATCATCTCATAGAAATATGCTTCGTGGACTTTTCACATTGGGATTTTTTGTAAACATGCAAATATTTTGACAAATGGCCAAGTTCAACACAACAGTCACCTTTTAGAAGACATTTCTGCCAGAGTCCATGTGCATGGCACAGTGGATGGCAGTCATGTATTAGGGCTTTTCCGATTTGATTTGCCAAACTTGCTGGGTTTTGTCGTGCTATCTACTGAGTTAAAGCTTTTTTAAAGGTATGGAGTACATGACATGGAAGAAAATGCAGAGATAATTTGTGCTACTACTAGAGGGACTCCAGGGAACCACTTCCTTATTTTCCTGGCCCATAATGGACCTATAGGTAGGCAGTTTCCAGAATTGCCTGGACATAAATGTCTCTGTCTCAGGGGATGTGCTTAATTTTCTATCTAACTTGGTGATCCTTCATCGGGCAGGTCTTGGTTCTAATATGGATGACATATGTGGCAAAGATTGGGGGTATGGGGTGGAGACCATGGAGATGCAGGTAGATTCCATAAGGGTGTCTCTTCTTTGGTTATTTTGTGCACTTCCGAGTGGGTGCTTCTACTTTCACACCCTTAAATGAGTGCAGATAGTAGTGAAAGATGATTTGAGTGATTGACTCAAACACACAGTTAATCCAAATGCTAAGAGTGGCAAAATGCAACAAATTGATTGTTTATTGCATGCCTAATGGTTTCATGAGACAACCATACGTGACCTAGTGGTATAGCAATTCGCATGCTTGTGCATGTTATCCACTCATAGTTTATGGACATGAGCTTGTAGTAAACTTGAAATTCATCATCATCAAATTTTGATTATGATTTGATGTAGATTTAGCCCAAGCACTATCCAGGCTGAAGGAAACCACTAATTCCCTATTGAGCACTTCCCAACAATTTCCCCATGTTCCACCTTAATATAGCCTCAGAGCAAGGCACCTCATGTCAGAGAATCAAAGCAAGGCAATTTCCCTCCCTTTCAATTTCCATATCAATTTGGTTTTCATGGCCTGAGTTATGCACATGAGGTTGACAAGAGAACGACAGGCACTTGCAACAATTGAATCAAATCAAACCAATTCATGAAGTAAAGAACAAAGAAGAAGAAAATACCTCCAAAGCAATGGGAATTACAGAGCACGACTAGAGCGAATGGTGGCCGGCAAATGGTGGCTGGTGAGTGAGCAGTCGGTGACCTGAGAAGGATTTTTGTCTCACTGGCGGTTGATGAAGGGTCGCTGCAAACTCTTGAAGGCCACGAACAGCCTGCAACTCGGGATGAAGTCGGCCAGTGCAGCGGAGCCTGGAACAGGGGAACAGACGACCTGAGAATTCGACGCGAGTGGCCGACGAGCAGGGGACGCCCGGTGGCCGGCGAGCAAGGGACGCTTGGTGGCCGGCGGTGGAAGAGTGGACCGATCAAATTAGGGTATGAGTTAGAAGACACTTGACCGTGAAGCATGAAGGTCGAACTGATTATGGAACTGCCAGGGAGAGGAAAGGTTAATTAATGGCATGGGTGTAATTTTCTTGAACTTCTGGGTAGTATCGTAATTTCAATAAAAAGTTGTTCCCAAAAGGCTATTGAGATTAGCTGTTTGAAAAAGAGCTGTTTGGGGTAAAATAGCTGTTTGAAACAGCTGTTTACCAAACACCTCTTTAACTGTTTGACTTGGTCAAAACAGCTAAAGAGGTGCCAAACAACTCTTTTTTATCAAACAGCTGATGCAACCAAACAGGGCCAATAACAATAGCTTTTTCAAAAAGAGCTTTTTGGAGCCAAACAGCTATTGTAAACAGCTCTTTACCAAACACCCTTTAGCTGTTTGACTTGGTTAAAACAGCTAAAATCCTCTCAAACACCTATTTTTTCTCAAAAAGCTATTGTTACCAAACACCCCCAATGCCTTTTTGACGAATACCACTTATTATACAAAGGCACATGTCTAGGAGAACAAGCATGTGGATCCACATCTGCATCATGATGAACATAAACCATCACGCCAATAAGATCTTTCTCTTTTTGGTTCTTTCTTTTGTCATAACTCAACGATTATAGCGTCTTACTTTGCTATTTTTCAAACTAGTTTGGATCTGTATTTTGCACAGTGTATATTTAAATTGACAATTTCTAGATATATTACCGAAATAATAAATGGATAGTTAGTGTATATATAATTAATATATTATAATTTAGGAAAGAAAAGGGAAAAACTCAATGAAAAAGTTAAATATACAACAACTTTGTGCATAAACAAGAAGTCTATATAAGTATGATTGAGACATTAGATAGTGAACTTTGTACAAAGCACGCTAAATGGGATGATGATAAGTTAATATATGATGCCAATGATAAATAATCCACCTCTTTCTCTTGTACCTACAAAGAAAATCAAGATTTAGAGATAATTTGATTAATAATGATGGAATTGAAGTTTATATATGCCCATTATCTACCTGGTGTACCTAACATTAGTATGTCGTTTGTAATGAACCTCTTCCTCCCAATTGACTGGCACAATGAGAGTGATAGAAGCTTCTACTTCATGCCGACATAAAAGCTCTAGAATGAAAACCTAAGGTTTACCTATGTAATCGTCTATAATCGCATAGAGCGATAGATGACCAAATGGCTATGGACAATAGTAACATGGGTTAGGCAACAATAAAACAATAACTTGTATGAACATGATAAGCATTGACAATCATAATACCTGTGTTGCATACATATCCAACGGGATAGTGGTCGTGTGTAAAAGTCGAGCATCCTCATAAAGAACAATGAACTCTTTACAACTTGTAATATCTTGTAAGACAACTCTAAAGATGTACTTGTATTTTTGAATTAAAAAGGAATGGTTACACGAATGCAAACATGCATTTGGGAAAGTATATAGAGTATCGAACAATAGACAATCATGCATACAAACCTGTTGCAAGTCAAACTTGGAGGTCGACATATGCAGTACGGTACATTAAGCGTGAATACGTAAGTGTGGACATTTTTGTTGCAACTAGTGTAAGCGTCGTAAAGTAATGGGTGGATTTCAGCAATATATACAAAAATCTAAAAATATCTAACCTACATATAAAAAAATTGGAGGATTATGTGATATTGAATGAATATATGTAAGCATAAGGACATTTGGGGAATAAATTTGTAGCTTGCATTTGGCACAGTTGCATATTCATCTCATCTAATCCTTTAACGTGCAAACAATTTCTCTAGATGGTACATACGTAATACTCTCATATGCATGAAATCGAAATGTTTTATCATACCTGTAATGCCATAGTACCTAGTACATATACGGAAAGTAACACGTGTGAGGTCAAGTGTATGTAACTTGAATGGAGAATGAAAACTAAAATTAATGTTACATTTTGTATATACCATCCTTCAAAGTCTTTTGTTGCTTCAATATCTGGGTTTATTAGCAATCTACTAATGGGTAAAGTAGAAATCGATATTCTTAAATTTGTATTGGAGGAGAGAAAACATATTACTGAAATATACAATCAGAATAATGAAAATTAGACAGTTTTGTGAATAGAAGTATATCAAGTGGATGTAAAGATACCTTGATAATTTCTAATGTGCACTCCGGAAGTAAGAAGTATATTCTCAGCCCTCAAATATTGCTGAATATAGGTGCTATCAACTTCCGCAAAATCTCCCCATAAAATCAGTCTCAATTGGTGCATCTTGCACATATGTATCATATGTACTAATTTTATATAATTGAAATGTGACAAGAAATCTTTATATTATAAATGTAAAAATGTGTGAGGGGCTCATTGATGAGGAAATAAGAAATCCTATAATTTCGTGAAAGCCCGCCAAAACATGTGCTCCTAGGACTTTAAAGTTTTCAAATTTCAAAATTTAAAATATTGCATAAGATGGATCATGTAAATATAGGTGACGGTTACTATCTAATCTTTATATTATAAAGAAAAAATAAAAATAAAATGGTAACCGTAACCTCAATAACTTCACTACCCACGTCACAGCACAATTACAGTTCTACACGACACTTTCTGCCTCCCTTACTCCAACACCCCTACCACCAAAAAACCAAGATTCCAGAATTCTCTGCATTCATTCCCCCTCTCTATTCCCCCTTTCAATCCTCCATCATTTCTTAGGAGTCCAAAATAACATTTCTTTCTCTCTCTTCTTTCTCAATTTCATTCTCCATGGTTGATCTCTGCTTAACCTAAGTCTCTCTCTTAATTTCTCTCTCTATCTAGTTGATTTCTCTTGATTTTTTGTTTTCTCAAGAATTTGTTTCAATTTTAGCCCGATTTGTTAATGTTCTTGCAAAGAAAAGCCCGGTGTTTTTTGGGTTTCTGGAGGTATTTATTAATGATTGCTCCACTTGCTAGGGCTTGAGCCGATTATGAATATCAAGCGTCCTCTAATTGGCGATAGTGGTAATGTATTCGTACGTGATCCTCTTTTGGCTTGCCATTTCATGCGGTTGTGCTTTAGATCTTCCTTTTTTGGTTTCGAATTGAATTAATCGATCGATTGGTTGGTGTTGCATTCTATGTGATTGCCTGGATCTGGTGTCTGAATGTCAGATATTTGTGATTATGGCGTTGAAGAACCAATTGTTTGTCAAGGTTTACGACTTTAGCATTATTTTTATTGATGTTAATGGTTTAGTCTTGATGCATGTTGTTTTGGTGATTGGTGTTCAAAATCTTTAATTAGATATTGTTTAGTTGGATGCCTATGTTGCATCTAGAGTTGGATTGTCTTGTGTTTGCCTTCAATTGTCCGCATGAAGAGAGTACCAAGATGGATGAGGTCACTACAAAGAGGCAATTTATCCATTTTCTTTTTTCATTTTGCCTATTTTTTTCATTTTGCGTTCTCTTATAACTAAATTTGATAAGTTCTTGGATTTATTCCTTTTCGCTTAGCTACAATAGTGGAGGATTCACCACTCCAATGGAATTGAAGAGATTTACTAAGAAAATGATATTGTTAATTAAACGCAAATTATTCTGTATAATGAAGGCTAATCCCATAAGAGAATAGTGTGAAGACGAATAAATCCCGATTTCTAAAGCACCTAAGTCAAGATGAGAGATTGAAATCTGAGTTCTCAATTTCATCCTCCCTATTTCTTCTTTTTATTTTTTTTGGTTCAACGTATCTTCTGGATTTTTTTTAATTGGAAAAAGAAAAATTGAGCCAAGAATTTGATTTTTTTTCCCTCTTTACTTTTAGAATGTAATATAAGTTGTTGGGAACAGGGGGAAACTACATAGTGTGACTTCCGTTACAATGAGCATACAATGAAGTCTTTTGGAGAGCTGAGATTTTAATACTGAGACTGGTAATAATGTGGGTGAGAAGGGGTGAGTAAAATAGTTGGATATATATATATATATATGTGTGTGTGTGTGTGTGTGTGTGTGTGTGTGTGTGTGTGTGTGTGT
>JACYFF010031958.1:19136061-19147232 GCA_017589665.1 Selenicereus undatus | reverse complement strand
GTACTTAAAATTGAGTGGTTACACCTTGATCAGACATTTGGCAATTACTCATTGGATGTAAATATTGTTTTCTTTTCTCTTTTCTAAATTAATGATTTTAGATATTAATTGAGATGCATTAGCAAGAGTAATTAGCTCAAATTAATACAGGTATTCATCTCATAGGTTTCACTTTGTAATGGAAAAGTTACTAAGTTTTTAATTTTGTGCTTCATCGACTACAAAAATGTTGCGGATCTCCGACGGATAAAGCGACGCGTAAATGGGACGTCAGAAACTATCAGAGAATCCGACAGAAAAGCAGGCGTGGCCCGACGGACAGCAGGTTTTCCGACGGAATTTCGTCGGAAACCGTCAGATTCCGTTGGTTAATTTTTGTGGATCTCGAGGCGAGCTTCCGCGTTCGGTTTTAAATTTTGGGGAGGGGGTTTGTTTCGCCGGCATTTGTAAAATTTAGAGAGAGAGGGTCTCTAAGAGGAAGAGAGGGAAGAGAGAGAAAGTGAAGGTTGAAGATTTTTGTGATCGGTAAGTTATTTTTTTTGTTAATACATTGTTTAAAGTTGAAATAGTTAAGTTAATTGATGTTTTGTACGCTTTAAATTTTTCGAGTGTGACCGTCCCAGCCGTTGTCACCACTGCCGTCGCCGCAGCCGCCACACCTGTCGCCGTCGGTAATCCGTTTGATTTTCCACGTTTGAAGGTTAGTAGAATTGTTTCGCTTTAAAACTTTAAAATTATATTCATTTTTGTGAATTTTAATCTGGAAGTATGTTTGTTTAGTTTGTTATTTTAAATTGTTAAGTATGTTAAGTATGTTAAGCATGTGTAATATGTTTTATTGATGTGAATAATTTAAGTAAAATGAGTTCCCTCATTATAAAATGTTAAATATGTTAACCATGTATGTATTTTAAAGTATGCTTGATTTTGTTGTTTTTTTGTGAATTTATATATATATGCTAAGTATATGTTAATATAAGTTTAGTAAGTATGTTAATGGTAATTTTTTCGTTTAGTTTTGTTTAATTAGATGAGGTGTGAAATCGGTGATTTCATTCATGATTGTTGTTTAACGAAATCTATGTAGAAAAATAATATTATTATGTGAAATTAATTATTTTTAGCATATACGTTTAGTTACATTAATTGTTGTATTTGAGGCGTTGTGAGAATTTTTTATGTTAAGGAAAAAGTATTATGTAATTCTAATTGAATATGTGACGTATGTTGTTTTGAATAATTAAACAGTTGTGTAATATGTGGAATAATTCTAATTTAATATATGTTTCATTTTGGTAAATGGTTTAATAATGTTAAGTGCGTGTTTTTTTCGGTTTGGTGTGTATATTAATTTTTGGTGAATATGTGAATAATATGCTTTTTTTGAGACGTAGTTAATTTTTCATATGATTTGGTTGGTTTAATATGAAATTTATTTGTTCGTAACATATGGATGTAAATTATGTTAAATTTTAATTTCATTTGTGAAGTGTATTTATTTGAATAAGTGGAATAAAATATGATAAATGTGTACATTTCTAATTATTATATAATTAGTATGAAATGTTGAAGTATGTTACACATGTGTAATGTGTTTTGTTTTAGGGAATACTATAAATTTCTTAAGTATGTTTATATTTTGTTTGCTTTGTAATATATATTAACGTTTTGTAAGTATGTGAATTGTATTATATGTAATTAAGTTGGTTTGGATTTATTTATTTGAATGAAGTACGAAGTAATAATTTCATTTGTGTTTGATGTTTGATTACATTTATTTTTACAAATAATATGTAGTGCCTTGAATTTTTGGTTGAAATGTTTAAGTATGTTAAGTATGTTAAATTTTTATTTAAGTATGTGAAGTGTGAAATAAATTATGTAATTTATGTTTAATGCTTAATTAGGTATGTTATGATATATTTAATAGTTTTGTTAAATATATTTTTATGTAATTCATACATATATGTTGAACTGGTTCAATACATTTCTGAAAGATTTTTATTACAATTAATTGTAGTGTACGTAGCAATTAAGAAAATCATATTAGGAACATATGGATGGGCCGTTGCATCGTCAATGGATGTATAGAAGAAGAAATCCTAATGTACATGGACTTAGAGATGAGTAGTTGATGAGAGTTAATATGTTTGATGAATTTGCACGAAATCAAGAAGAGCATAAAATTAATGGAGTTTATAGATGTCCATGTGTCAAGTGTAAGAATATGCAATATTTTGCACCTGACGTTGTAAAGTCTCATTTGTATAGAAAGGGATTTGTGAAAATTTTTTGATATTGGACAAGTCATGGAGAAGAAGATAATTCGGAAGTAGGGGGTGCAAGTAGTTCACATTCTATGAATTTTGATTATGATCACAACGATCATAATCATATGGAGAACATGGTCCATGCTGCGTTCCAAGCTAATGAAATGAACATGAGTAGTCCTCATGACGTAAATCCTGAGGCTTTTTACACTATGCTTGAATCTGCCCAGAGACCTTTGTATGAAGGGTGTGACATAACTGAACTTGAAACATCTGTGAGGCTACTGAGCATTAAATCGGGGCACAACATGTCTCAACATTGTTTTAATAAAGTTGTTGGCCTGATGAGAGATATATGCCCTTCTGAAAGCGGCATTCCCAAAAATTATCATCAGCAAATCAAAAAAGTGAGAGACTTGGGTATGGATGTTTAGGAAATTGATTGTTGTCCGAATGGTTGCATGCTTTATCATAAAGAAGGTGAGGGTTTGTCCGTATGCAAATTTTGTGGACATGCAAGACAATTACCGAAGAAATCCAACCAACGAGGTCGTAAGGATGTACCATATGCAAAAATGCACTACCTGTCTTTAATCCCGAGATTGCAACGACTGTATGCCTCAAAAAGACTGTCGTCCATTTGAGATGGCATCATGAGCACCGCCAAGAATTGGGTGTTCTCTGACATCCGTCAGATGGTTTAGCTTGGAAACATTTCGACCAAAAGTATCCAAACTTCGCTACAGAGCCTTGGAATGTGAGGTTAGGTCTTTGTGCTGATGGTTTCACACCATTTTCCATATCTGAAATATCGTATTCTGTGTGGCCAGTTGTGGTAACACCTTATAACTTACCTCCCGAAATGTGTATGACTACCCTATATATGTTTTTAAGTTGTATTATTCCAGGTCCAACAAATCCGAAGAACAGGATTGATGTGTACTTGCAACCCTTAATTGATGAGTTGAAATTGCTGTGGGATGTTGGGGTTGATACATTTGATGTTTCAAGCAGTGCAACTTTTAGATTGCATGCCGCATTGATGTGGACTATTAATAATTTTCCCGCATATGGTACGTTATCTGGTTGGAGTACTCATGGGCTGTTAGCATATCCAGTTGTTTGCATCAGAATTGTGCATTTCATTTACAATATGGTCAAAAGCCATCTTTGTTCGATTGCCATCGTCGGTTCTTGCCTCGCAACCATTGTTTTAGAGCTAATAAAGTTGCTTTTCGCAAAGGAAAGAGCATACACATTGGCCCTCCCCGAAGGATTCCTGGTGAGATGTTGTCTGATACGGTATCGACTTTGCCTAAAGTGACTACAGATATCAATTTTCAAATTTCGGGATTTGAGGAGAATGAACATAATTGGACAAAAGCAAAGTATCTTTTGGGAGTTGCCGTATTTGAAGTATCAACTTTTGAGGCATAACCTTGATGTGATGCATATTGAGAAAAATTTATGTGAAAATATTATAAACACAGCGATGGATGTTCCGAGAAAAACAAAGGATGATATCAAAGCAAGGATGGATATGTCTATTTTGTGTAGTAGGCAAGAGTTGGACTTGGCTACAAGAGGGTCAACAGATAGATTGTGTAATCCAAAAGCCAAGTTCGCACTATCGTTACCTCAAAAAAGGGCTCTCTGTCATTGGTTGCGGGAGGTTCATGTGTCTAATGGTTATTGCTCTAATGTGGGCAATTAGGTGAATCCATCTAACACAAAGTTACAAAATATGAAAAGTCATGATCATCATGTGTTTTTGGAGAATCTTCTTCTAGTAGCTTTTGCTGCTCTTCCGGATGATGTGTTGGGACCCTTGGTCGAATTGAGTGAATTTTTCAGAAACCTATGCTTCAGTGAGTTGCAAGTAAGCATGCTGGAAGAGATAAACAAGAACATTGCTGTAATTCTTTGTAAATTGGAGACAGTTTTCCCCCTTGGTTTTTGGAATGTCATGGAACATTTGCCTATTCATTTAGCCGAAGAAGTTTTGTTGGGTGGCCCTGTTCAATATCGATGGATGTATCCTTTTGAGAGGTACTTTGGTTGGTTGAAACCTACGGCAAAGAATAAAGCCCGTGTTGAAGCATCTATGGTTCACGCATACTTGGCGTTTAAGATAAAATATTTCGCTGAATACTATTTTCAATCAAGCTTGGATAGCCCAAGTAGTGGGCGTAATGAGGGTATACAACAACCTGAACCACAAATGTCAACTCTATCGGTGTTCAACCGTAAGGGTACTCCATTTGGGAATCGAGACCGAAGATATCTTATTGAGGCGGAGTACTGTGTCGCTCGCCTTCACATTTTACTGAATTGTGCTGAAGTGCAACCATATTTGGAGTAAGTATATCAATTACTGAAAGTTTCATTTAAATACTTAATAATTGTCGAATAATAATTAATTAGTTTCATTTGTTAAATATTACAGTTGGTTCAGACATCAATTTCGCGGTCATAATCCAAACGCGAGTGATGTGAAAGTTGACTTGTTCATCGAGGCAAATTTCGCACAGTGGTTCGAGTATAATGTAAGTAATTTGTCATAAGTAATCTTCAACTTCTAAAACACATTTCTGTAATTCTTAAGAGGATTGCCTTCTTTATCTCTTCGTAGGTCAATTCTTCTCGGGTGTTTAATGATGAGAGGTAAGATTTTTTGGTAACTTATCTCATGGACCGCTTATGGTGGTGGAGTGTTTCTCTGGGTATAAAGTTAATGGTTATCGGTTTCATACCAAGGCTAGAAATAAAGGTAAAGCAACATATAATTGTGGTGTGTGTGTCAAAGGAGTTGGGGAAGGTGATGAAGTACAAGGGGATTATTATGGTATACTTTAAGAAATTGTTCGTGTTGAATTCATGGGTGAGCCAATTAAAAAATGTGTACTTTTTAATTGTGAGTGGTTTGACCCGGATGTTCCTCGGGGGTTACGTCATCCTAAATTTACCCCATATCTCGAGGTGAATCATACCAGATGTTACAGAAAGTTTGACCCATTCATATTTGCTGATGTTGCAACCTAAGTGGTATATGTTAAGTACCCTGAGGGGATATCAGAAAAAGCGAATTGGTGGGTAGCTATACCAAAAAAACCTCGCGGTGCTCCTAAAGATAAAGATAACCTAGAACTTGCCTATCAACAGTTTGGAATGACAAACATGAATGTGGACAATGTCATAGTCACCACGTTAGTCGATGAAACTGCAGAAGCTGATAATGTTGATGGACATGATTGGAGTGATGATGATGATGGGAATGGTGAACATGATGATGGTGATGTAGAGGATGAAGAAGGTGACTGGGAGGATAAAGATGAAGACACTGATGATGACGATGATGAAAATACGGCATTGCAAAGTGGTGATGATGACGATGAAAATGTGTCCCACCATGATTGATTAAATTGTTTTGTTGTATGGATATTTATGCATCTATATAAAGCTTTTCTTTATTGTAAACTCAGAAAAAAATTGTCTGTATGTACTGTAATTTTTCACTGATAATAGTATCAAAAATGACGTGGTTTTATTTTTTTGCTCTTATTGGTTAGATGTCTGGACTCAATGGTGGACGTGGTCGTGGTCGAACGGTCAGGAATGATGCGGGTAGAGGAGTACCATAACCGACTCCACAGTAGGATCCCGCTGATCAAAATTATGAGCCAAAGACCTTCAGTGGAATGTTTGGAGGTTTTCTTGATCCAAGTCAACCATTTGAAAATTATTTTGGTTGTTTGAATGAGCAATCCACCTGCAACCACCTTTGTTTGGTGCGGGTATGAACCACCAATTCAACCCAATATTCCTTACATGGGTGGTGTTTCATCTACTCCATTACTTTATCAACAGTTTGGTACTGTTAGTCTGCATTTCAACAGTAATCAGTTTATGGGGCAACCTAGAATGCCAAGTCACTTAGTGCACAACGAAGGGGTCCACAACGAAGGGGGAGGAAGAGATAGACACAGTCTTGCACCTGAAAGTGACACAACGAGCATCAATAATAAGATATATTTACAACCTGATGGTGACACGTAGGTTTATTATGAAGTTTGTAACTTCTTCACTTCTCATATTCTTTTGACACATACAGTATTTATTGTTAACCAATTCTTTTTGTGTTCTTAGTTTTGTTCCATATCAGGGTGTAGTTCAGAAAATTGTCGAAAGTTTTGCAGGTAAGTACCCACGTCCTTGGACCACGTGGGGGGAAGTTCCACAATCTCAGAGAGACATTTGGCTCAACCAGTTCAAGGTTCATTATCTCTACAATGAATTTGAAAGTCATAATTGGATTGTTTGGAATGTTTAATTACTAATATATATACTTTAATTTTGGCGCAGAAACACTACTACTGGCATCCAGACAATGAAACTCAGATACAGCGTAACTTTGAATACAGAGGTGCAACTCGACTCAGGGACATTTTAGAATACGCCAGGAAGTACAACAAAAAACCGAAGTGGTTATCGCCTAGTGTTTGGAGTGAAAATAAAAAGAATAGATTGAGTGATGTTGAAGGTTTTGGTCATTCGTTACATACATGTGGCTCAATTCCGATTAGTGAAAGGAAAAGGCATTTGTTAAGAAATTTGATTATTAATAAATGTATTTCTTATATATAAAGCATGGTATGGATTGAGGTCCTCGTAGATCATCCTTGTTTATATTCAATTGCGACTTACTTTTTTTTTCAGGCCCAAACATTAGGTAGGAAGCCTACGCGTGAGGAATTGTTCAAGGACACTCACTGCAAGGTGAAAGACAAAACTTTTGTGGATAAAAAATCTGCCAAAAAATATGTAAGTTTCACACATTCTATTTAGAGATAATTCATATGTTACAATTGTAGGTTTGGTATAAAATAGTTTTATTTTTTATAATTTTCAGGAGGATCATTAGAACAAATGGCAGGAGTACTCCCAAGCTGCAACTCAAGGGGGCTTTCAACTGCCACCTATGACCCAAGAGGAGTTTTGGATTAAAGAAAATTTCGACAAGAAAGGCTGTGTATACGGTTTTGGCGCGGAGGGGGTCAAGTTGAAGAAATCAGCTACTGTTGCAGCTGCGCATCACTCATCAGCTGAGCATTTTGATCCAAGATAACAAACACAACTCCTCAATGAGAGCATAGCTAAGCAATCAGAGGCTATAACTCAAATAGCCAAAAAATAGGGGAAGACAAAGCGCATGCTGAAAAACGTTTTAAGATTTTTCAAATGTCAAAGTGCAAGCTCCTCCAGCCAGATCAACTTGAATCCCGACGATGAAGAGGACTCCGAAAATGACAACGATGATGATCCCACAAATTTATCCGACTCTGAATAGTTTAGTAATTTACGTACATTTAAAACAATGTCGTATGTCGTAATTAATATTTAATTCAACATGTTTCTTTTGACAGATATATATAAAATTTCATATTTGGTAATTATATTATTACGTGCGTATTAATTTTCTAAATTTATTTTTTTGGTTTTGAAGCAAAAGTTTCTACAATTTTTTTTTTCGAATTTTGAATTAAATTTTTATTTAAATTTTTTTTTAAAAAAAGGAAATTTCGACGAAATTTCCGACGGGAAATTCCGTCGAAAATTCCCTCTCCCCCTTTCCCTGTTTGCGTAGAGTTTGAGGTGGGGGTGTCCAACGGGATATTTCCGTCGGAATTTCCCTCGCAAGCCATCGGATTCCGTTGGAAAAGTTTTTGCGACGAGCTGAATCCCGACGTGACGTTTTCCGTCGTATTTTCCGTCGAAGTAGCCTTTTTCCGTCGGAATAGCCTCTTTCAGTCGGAAAAATAGACTTTTTCCATCCGTATTTCCGTCGCAGATAAGATGTGTTTTTGTAGTATCTTTTCTTCTTCTTTTAAAATTAAGTGTTAGTATCTTCTTAAAACCCGTGTAAATTTTATATTCGTAATTTTAATATTATAAGTGTAATCATAAAATCATAGATCAAGAATACTAGAAATAGAATTTTGAAAAATTATGATATTTGAGCAAACCCTTTCGCCACTAAATAGGTTATTGATCGATCCATCGGCCAGACGTTTTATCTTGAAAAACCACTTGTTTTCAATATATTTACATTGGGGAGGAATATCAACTAGCTCCCAATCTTTATTTCTCATCATACAGTCCATTTTATCCCTCATGACATCCATCCACTCTTTGTGGTTTAGTGAATCAATGATTTCTTGAAAAGAGGTAGGTTCTTCTATTTTCAAATGAGTGCACAAGAATATTTCCTCTTCAATTTGAAAATATCATCAAGGAATTCTTTCACGCACACTTCCCCGGAGTCTTGGATCTTCATTTGTTTGACTCATTGAGGAATTCATCCCTCTTTCTCTAAGGGGTGTAGAACTCTCAATGTGTAAAGAACCACTCCTACTTTCCCTTTGAGGGGAGGAATCATAAATAAGTGAACTAACCTCATTCTTAGGTGTGGGATCTTCAGTAAATGAACTAACCTTATTCTAGGACTGATTCTTTAGTGCAAACAAACTCTCAGTATCTCTTTCAGACACTATAAGAGAACTATCCTCAGTGATGGTGAGTGTGTAAATCTTCCCTCTCACTGAAAGATAGTTAATCTTGTTGTAAATAATACAACTCTAGGTCCTATTTGATTTCATCAACATTGCGGGAATTGTAATATCTCTCTAAATGTGGCCATCCAAGGCAAGGCAAGGCAAGGCAAAGACCCGATAGGAAGGAGCGGATCAGAGGAAGGCATGAAGACAGACAGGCCGTTATGACTTTTTTTTGTTAAGGTAATATCTCTCTTTTTGTCACTCAATTTCAAATCTGAAATTTCATTCCAAAATTTCAAAATTAGAGAAATCAAATTTGGAAAATTATATCTAAAGTTGAATATTTAAGCTTGCATATCTTAAATTTTAAAAATTTGGGCTGAGAATTACAATAATTATTTTAGGTATAAATTTTTTGGAATTTTAGATTTGAATTTTTTTAAATTTCAAATATGAAATTTCAAAAATCAGGTGCATGATTTCTGAATTTTTTCAATAGTTAGCTTCGAAATTTCAAAAAGTTAGCTCCAACATTTGGAAAACATTAGCTGAAATTTTATAAATTTAGATTTGAAATTAAATTAATTTTTTAGATTCAATTATGTTATTTGATGAGAACATAACTTTACCTTTTTTTGGGTGGGCGAACAAGTCATATGTTTACAAATATTGGTTAGTAAGTAACTTCAGGGGGTAATTTGCATTTAGGTACAGTAAAGTTTTAGTCATTAATATTTTCAACCTTGAGTTTTTAGATTTAATATTCTTGTACCTTGAAATTTATGTAACTTAATTTTTAGATACCGTCTATATTTTGCTTAAGTCCCTAAACTTTTAAAATTTGCATTTTAACCCCAATCCTTAAGAAGTTACTTTTGAAAATTTTAAATTTGTACATGTGTATTTTCTCTCATTAAATAGTACTCGCAATCCTCTTTCATCTGGTATCAGAGAATTCTTAGAAGTCTGGGTTCTTGAGCATTCTCGAGCAAAAGAGAAGTCGAGATTCTCTATTTCTCTATGAGTATCTCTAATAATCTTAGAAGCTTAAGTCCGTCTTCGAACTTTCCATTGCAGTATTTCCAAATTCAAACTTTCAATAAAAAAAAGTTTTCCAATAGGGAATGTTATTCAATCGAATGTTATGTCTTAAATATTATAGTTTCTTGATTAAAGCCTCACTATCCTTTAAAATATAAAACTTGATTAGTGACTATGGTTTGAGGTAGGAAACGAAACAAATCTGTGTTATGCCTGATCTGAGGAATGTGTGGTTGAGATTAGCAATCTCTGTAAACTGGAAGCTAGAAGAACGCCAGGGTGCAGCGTCTACTAAGTTCAGGTAATGGTCAAAAATTTCTAATTAAGTTTTAATTATTTTACTAAGCATAGAAATCTCATATATTTCGTGATAACTAGTACTAGTAAGTATAATATATAACCATAGAAAGTATAATATATAAAATATAAGTAGTAGATTGTGATAAATAATACTAGTAAAATCATTATACGAAGTTTATTCAAATATATTTCGTGAAAAAAACCCTAAAAATTGCTTATTTGCGTGCTTTACCCAAAGTAGGGGTCTGTTTATAAATTTCGAAAGCTTTGGCAAAAAAGATAAAATCTCAGGGTAGTTAAAAATTAATGCAAAAAGATCGAGGTTGAAAAAATAATTGTCAAAAACTTGAAAGGAGGTAAGTGCAAAATACCCTAACTTCATGGGCAAATTTTTGGGTGTTTTTTGTTTCCTTTGTGTACTTAGGGTTTGTTCTTTTCGTGGGTAAATTGGGTGGGTGAAAATGGTGAAGTAGGTTGAAGTAAGTTGAGATGGGTTGAGGTAGGTTGAAGTTAGTATTTTTTTCTAAGGTAGGTTGAAATAGGTTGAAGTGGGTTGATGTTGGTTGAAGTTGGCTGAAGTTGATCTATTTTTTATGTGGTGGCTTGAAGTTGGTTGAAGTTGATATATTTTTTATGTGGTGGGTTGAAATTGGATAAAATATTGAGCATATAATTAATGTGTGATAATTTATGAAGTTATCGAAATTTTGTGAAATTTTTGTTTATTCATCTGTATTTTTTATTTTTTTAATTTTTAATTTTTAATTTTTAGTTTTTAATTTTTAATTTTTTAATTTTTAATTTTTAATTTTTAATTTTAATTTTAATTTTTTTATTTCTTTTATTTTATATTTTATATTTTATATTTTTATTTTATATTTTATTTATTTTTTTATTTCTTATTTTTTATTTTCTATTTTTTAATTTTTAATTTTTCATTTATTTTCTATTTTTTATGTTTTCTGTTTTATGCTTTATTTTTTATTTTTATTATATATTTTTTACT
>JACYFF010031958.1:19088253-19134399 GCA_017589665.1 Selenicereus undatus | reverse complement strand
TCAACCTACCTTAACCCACCTCAACCAATTTTAACCTACTTCAGCCTTTTACCTACATAATTTACCCACGAAAACAACAGGCCCTGAATCTCACATGATATTTTACAAATTATTAAAATTATGAAGGGGTGGGTTGAAGTGGGTTGAACTTGGTTGAAGTGAGTTGAAGTAGGTTGAGATAGGTTGAAGTGGGTTGAAGTTGATATTTTTTTTTCAAGTGGATTGAAGTAGGTTGAAATGGGTTGAAGTAGATTGAAGTGAGTAAAAGTGAATTGACCCACGAAAAGAACAGGTCTGAAATAGGGCAAAGGGCAATTCCTTGAAGGGTCTTGACCGGCAAAGTGCTTGGTGTGTCTGTTTGGACGATTTATCATCTCTTTTTACATTTTTTGTTAAAAATGATCAGCGTTGGGATGTTGGGATGCCTCCTTAGTCAAATCAGGAGGGTAATATACTTCGTGCGTATTCATTTTTTAAGAGGAGTAATATTTGAGTTCAGCTCTGATAATTATTTTCAGTATACTTCTACCTTTTCATCTTGCAGGTTTGAAGTTATTTGGGTTGACTGGATCTTTCTATAGGTTGTAATTTTGGATGAGATTTTCTCATATATGAATGTTTGGGTTGCTATTTGGTGATTTTGGATTCTACTTTTTTCAAGTTGTGATTTTGGCTTGTAATTTTAAGTTTACAAACTTGGACAGAGAGATATAAAATCGGAGCAAGAGGTAGGAGAAGCACTTTATATATCAAATATGAGGGGTGGAAAAATGGGTTTTGTGTTATTGTATTTTTCAATTTTATTAATGTAATTTTTGCTAAATCTGAGCTCTAATTTTTGGAGCTAAAAATTTAAAGTTTCATATGTATAAGGAATTGTATGAAGTTCAAATTTATAAATTCAAATTATTCAATTTCAAATTTGAAATTTTAAAATATTACTATTTTTTTGAACAAAAATACGTTAACTAAAAGTATTATATTGCTTCACATAGCATATTCTAGAAATGATTTTTTTTTTTGAAATTTAAGTCAAATATGTGATGGAAATTTTTATGGAAATCGGTCACAATCTTGACAGAAAAACTATAATCGATCACAAATTGTAACTGACTCCATCAAAAATTTACTGCACCATCATAATCCAGGGAATCATCAACACTGTGATGGGCAGTAAATTCTGCCAAAATGTCAGTAAAAATATACATTGACGGACTATCAGTCCGTCAAAATGCCCGTCAAAATGTGTACTGACGGACTGTCAGCTCGTCAAAAAAAGGGTTCGTCACAAATTTTGACCGTTTGACAGTCTACGAAAATCACTCTGTCATTTTGATGAGTTAGTCAAAATGTCCATTCTGACTAGCGTTTTTTTTACGGCCATAAATTTCCGTCAAAAATACCATCACAACAGTCATTTTCTGCAAAAACATAGCCAGCTTTCGATCAAAAAAGCCGTCAAAAATTCATTGTTTTCTGATATTTGCAAGTCCCTTCTCCTAAAATCCATACCTAACATTAAGGAGTGAAACTTCTTACCTATGGATTCAAGTTTTATTCCATTTGTTCTCAACAAACACCCCCTTAGTGAAATTGAAACAATGTCATGAAAACAAAAGTCACTGCTCAAAACCACCTTTTGCAAATGATATTAATATGATACTTTCACATACAATACTATTGTATGTGAAAGTATCATATTAATATCATTTGCAAAATGGTGGCTTTGAGCAGTGACTTTTGTTTTCATGCGAAATAATAATGGCAGCCACCAGAGTTCATGAAGCAATTGTGGACCTTGTCACATCTCTAACAATATCCTAAGTAATAGCTAGAAATCATGGTGGTTAGCATATAGACCCGGTCAAACTTAACCGAGATTAAAAATCCGAACTGAATGATTCAGATCCATATCGGACTTGACATTTGAAATAGACTCACCTAAAAACGGACCCGAAACTCGAATTGATATGAATTGAACCATATCTGACCCAAATTTTTTGACAAAGTTGGTTATTTTTGCATGACAAGTTTATTGAACCAAAAATTAGTTGACCCAAACCGAAGCCTACCCGACCCAAACAAAACTGATATGAAATGACGCTTGATCCGAAACATAATCCGACCCAAACTCAACCTGACCTGTATCCGAACAGAGTGGCCTGTTTGCCAAATCTATTTGCATATGATACAACCAAACCTCTTGCCAATGAGCATTAATCCATAGAACAATCAAAGCTGCAAAAAGCATAGGGATACATAGAAACTGTTCATGTCAATCCATCCATCGTCGTCATTCAACTCCTTATCTTCAAATGTGTTTAAGTCAAAAGAGGGCAATTTACCTTCACTGTAACTCGTTGAAGGCCGAGGACCACAAATAAAAGGATTGCCTTGATAACTACTAGCATCGAAGGTTAAAAAGTGAGCTTGCCACCTCTGTAATTGTAGGTCACATTCTTGGTCATGAATTCAACTTGGTCTTCATTCTCTTCTTGTTCAATCATGTCTTCATTTTCACCGAATCCAAGGGAAAGGAGTATGCTTGCCATGTTCGACAATCTAGGAGAGCCATAATATTCTATTCGGCCGCTCATAGCTCCATGTGCACCGTACTAAACTGTGAATTCAAGAATATGTAGAGAGAGAAAGAGCGAGAAAGAAGAAAGAAGAAAAATGTATTTCTCACTCATCACGTACTGATACAAGATGGATATATATACATCAAGAAAGAAAATGAATCATCTCTGCTAGTTAACTAATTCCAAGCATGAGTAACTAATTCTGTTTTGTAACTACCTATCCTATTATGTATTGAGCTAGTTGTACATTTCAGCTGTGTATAATCTCTTCATCCCCCCTTCAAGTTGGACTTTGGAAGGAAAAACAAGTCCCAACTTGAAAGCTAGAGAATGATGTTGTTGTGAAGGTAGTGGCTTTGTCATAATGTCAGCCAATTGATCATGGGAACTGATGTGAGCAGTTTGAATCAAACCTTCTCTTATCTTGTCTCTGACATAATGACAGTCTATGTCCAGATGCTTTGTTCTATTGTGGAAAACGAGAATTGCAGCAATATATTGGGCTGCCTTATTATCACAGTGGAGTGTGAGAGGCAACTGGAATGGGACCTGAAGTTCTCGCAGTAGTCCAACCATCCATTCAATCTCACTGGTCATTTCAGACATGGCTCTATATTCGGATTCTGCTGATCATTTGGATACAATCCTTTGTTTCTTGGTTTTCCAATAAACTAAACTATCTCCCAAGAAAATGCAATAGCCAGTTAGAGACTTTCTACTTGACAAGCATCTGCCCCAATCAGCATCCGTGAATGCTTTAAGACATAAGGTGGAGTTTGTAGGATAAAATAGGCCAACCCCAATAGTTCCTTTGAGATATCTAAGTAGATGCATAGCAGCTTGCATATGAGGATGTCTAGGCTGGCTAAGAAACTGGCTCAGGTGCTGTACAGAGTAAGAAATATCTGGTCTAGTGATGTTTAGGTATAGTAATCTGCCAACTAGTCGTCTGTATACCTCAGGATGTGATAATAACTCCCCTTGATCAATTGACAACCTGAGGTTAGCTGGGAGAGGAAAATCTACAGGTTTACAAGTAGTCATGCCAGCATCCTTTAGAATATCAAGAATACACTTTCTTTGACTTAAGATCATGCCAGCTGGTGATCTAGCTACTTCTATACCCAGAAAGTATCTCATGCAACCCAAGTCTTTGATGGTAAATGCCTGATCTAAGGCCTTCTTGAGATGCTGAATGTTTTGAATATTTTCACCAGTGATCAGAACATCATCTACATACACCAGTACAGCTATAAAACTGGAACCACTTCCCTTGGTGAACAAAGAATAATCTTGTTTGGATAGTACAAATCCCTGTTTGAGCAGAAAAGAGGTGAACTCTTTATTCCATTGTCGAGAGGCTTGCTTAAGCCCATATAAAGATCATTTTAGTTTGCATACCTTACCCTCAGCTTTGGTATATCCTCCTGGTGGTAATATATAGACCTCTTCATCTAGAAATCCATGAAGGAATGCATTGTTGATGTCAAGTTGGTGGAGGGGCCAACCCTTGCTAGTAGCTAAAGTAATGAAGGTTCTTACAGTAGGCAACTTGGCAACTGGAGAGAATGTATCAGTGTAGTCTTCATCAGGGATTTGATCAAATCCCCTAACAACAAATCTAGCCTTAAACCTTTCAATTGTTCCATCTGCTTTAAACTTGATCTTGTACACCTATTTTGAGGTGATAGCCTTTTTACCAGGGGGTAACTCTGTGATTTCCCAGGTATCATTAGCCTCTAATGCTGCAATTTCTTGATCCATAGCCTCAATCCATTGAGGATTTTGAATGGCTTGATCATAAGTGTGGGGTTCTTGTAATGTAAATACATTGCAAAGAGAAGCAATATAATCTGGTTGAAGATGTGATAAATCTTCCAAATGAAGTAAAGGGTGTAAAGTAGATGTTTGGTTAGTGGATACAGCACATGCAAAATCATTCAACCATTTAGGTGGTTTAACAGACCTGTTGGTTCTTCTCAGTGGTACAGGCTGAGATGCTTCATGGTTAAGTGTATAAGAAGTGTATGTAGGTTCATCAGGTGAGGTTTGGTGAGTTGGTATAGTTTCTTATGTCATGGTTTGAGGTGTAGGTTCATCAGGTGAGGTCTGGTGAGTTGGTATAGTTTCTTGTGTCATGGTTTGAGATGTAGGTGAAGTGATGGCCTCATCTAGTATGGAGGAAGGTATATTAGGAGACATTGAATCAAATGGAAGATTATCAAAGGAATCAGTACAGACTGGTGTGAACTGAGGCAGGATATGCTCAGGTAGGTCCTGGTTCTTGAAGGGAAAAATATTCTCCTCAAAGTGCACATCTCTGCTAATAAAGACAGTATGGTTGTCCAAGTCATATAGCTTGTAAGCCTTTTGTCCTGTAGGGTAGCCCAGAAGAATACACCTTCTACCCTTTGGGGAAAATTTGTCATGAATTGGCTTCAAGTTTAAAGTATAACATAAGCACCCAATGGTTCTTAAATGAGAAAGATCTGGTGTATTACCATAGAGGCATCTAAAGGGAGACTCCCAGTTTAAGACTGAAGATGGTAGTATGTTGATTATATAGGTTGCAGCAAGAATATAGGATCCCCAAAACTTGGTGGGAAGATTTGCATGAATCTTGAGAGCTCTAGCTATCTCTACCAAATGTCGATGCTTCCTCTCAACTCTGCCATTCTGCTATGGGGTTCTAGCTACACTCCTCTGATGTATCACACCCAGGTTCTCAAATATAGAGCTGCATGCCTCTTGAAAAAATTCAGTACCATTATCTGTCCTGATGGTTTTCACATGACTAGAAAAATGATTCTGAACATATAATATGAAACTTTGTAACTGCCTTAAAACCTGCATTTTATTTTGCAACAGATATACCCAAGTTGATATGGTGTGATCATCAAGGATTGTAAGGAAATAATGTGCTCCACTAGTATCTGCAATTTTATAAGGACCCCAAAGGTCTGCATGAATAAGTTCAAAGGGATTCTTTGCTATGAAATTGCTAACATGAAAGGGCATTCTATGAAATTTAGCCATATGATAGGAGTCACAAATGAATATGCTCATACTAATATCAGAAAAATCAACCAATCGAGTCATCTTGGATAATGAAGCATGTCCTAATCTGGTATGCATCAGGGTCACATCCTTACATACCACATTATTTACAGCCTTTATGGGCTCTTCTGTCTTACAAACATTCTCAAAAATGCTATACTCTTTCTTGCATCCAGGGCTCTTCAGTTTATAAAGTCCAGAATCTTTATTTTCAGCAGCAACAATTTTGCTAGTAGTAAGGTCCTGTAACATGAATCTTTTTTGAGTGAAGAAAGCCACCAAATTGCCATCTTCTAATAATTTGCTAACAGATAGCAAATTATATCTAAAATCTTTCACATATAAAACATTCTTGAGGATAATTCCTGAACAAACAGTGATGTCCCCAACCATAGGCACATGTTTGGTGGATCCATCAGGTAGTCTAACCATGATAGGTTTCTTCAACTGTTTTTTCTTGGTGAATAGATGCAACTGTGATGACATATGATCATAAGCCCCAATATCCACTATCCAAAATGCACTACTAGACTCATCATAGTGCATGAAAGATGAAGCAACCAAGGAGTTACCTGCAAAAGCATCAATACTAGAACCTCCAGACTTGCCTTTGAGAGCTTTCAGTACCTCTTGGCAAACAGCATTTATCAAGGTCATATTATTGCTTTGTTCTATAGATTGTTCTTCAGAAGCATCCAGAGGACTATCCAGATTAGCAATATTAAGGGAAAATTCAGGAACAGTAACCTGAGCAACCATTTTATGGCCATATTTTTCTTTGTACCAATCTGGATAACCATTCTTCTTGAAGCATTGATCAATGGTATGACCTTTAATCTTGCAGTAACTACAATACTTGTCATTCTTGGACTTCCTGGTGTCCTTCCTGTCATTGCTGTTATATTTTTGTTTGTAAACAGCATGAGCAGATTCAATCTCAGGATTGATCTGTAGGTTGTCCTTCAGCTTTCTCTGCTTTTCTTGTTGCTGAATGATATAGTATGCTCTGTTGACAGTAGGCAAAGGGTCCATTGCCAGAATCTGATTTTGAACTGCATCATAGTTGGAATTTAGGCCCATCAAGAATTGAAACAACTTGTTTCTTGAGTCCAGATCTAAAATTTTTTTGAGGAGATTGCATGTGCAGGCTTTGGATGCTGCACAAGTGCATCGAGGAATATCATCTACTTCCTGTAACTCGTCCCAATATTTCTTCATTCTGGAGTAGTAAATGGAAACTGGTTCGTTTCCTTGTGATAACATCACCAAATCTCTATTGAGTTGATATATCAAAGGTCCTTGAGCCTCACCAAATATCTCATTAAGCTCACTCCATAGTTCTTTAGCTGATGAAACATACATCAAGCTCTTGGCGATTGTAGGAACTATGGAATTTAGTAACCAGCAACGCACCATGTAATCACATATTACCATTTACCATAGTTCTTTAGCCGATGAAACATACATCAAGCCATATTACCATTTACCAAGGAAGGGAGGAATAGAACCACATGAATTATTGTGGGAGAGATCCAATATGAGTGTTAAATTTTATATATTAATTGGACCTTTAACACATCTGACCTAGGCATATAAGTTAAGTGAGATTCCAATCCAAAACTAATTGGCAATTAGTAGAGTAACTCCCACTTCATGCTCTTCGCAATGAGCTTATAAGCATGCTTAAGGTCTTCTATTTTATCAATGTGGGACAACACCCACTTTTATCCTCTTTACAGTGAGCAACAGAGACAACGTGCACAATTCAAAAGCACTATGCCCATTGAAGTGGTTGCCTTTCAAAAGCAATGCACTCAAGGGGCAGTACCGGATTGAGTTTGGAATATCACTTCTCAAGTTATTATACCACAAATCTAATGTTGTCAATTCTGGAAATTGATAAACTCAATGTCAAATTTCCGCTGAATGCATGGTTGTTTAGATAAATAAAGTACAAATAGGATGAATTCGTTAAATAAGATGGCATAGACCCACTTAACTTGGTGTATGAAAGGTGTAAGGATTGAAGCCTGAGTCTACAAAATTCCCTGGGGTTAAAGCCTTCTAAGTCATTGTCGCTTATAATCAAGATTTGTAATCCTAGGTGACTTGGACCCAACATGTCAATCCTAGTACTTACAGATAAATTGTTCCATGCAAATGTAGATATTTTGGCAAGTACTGCAATGACAGAACCCGCCACCCTCAGATGGTTGTTTGACATAGCCAGAATCGCTAACATGCATTATGATAAAGGATTATTTGGTAAGTCCAATACCTCAAGGGACTTTATATCACATAAGGTTGATGGTGTACTTCATAGGAATTCATTGTTTGACATGTTCAAAATGGCCAATTGGGATAATACCAATCCTATATTTGTTTTGGGAGATAACGATTTCCCATAGAAGAGAATGGGTTGGTCTCTGTAGTACTCCAGTAAGGGAGTTATTCTGAGGGAAAGTGTATTTAGTTATGGGTTATTCTCTAATAACCAGGAAGAAAAGCTTCCTCGCAAAGAGCTGTGAGCAAGACTTATGAGCCTCAAATCACATTTATAATGAAGAAAACTTGGTGGAGATCCATCAATTGCATAGTTGGACAAAAGCAATACCCTCAGCTGTAGCCTTGACAAAAATGGCTTAGCATATGGGTCTAAGTCATCATGGATTACTTGGTTTGACTCCCTGGAAAAATAATTCAATTTTGTGTGGTTTAAGAATGATCTGAATGACTAGGGAATTTGCTAAGATTATCTGTAAAAATGGTTATTGGAAAGATCCAACTTTCCAAGGTATGCTGAGTTACTGCAACCTACAAGATAAAACTGATCTTCCAGTATCAACGCATTTATTAAGTAAAGTTTTCCAAAGCTTGGCACTGGGAATTTGTTCAAGCTCCTTTTACATTCAGATGCCTTAAAAGGAGGGGGAGTTGCTCGTTCAAATTGTTGTGAATAACAAGTTGCTTATTCGCAAGGCATGATTGAAAAGGTTTTTGGACTGACCTCCAATCCTTCTCCCTCATCTTTTTTCAAGTTTATTGTTGACTTGCTTGCTTGCATGACTTAGTTGCATAGGTTTTTCACAAATTCTTAGATGAAGTCTTACATAAAGGTTACTGAGGTGAATTTATTGAGGGGTGACATTTTAAATATTTAAAGATGGTCAGTAAAATGTTTTATAGGGACTTTGTAATTGGTAGCTAGCTAATAATTCATTTAGAAATGACTTTTATCACAGTCACTCCTAAATGAATTACTAGTTACTACAATTATTAATAAAAGTCACCATGAAAGCATCCATCTCATGATATGTCTTTTGTGAGACGACCTCACACAAGGCTTAGTTTTTAGTAATGACATTTAATTTAGATATACCAAATTTCACATTTGTGTATGATGCAATTATATTTGTCTGACAAATATTGACCTATTTATGCAAAAAAATAAAAATGATAAATGAATATTCCACGTACTAGAAGAAGAATTACTATTTTAAGTACGTGGGAATGGCGAAAAGCATATGATGGAATGAGAAAAACAAAAGCAAGACTATTACAAGTTGGTTTAATTGGTTTCGTACTCTTCCCTTTAAACAAGGTTTCATATTTGAGTCTCGTTAATAAAAAAAATTTGTGACTGAAAAGCTCTACACCTTTATGAACCAATAGTAGCCTGATTCTCATAAAACAAAGACCCAAACCCGAACAAACAATTATAACCTCACTAGATACACCTGCAATTTGATACGGAGTAACTAAAAAGAAATGAACACTCAATTATCGTCTGGCTCGTCCATTAACAAAAGAGAATGGCTTATTATATAAGCCTTACAACCAAAACGGAAACCAAAAAATAAGCAACTAAACACCTAAGAAACAGGAACCATTAATTTAGCTAAAAAAGCTGCAAAAGACTCTATCAACTCCTAAAAATCAGTTTGACTTATTCATTTTCAAACGGTCAAACACCCAACATAATTCCTCCCCTTAAACTGATATGCTAACAGCATCAGCTTAACTTTCAATCCTTCGAACTCCAAGTAAATTCCTGAGCTTCACGAACTGATCCAGCTTGATAGGCTTAGTCATGATATCTGCAATTTGATCATTTGTTCCAACAAAAACCAGTTTAATTACTTCTTCATTACACAAGTTTCGCAAGTAATGAAATTTGACATCGATGTGTTTTGTCCTCCGATGCATGAATGGATTCTTAGATAACTTTATTGCCGAGTTGTTGTCACACATGATGTTAATGCATTCACCACTTATAGCTCCTAACTCCTGCAACATTCCTTTTAGCCAAACACAGTGACATGCAGAAGAAGTCGCTGCAACATATTCAGCTTCGGTTGAGGAAAGAGTGACAATGTCTTGCTTTCGTGAACTCCAGCAAACCGCAGTCCCATTCAGCAAGAAAACATATCCAGAGGTGCTCTTCCTGTCATCTACATCTCGAGCATAGTCACTATCCGTGTATCCTAACAAATTTATTTTTGACGATCTCCCATAGAACACTCCAAAGTCCTGTGTTCCTTTTATGTATCTCAGTACTCTTTTAGCAATCAACATATGTTCTTCCTTAGGATCAGACATGAAGCGTGAAATTAAACACACTACAAACATCAAATCAGGTCTTGTTACCGTAAGATAAATTAGACAGCCAACAAGTTGCTTGTAGAGTGTTGCATCAGCTCTTTTATTCCCCTCCTTAGAAACAATAGTTCCTGGAACTATTGGATTTTTAACAGAGTTACAGCTCCCCATATTAAAATGCTCCAACACCTGCTTTGCATACTTCTTTTGACATATGTGGATCCCAAATTCACTTTGATGAACTTCCACTCCAAGGAAAAACTTCATTTTTCCCATGTCCGTCATTTCGAATTCCTTCTGCATTGAGGACTTGAATTCTGTGCATATTATCTCGTTACTTCCAGTAAAAATCAAGTCATCGACATAGAGACTTACCACCAAAAAACTGTTTTCTGTTTGCTTCAAGAACAGTGTATGATCATAGTCACTTTTCTTGAACCCTTTCTTCTTAAAGTAACTCTCAATTCTGCTGTACCATGCTCTTGGCGCCTGTTTTAAGCCATAGAGGGCCTTTTTTAAACGATACACTTTGTTTTCCTCCCCTACTTTAAGATACCCTTCAGGCTGGTCGATATAGACTTCCTCCTTCAATTCACCATATAGAAAAGCACTTTTGACGTTGAGTTGATAAACACACCAACCTCGCTGAGCAGCTACTACAAGAATGCTCCTAATTGTATCCCATCTAGCCACTGGTGCGAAGACCTCTGTATAATCCACCCCTGCTGTTTGAGAATAGCCTTTCGCCACCAAACGTGCTTTGCATTTTTCGACATTTCCTTCTGCATTCAGCTTTGTTTTGTATATCCACTTGACGCCGATTGTCTTTGCTCCTATTGGCAATTTTGTAATCTCCCAAGTGTTATTTCTTTCAATGGATTGAATTTCCAACTTCATTGCTTCATTCCACTTTTCTTCTTTTGCCGCTTCAGAGAAGTGTATCGGATCATCATTGCATAAAACAAAATTTGCCCACTCATCATCTTCTTCCTCTCCACTTACAAAATCTTGCATCCATCCAGGTGGCTTTCTTTCTCTTTTTGATTGTTCCCCAGTGATCTCTTCTGTTTCTTCTCCAGATGTGGCCTCGTTAGTCACCCTTGCTTCTTCTCTCGGAGCATTTATTGTTTCAGAATTTTCAGGTCCTTCTCCCTCATTTTCATCCTCAGTTTCTTCTCCTTCTAGAACTCCATCATCATCACCATCCCATGTGAATATGTTCTGCTCTGGTGTGCTCAATTTCCAATCCCACTGTGCTTCTTCTTCGAAAATAACATCTCTGCTTATTCTGATTTTCTTCGTGATTCGATCATACAACCGATAAGCCTTAGATTCATCACTTACTCCAAGCAGAATACATCTATGACTTCGATCATCAAGCTTGATTCTCTTTTGTATCGGAACATGAACATGAGCGATTGAACCGAAAACTCTAAAATAGTCAACCTTTGGTTTGATTCCTGTCCATCTCTCTTCAGGCACCTTGTCTTTTATTGCTTTTGTAAGACTTCAATCCAAAACATGAGTTGTCCATCTAGCTGCATCAGGCCATAGAAATCTCGGCATTTCTTTCTCGGAAAGCAAGCAACGCACCATGTTCATGATAGTTCGGTTTCTCCTTTCTGCTACTCCGTTTTGTTGAGGAGTATACGATGCCGTCAATTGTCGTTTAATGCCATGCTCTCTGCAGAACTTGTTGAATTTATCTGAGGTGAATTCGCCTCCTCTGTCTGTCCTCAAACCCCGAATGACAGTCTTAGCTTCTTTTTCAGCAGAATTTTTGAACTCTTTGAAAGCCTCAAGCATTTCTGCTTTCTCTGCAAGGAAGTAAATCCATGTTTTTCGGGAAAAATCATCGACAAGTACGAACAAATACCTTTTTCCACTGTGAGACGTTGGGGTGATTGGACCACATAGATCTGCGTGAATTAATTCCAGCTTCTCTGTTGCTCTCCATTTGCTTTTCTTTGGGAATTTTTCTCGTTGTTGCTTTCCCACATTGCATATTGTGCACACCTTAACCTCCTCCTTCAATTTAGGTAACCCTTTCACCATTCCTTTCTTTGCCATGATCTGGATGAACTTATTGTTCAAATGTCCAAACCTCCTGTGCCAAAGAGATCCCGCATCTTCTTCTTCCACTTTGAGACAGTTCTTAAATGTAGGTCTCCTTTTAGTGTAAACTAGAAACATTCGATTCATCGTCATTTGAGTCTCCATGATCAGCCCTATCTTAAAATGATATATCTTGCACACATTATCCTTGATCATAATGGTCAGATTCTTCTCCTGAAGTTGTCCAATGCTCAGCAAGTTGTTGGTCAAATTCGGAACATAATAAACATCAGTCAATACTTGTACTATGCCCTCCACTTCAAATCTGACTTTTCCTTTTCCTTGAACCACCATCTTTGAGCTGTTTCCCAATCGAACAGAATGCTTGAAGTCTTCATCTAAATCAACAAACCAAGATTTGTCCCCCGTCATATGGTTTGAGCATCCGGAGTCCAAGAACCATATCCCTCTTTCTTCAGTATTGCTTACATCGACATGTGCCATTAGTAATAATTCTTCTTCTTCATCAAACTCAACATAGTTGGCTCTGTTTTCGTCACTAGTGCACTCGAACTGATAGTGACCCTGTTTTCCACATCGAAAACACTGAATGGCTGCTCTGTTTACAAAGGATCTGCCTCTACCTCGTCCTCTGTAGCTGCTTCTTCCTCGTCCTCTGTAATTTCCTCTTCCTCTTAGAGTGTTCCTTGGCTCATTTTCAACTTACAGAACCTGCTCTTCACCCCTTCTCTCAACCACCTTGCTCTCATGTATCTGTAGTGATGCCTGCAACTCATCAATAGTAAGGCTATCAATATCCTTTGATTCTTCAATGTTGCAAACCACAAAGTTGAAGTTTTCTGTGAGACTTCTTAAAATCTTTTCAACAATCTTGACATCGTCTAATTCTTCTCCACAATTTCTCATGTCGTTGACGATCTCCATGACTCTTGAAAAATATCCTGCTATTCCTTCTCCAGCCCTCATCTCCAAGGTTTCCAAAGTTTTCCTTAACCTTTGTAATTGTGCCCGTTTCACTCTAGCACTTCCTTGGTGCTTAATTTTCATGGACTCCCATATTCGTTTTGCTGTCTCCTTCTTGGTGATAGTTTTCAACATGGTTTTGTCAATTGATTGAAACAGGTAGTTTTTGGCTTTGAGATCCTTGAGAACAGCTTCATCAAGCGCCTTTTTCTGTGTCAGATTTGGTGATTTGATTTTTCTCAAATCGTCAAATCCTGGTTCAATGATGTTCCAGTACTCCTTGGATCGAAGAAGGTTTTCCATGAGCAAACTCCAATGGTCGTAATCTCCATCAAACTTTGGTACGATAAGTGAGGTGAAACTTGCATTATCTGCCATTTTCAGTGTGAGTTTTTCTTCTCAAACAACCTCACTCTGATACCAGATAAAAAGAAATGAACACTCAATTGTTGTCTGGCTCGTCCATTAACAAAAGAGAATGGCTTATTATATAAGCCTTACAACCAAAACGGAAACCAAAAAATAAGCAACTAAACACCTAAGAAACAGGAACCATTAATTTAGCTAAAAAAGCTGCAAAGGACTCTATCAACTCCTAAAAATCAGTTTGACTTGTTCATTTTCAAACGGTCAAACACCCAACAGTAACAAATAGAGTAAAATTATTAGAAAGAGGAAAAAAATAAAAAAATTCGTTGTGCTTACCTCAACAATCCATAAAGCTATAGATGTCATTAGAACTCAGATTGAGCTCCTCCAGATTCCTCATAGCCAAAAGATCTATTGAGGTTCCACAGTAATGGAAAAAATGCACTGACTAGCTTCATGAACACTACTATGTATTATGTTTGACAAATTATTGTATCTAATGTACTTTCAAAATTCAATTCTTAAATATTAAACATGAAAGACATGATCTAATTATAGTTATATTGGATAGCAAAATCACAACATCTTATAAATTTATCCACTTTTTTTTTATGCAATGTTGTATTGCTAATTTGATTCCATCCATATTCAATCCTACTAAAAGTGAATTAAATGGATTTGTTTTTTTTATTTTTTTTATTTTTTTTGCTTTTTTTGTATTTTTATGTTTTATTTCCTTTTTTAGGCGGAGATGGAAAGGGGTTTGATTTTACAAATATATTAAATTTACTGTATCAAAATTTAATATTTAAATATTCAACATGAAAGACATGATGTAATTATAGTTATATTGGATAGCAAAATCACAATATTTTATAAATTCATCCATTTTTATTTACACGATGTTATATTGCTAATCATCCATAAAAATTGAAACAATATCCGAAGATGTACATTAAAACAGGGAGATTTCAATAAAAAATGCATAAATCACAAGATACACATCAGAAATTCATGAAAATTTTCAAAAATATCCAAGTATCATAGATAATATATAGTAAAATTTTCACAATTTTTCTCCAAGCAAATAACTCATAGTAATTGAAACAGTTGATGAAATCATGCCCTAAAATAGGGCAATTCCAATAAAAAGTTCATATCTCACAAATTAAACATCCAAAATACATAAAAATTTACAAAAAATTTCCAAATAACATGTAGATTCTATAGTAAAAGTTTTATAATTTTTTTTCCAGCCCAATAACTCACAATAATCGGAACAGCCTAAAACCATTAATATTCTTTTAAAAGCAAAATAAATCAATATACTTTAAGAAGCAAAAAATTCTTAAAACTAATGACCCGCTGTGCAAATGCTAGAGGGTCTAGACTGTGCAATGTTTGGAAGGTCTGGACCCTATCAAATTAGGCAATTTGTTACCCGTGCTTTGTATGAATTTAGAAAAGTATTAATATTCTTTGACACAAAGAAACATAAAACTATTAATATTCTTTAAAAAGCAAAAAAAAATCTTTGGAAGGTCTATTTTATGAATAGCATAAAATCTAGAAAACTAACAAAAAATGAATAAAGTTGCCTTTTCCAACAAAATCCTGCAATTTTAGTTCTTATTATTGAAAACGTAAAAAATAAAAAAAAACCATATAGCAAAGCAATTGTAATTTAGGAAGTTTTGAAATTTATTTAAATATAATCAAAATTGAATCAACGGTTGAGATCATTGTATAGATACCGAATATGTCCCTAATTAAATGCTAAATTTAAAATTGGATTGTTGTCAGTGCATTGCATTTCTACTATTGATGGCCAAATGCGATCAACCTTTACCATTTATTGTATAGGATTATTTGAAAGAGCAATGATACATATCTTGTCGTAAAATATATTTAATGTCTTATCTTATCTTAAATTAGTACATTTATAATTTAAGATCATAAAATTTTTAATGATTATATTTAGTTATAAATTCCTAAGTTTAAGTATTTGTCGGTTACGTCAATAAAGTATTAAATGATACCCAAATCGTATCAAGTTTTCCACGAGAGTATATGATACACATATTTTAAGAATGTAGTAAATTATAAAAAAAAAAGAAGATTTCACATCATTTATAAGTTGTAATATGCTTCCGCTATTCAGTCATACTTTTTTTCAATTTAATAATATTATAATATAATTTTTAGAAAAAAATAAGACACCTAAAAAGTATCTTATAGCAAGACATTTATCGTTTTGCTATTTGAAAATTTGGGTATTTCAATTAGTTATAATCGATAGTTTCTCCATGCGATGGTAATTGATGCGAGATAAGCTCAAACTGCGATGTTTTTGTATCTAACACGTGTCAAGTTAGCTATTAACTTCTTAAGATAATGTTGATACTAAGCATGTGGGCCATATGTTTATATTTAGAGCAGGGCCACTGGTTGGCCCCCGAGAAAGAATTTGGGGGAAGTGAGCGAAAAAATGGTCCGGGCAATTGCATTGATTGGCTTGTATTACTTGGCCTGCGGGGAGGCTCTCAGCAGCGGGCCTTCCCCAACCTTTTTCTTTTTCTTTTTGTTTTTTTGTTAAGTTTTATTAGTTTTTTGGTTTTTTTTGGATTTTAAAAAAGTTGATGTGTGTTGGGCTGTGGGTCCATGGGTATTATTTTATTTGGTGAGCCAAGGTACTAAGCCTATCATTGAAGAACGTGAGGCTTGTGAGGCAAAAAATTAGAGAGAGGATTGATGTGGCAGTGGTAGTGGTAGGCCCCACCGGTAAGCCAAAAAATTAGCTCACCACTATTCTTGCTCTTAGTCTCAAGTTCAATTCATTATTATTACCGGTTTCAATGATTGCTATTATGCTAACTTTTATACCTTATAAATTATTAAAATATTAATTATATGCTACACCTTGCTACCAATAATAATGATGGTGATAATAACAATAAATTGAATCAATCCATTCTAGTCTTTTATCTACTACTACATGGTGTATGCCATATAGAAAAAAGTTACATTCTAGCGCATAGAGATTTGGTGTATTAATTTACAGGACTTAGCCATATAGAAAAAAGTTACATTCTAGCGCATAGAAATTTGGTGTACTAATTTACAGGACCTATGAGTTTGGAAAAATATTTTTGGGATACAAGTGTTTGAGTGAAATGATTTCTAGAGGACAAATATTTATTTTTTGGCCCAAAGTTTTCTGAAATTATGAATTCACCCAAAATGGATACTGTTTCTAATTTTGTTATTTTCTAAGCTCTTTAAGGAAATATAATTGTTTTTAGTGTTTTTACTCCTTATAATGACTTTACTGGTATCACTACTCAGAATCTACTACTTACATCATAGATATCATATTTTCTATTATTAAAGGCCCACCATGCTTAGCAGAATAATTAAAGTTTTAATTAGAAAGTTTTGACCGTCACCTGAACTTAGTCGGTGCTGGACTCTGACATTCCTCTATCTTCCAATTTACAGAGATTGTTGATCTCTACCACACGTCCTTTAGATCCAGAACAACACAAATATGTTTCATGTCCTACCTCAGACCGTAGTCATTAATCAAGTTTTATAATTTAAAGGATAGTGAGTCTTCAATGAAGAAATTATAATATTTAAGATATAATGTTCGATTGAATAGAGTTCCATACTAGGAAACTTCGTTTATTGAAAACTTACAAGTGGAAATATTAAAGAGGGACCTAAGCTATTAAGATAATCAGATATACTTGTTTATAGAAAAATGGATAATCTCTACTTCTCTTTTGTTCAAGTATGCTCAAATGACTATGTCCCTTCTCAATAGTCAACCTCTCCTTTTATAGAGGAGATAAACTATATAGGATGTCCTAATTGCTATAGTACATACATAAATATTTCCACATAACTACAGCAGCTTTGACATGGTTACAGTAGAGTACATTATTTTTTTGACTTGATACTTGACAAAATAATACAATAATGGTGTCACAACTTTTCAAAGTACTTAATGCTAACAAAACTAATCACCCATATTGAAGATTCTACACGCCTTCATCTTTTATAATGTCTTCAAATCCATCATTATCCAGATAATCATCAAAATTGTCATCAAGTTGAGAATGCTCGGAATCCCATTGTTCAAATAATTTACAAAAATATTTCTTTTCTTATTTCAATAAGAATTTTCCAGCTCCATTATCAAAGAGATAATCAAAGACACCTTTAGAAATAGCTCCTTCTACCTTCATGTCTTTGCTGAAATCAATAGTATTCCCGCAATGCCTTATAGTGTTTTTCCTTGTTCATCTAATGCCCACATTTGATGATAAATGTTGTAAAAGCCAATGGCTCTTGCTAAAGTAGGATCATTAACTTCTTCGCGTTCTAGACACCATTTTTATTGTTGATCATTGGAATTATCTAAATCAACTAACTGAATAGGATAATGGACTGGTTTGGAATTTCCATTTTCATTCTCAATTACTACGTAATATTCGTCAACATACTAACTTCTATTGCAAGGAATTTTTGTTGGACCATAAAGAGATATAAGAATCCAAATGATCCTTTTAAACATACATTGTTGAAACTTAGTTAGTCTTCAAAAGAACGAGTAGTTTGAATCTAGGATTTTTATGAGGTAAGCTACAATTCCTTATTCCCAGGCTTTCATGATATGGTCGTTTAGAGGGATTGGATTTTCTGTAAATCTAACACCACCAACTCTATATTTATCAGGAAAAAAGTTTTGTAGTAATCCATTACTCCTAAATATTATAAGAATAATTATAATAATAGTCGATACATGTCGCATACCAACTGTTGAACCATTTTTCGTGAACATAGGAACTTATTTTTTTCTTGAATATCATAAGGACACCTTAGGTAATTCATTTGTATCTCTAAAAAAGTTGAATCTTTGTACCATTAGATGGGCATAAGACTAACAAATCAAAGCATGATCTACTTTTGATATGGAATTCCAAGGTATTATAAGGACTCCACTAGAAGGATAAATCTATTTTAGCAGTAATGAGACTTCATTTTGGATTTCTTCTTTTTCTAGCAGGACTTCCGTTACAATGTTTGTCATTGGCAAGTTCACAAGTTAAATCATCTGGTAGAGAATTCGGCAATCCCTGTGTATGTTCACCAGAGAAAGAAAACTATCTGATGGAGAATTCTCCGATCCTAGCGCATAAATCATCCCATGCGCTTGCATATTTAATAAATACTTTTTCAGAAAACCAAGTATTCCTTTACAATCAGTTCAAATAAGAAAAGATTTTGAGGCTAAAAAAATTAAGAACTTTTCAAACCCCTTATGACTGCAAGGATTTCGTTTTTCATGGTGAGGTAGTTGCATTCTTCTTTATTAAAACTTTCACTACATTATTTGTAGACTTTTTCTCATTCCTTGATTTCGAGTGTTGTACTCCAGTGCTCATTATTGACATCTGTCTCAAGAATTAAATCATGTCCTTCATTATGCAAATTAAGAACAGGAATATTTTTAGACGTCTTTTTAAAGTTTTGAACAATCTTTGAATCATTAGGGGTCTATGTCCAACTTACTTCTTTTTTTGAGTTTCTTCTGTAATGTTTCTCAATTTTTCTAGATCGTTAATGAAATATAAAGCATATGTAAGACATCCAAGAAACCTTTCTAATTACTTCTAATCTTCATTTTTTTAGGGGAGTTTTCTACTTTTTTGAGAATATGCTTTTGTAGAATGATTGTCCATAATTTATTTCAGACCTAAAAACTCGATTTCTTGTTCAGTATAAATGCATTTATTTTTACCAAGAATAGTACTATGAGCAATACATCTTTAGATGACAGTTAGAACATATTCTTTGTGTTGTTCTATGGTCTTAGAACAGATAAGAACATCATCGATATAAACTAGATAGCAGTGATTAAAGTCTTTGAAGATATTATCCATTTTTCTTTGGAATTTTGAAGGTGCTTTTTTAAGACCAAATGACATTGCTATCTACTTATAATGTCCTTGAGGGGCACTAAATGCAGTCAAAGGAATGCTTTCCTTATCTATTTTTACTTGCCAATATCCACTGTTACAATCCATTTTCGAGAACCAAGAGGTTCCTTGAATTCTATTGAAAAGAATTGTTTTGTTATGAATATAATAACCATCAAAGGTAGTATTATCATTAAACTTTTTGTAATTCATCACCATTCTAGCTTTTCTGATTTACTCTTCAATATGATTTCCTACCATAAAAGTAGGACTAATGTGAGGCATTTGCTGTTCCTTGTTAACTCTTTATCCAAAGTTCTTTGATTTGCTTATCAAATTTATGGATATCGTGATGTGTATACACCATTTGTTTGACTCGAATAATGGTATTGGGATCTAACAAAGTGATTTTTTGTAAGTGTCTTATCTTTGTCTCAAAAGTTAAGAGGATTATCATAGTAGAATGCTTTGCATAGTTGCTCTTGTTATTCAACATTTGCTCTTTAGTAGATAATTCAAGTAATGAGGTTGTTAGTGCTATCTCGCGTTGTACCGGTATTACCTGGTCACTGCGTTGGCTACATGTAAACTCAATCTTCTAATGCTTGTAGGCCTTATTTAGTTTATCAATGGGAATTGAGTGACCATTTGTTGTAAATATTATTTGATTTATGGGATATGTGCATGGAGTATTTCACCCTCTGAAAATTATTTCTAATTATCATATCATGAGAGGGTTGATTAGTAGTCCATAAAATTAGTATAATGCATTGGACAACTGTTATTTCTATAGATACCCCTTATATGGTTCTGTTATGGCTCATTATGCTATTGTCATCTATTCTTATTTGTAGAGGGTTCTTGGCTTTTTTCCACATAAATTATGAAAATAAGGCTCTTTTTCCAAAACAGATAGAACAACCATTTTTTGTGTAGGCATATAATCCATATATATTATATCCTTCTAAACATACATTTATTGATATATAAATGCTATTAGGATTTGTATTGGTGACTTCATAACATATCTCCATAGTCATATTTTTAACTAAGTCATGCTTATATATTGGCTCACTAGCAGTTCTTATTTTGGACCTAATGACTTTTCTGTCTAAACTCATACTTCGGTCCACACTGTATCTTGTGGGTTCAAAACTCATTCTACTCCTTCCATGGTCATAGTAATTGTATGATCTTCTTTAAACTCTTCTTTAGTAGTTGAAAATCCTTATCCGCATTCTAATCTTGCACTCATGCTTCTTAGTAATTGGGGTTTAATGGTAATTTTAACATTCTCATTAATTTTTATTACATTTTTCTTATTGACTTTTGTGGGATTGGAAACGCTAGATATTCAAAACCTATCAATTTTTATCTTCTCTAGATTGGATTTTGTCCTTTGAATTTTTTGCATTGAAGTATGACTTTCAAATTTTTCTACCTCAATCATTATTATTTTTGCCTTTAGATCTATAGTATTATCTAATTTGTTGATTATTTTTTAAAATATTCTTGGTGGATAGCCTCCTCTTTCCATATCCATCCCAACTGTTTTATCTTAGTGGATAGGAAACTTTTGGCAAATTCACATTTTTTGCTCATATAATATCTAGGTTGGCAATTGAATCGTACTGATTCATTACATAAATTAGTCGTAATTCTTGTAATAATTTCATTATTGAATTTGGTACGCATGATATTATATGGCAAAGCATGATGATCAACATCTTTACCATAATATTGTAATGGAGTAATTTGACGTTGGACACTTCTAATGTTGATGTCTCTATACTTTCTATGCTTGCTATATATGCTTAAGGATGTTTTCCTAATTAATGAGATTAACTTCACCCACAACATACTCACAGTGTTTTATTTGTAGATCTCTTTCATCATTTTGCATATGTACGTACTCTATAATCGAAAGATGAATTTTTTATAGATTATGTCTTTTTGAATTATAGGAAGGACACAATCTCCTTTGATATCTTCATTCTCATACAATAAACTCTTCCCCTCGAAGATTGCCAAAGACTAATTGTACTACTTTTCATCATGTGACTACTTTCTTATAATCACTATCTTCATATTCATCCTCTAGTACCATTTTAAAAATTCCCTTGTTATTTTTCAAGGCCAGGTCTAATGCTTCGTCCTCGCTAAGCTCAAGATAATCTAGACTACACAAAGCTTCTATACGCTTGTTATTCTTTTTATTTTTGCATTCGTTTGCATAATATCCTACTTCTCCACATGTCCACCACCACTTACAATTGCTTTCCCCTACAAAAGAATAAGCGGTTTTTTTAAAAATCTTTGTCTTTTGGGGGTTGGTTTATTATAACAATTTCTTTTATATTTTTTTTTACCCTTTGTCTATTAAAACTCTTTTTCTTATATAGTTTTCTTTTTCTTCTTTTCTCATGTTTATTTCCCCATTGATGAGGATTATCCTAAAATGGTAGAAATTGTGTCTTCATTTTCTTTTCTTTTTGGTGATCAGGACATTGATAATTGATTATAGAACTTATTGGATATGACAATTTGTCATAAAACATACCAAGATTAGTTTCATTATGTCCAATTTTGTAATAATATTTACTAAATTCAATAATATAATTTTTCAGATATCTCATGTCCTAAAGTTTAATGTTATTAATCTTCATTTACCACTGTCTAGCCTTTTCTCCAAAATCAAGTTTAGATCCAATAAATTCGGTTTTGATTTCCTTACAAAATTTTCTGAATATAGCAGCTAGTATTTCCATCATTCCTAATATATTTTTACCTTCTGCATCTAATGAGTCATAGTAGTCAGCTATGGTATGAGGAAAACTATGTTCAATATAATTTAGGATATTTCCTGCAGTCCATGTGGTATTCAAATTCAATGTACTATTCATACTGCTTTTGCAATATTCAAATATTTCTTCTCTATTACGAGCTCTATCAATATTCATGATGTAGCTTGTTTAGCTCATTGGGATAAGACTAATTTCTTCAAAGGATGCAACTTTTCTTGGGATGAATCCAAAGAAAAAATTGGTTGTACAGCCTAATGGAACATATCTAGGTTTCATAAAATGGGTTTTCTTCTAAAAGATTCACCAAAATTTTCAGGTTTATAACATTGTTAACGAGATTGGACTTTTCATCTATGTTGAGTTCTTCTCCAATCTCATTGATTTCGTCGCCAAATATCATTTTACCATATTTTTTCATCTAGTTTCTTCCTAATTTTTTCTAAAGCAACAACATTAAGATCCACTAGTTTATTTAGGTCCATATGCTAATATATTCATTTTTCTAACTGGATATTATTTGGTTCTTCATTATTGTCAGATAATACATCTTGTTTTTCAACTATTATACCATGATTTTGTTTAATTCTTTGGAGTTTTGTTCTTTATCAAACATATTTCGTAATTTCTCAAGATTACAATGCCTATATTCCATCCTCTTATTCTTTCTCTACCTTGTTAGATGATTTTTCAGTTGATTTTTCTCCTGCTTCTTTTTGGACTTTTATATCTTACAAAGGAAATGAATTTTTGTTTTTTAGGTGTTGGAAAAAATAGTTATGTTGAAAATGAGTACTAATACTTAAATCAAATTTTTCACTATGTCTAATTTCGTGATCAAAGAAAGATAGATTATAGATAATTGATTCTTTATCTCCTTAACTTTAGTCTTAATTTTTACATAATTCTGCTTTTAATTTGAAAACTATATCAGTGATACAGTTTAATTACGGTGTTACTGAACTGGTTCCTTCAAGGAAGTGCACAATTTGTGAATAATTACGAGTATGACAAGTAGTTAACGATTCAAGGATTAAACATAGTTAATTATAATTAACTATTAATTAATATAATTATCTTAGTTATTTGTCGTTACGTGACTCTGATACCAGTTGAAAAAGTAATATTTATGAGAAAGTTTTCACTTGCACCAAATTAAAATCTTCGAAAGTAAGCTTTTAAGGATTGGGATTCAAAATGCAAATTTCAAAAACTTAGAGTATTGGTGTAATTTTTGAAAGTAAGGTTTGGTCCTAGAAATTATTACGCCAAAGTTGGATGGACCTAAAAAAATTTATCCAAAGAACCTAAACCTTGACGATCCATAGTGCAAAACTTTCATGTTATATATAATAAACTTCATGAGTTATATAAGGAAATTAGGCTTCTTATTTGGGTCCTTGTATAAGGATTCAAGGATTGAGTATCCACAAAAGGAAGAGTGACTACAAATAACTGGCCCAATCAGCATGTTGTTGCCATACCTAGTTCTACACTTCTACCTATGTAGGTATGGGTGCCAACTGCCAAGTAGTATAATTGATAAAATCCTTGTAAGTTGTTAGTAAAAATCCAGTTTAAATCCTCTGTTGTCTACTATCATATCTTTGATGCACCAAAAACAAATTCCTGGATGGATAATATACATGACATTGAGTTTTTAAGCTTATCTATGAGAAATTTCCTAACATTTATTCATATTACTTATAATCATTAATTAACGAACTTAACAAAATTGACTAACTTCCTATGTATTCCCGCATACCACATAAGTCCACATATAAAGAACGCTACGGGACTTATGGAAGTAAATACTCCTAAAGATATAATATAAAAAGTCTAACTTTACCCTTTACGTTCATGTACGATGGCCATCATTCACAGACTAGTTGCTCATAGTAGAGAGATGCGTTATCACCATCACAAGAGAAGACGACTTTCTTATTAAAAGAGTGAATATGGATAAATCCTTAAAATGAAAGCCAAAAGTAACACCCACATGATAATAAGTGAGAAAGAAGTAGTTCTCTAGAAGCAAATTTAATCCTATGCAAAGGCAAATTCTACACTAATATGTGTCAATCTTGATTAATTTTGGCTTAGTGTTCAATTGGTAATCAACTTAAACTAAAGGAATCAAACCCCACAACTTCTGCACCACCAAAATATCACAGTCCTAATCACTAGTTCTTCCTCAACTATTCCCAACTCTCTAACTTCCTTTAAATGTTAATCTCCCAAACTAACACCCGTTTCCCCTTAATTTCTACCTCTTATCTTTCTCTCTCTAGAGGGTACAATGGAAATCATTACAACCATCTCATTGCTTATATTCTTCATCTTCATCCCCCATACATTAACCAAAGGAGACTGGGACGACACTGCCGACTTCGGTGCAAAGCTAGGTTCAGAAACCGACTCATCCGATACCTAGTGGGAAGTGCCCTTGTTTTCAATGGACATAATTAGAAGCCTATGAATAGTAATAAGGGCATTGTCCTAAGAATTGAGGGCGCCCTAGTGGCCCCTGCAGATTACTTGGTCCTAGGACATGTCACCACGTGGCTCTCATGTGAGTATGTCATGGTAACTCCGGCTAATAGAGGAAGGAGACTATGATGTAAAATATTGTATTTTTACTTCTATATAATACAGTGCCTGACTCCCATATTGTCTGAGCCAAACACGTTTCAAAAATCTCACATGGTATTAGAGCAGTACTGATCCTCTAAACTCTATTCTTCTTTGCATGAACCCTAGCCTTGCAACCATGGCCAGTGGATCCAACAACCCTCGGACACCATCCTTGTCCAACAAAGGCTCACCATGACCCACTCAGCCTGCCTCGCGCACCTTGTTGCTGTCGCCAAGCTTCATACAGGGCCCGTCCTCGCTTCCGCCCATCTCATCTCTATCACAAGCTACCACTCTCTCTCATCGCAGGTTCTCTTTTCCTGAGATTCTATTCTCCTTACCTACCCTTACCCACTCAGGTCCCTTGCCAACACAGTTGATGGTGTCGTTTATGCCAATGTTGGATTGGCTACCCCCGCTTAGCACACAATTCGGGTTCAGCATGTCCTCCTCTTCCAGTATGCCCAGTTGCATGGGTTTGTTGATGGCACCATCTTTAAACCGTCGGCTCATCTCTTTCAACATGCCTCAACCAAATCCAGCATTCATACTTAGGTGCGCATTGATAAGTTGATTTGTGCTTGGCTTTTTGTCGTGATCTCGAAAGACCATTTGACTAAGGTTCGTGACTTAGCACATTCATATACCATCTGGCAACGTCTTGAGTCTCGCTTCAATTCTACTTGTCTGGCTCATGCAATGGACTTGAAATGGTTGTTGATGAATCTTGAAAAGCTTGAGACATAACCTATGGATGATTTTCTTTGGGGTGTAAAAAACATTGCATATTCTCTTGCAACCATTCAATCTGCCATTTCTAACATGGATTTAATCAAACACACTCTTAATGCTTTAGATTTTGATTATGAGGGATATGTTGACGCCCTCACTCATATGCCTGGAAGGCTTACGTTTGATGATGTTTGTAACAAGTTGCTAGTTCATGAACAACATGTTTAGTTTTTGAAATTGTGCAATAACAGATCTTTATAGCATCCTGCCTTTGCTACTACTATCTCGTCGAATGATAACAACTCTAATTCTCAGGGAGGCTTCTCTAATCAAAATCGGGGAAAGAACAATCGGGGCAAGAATAATCGGAACAACAACAGAGGGAAGAATAATTCCAACAAGACCACCTCTCAAACAACCTCTAGCAATAAAGGTGTGCCTACAGGTTCTATTTCATGTGATTTAGATTTGTCATTGATTAACATTCAATGTGCTTCTGCTGCTATTACTAATTCATTGTCTACACGTAACAAAACGTTTGAGATGGTGTTTGGTTCAGGTCCTAATATCATCTGTTAGATCTATCATTCCCCTAACCATAATGCTGTTGTTTGTTTTCTTTGTTACTAGCCTAATTCCACTAACCCTTCCACTGCCATGGCTAGTTTTATGCCTACTGACGCTAGTGAGACCCTCTGGTATCCAGACTCTATAGCAACGTCTTATATGACCTTAGAGGAAGGTATGCTATCTTCTAAGAATCCTTACTTGAGTTCTGCTAAGGTTGAAGTTGGTAATGGTACTTTGCTTCCCATTGCTAATATTTGACATTTACGCATTCAAACTCGTAATAGGCCGCTTACAATTAGTTCTATTTTACATGTTCCTCAACTTAAATATAAACTTCTTTTTGTACATCGTTTGTGTCGTGACAACAATTGTCATGTTTAGTTTTCTCATTCCACTATTTGTGCCAAGGACAGCACCACATGTGAAGTCCTTTTACAGGGCGTAGTGGCGATAAAGATAACGTTTATGCTGTCTCCCTTAGGCATCTTCCTAAGCATGTTCTTGCATTCACTGCTTTGCATGATTATGGAGAAGTTTGGCCTCAAAGATTGGGTCATTGTGGCATACGGGTTTTAGGTACTGTAAGGAAAAATAAATCTATTCATACTTCTATTTTTCGAGATAATTGTGTTACATGTCGTCTTGCTAAATCTCAAAAGTTACGTTTTTTTTTAGTTGATAATTGTTAGAAGACTTCATTATACATTATTCATTTTGACGTTTAGGAAGCCCCATATGATTCTATTAAATATTTTCGCTATTATATCATTTTTATGAATGACTTCTCATGCTTTGCTTGGTTGTATCCTATGAAATGTAAGTCTGAAGTTCTTTCAATTTTTCAATAGTTTCAGCAACTAGTTGAAGATCAATTTGACAGGAAAATCAGAATTTTTCAATGTCGTGGAGGACTGGAGTTTGGCAATAGTTCTCTTAAGGATCATTGTCTAGCTTTTGGCATTATTTTTCGAACATCTTGTCCTGATGCATAGGTTCAGAATGTGGCAGTTGAATGAAAGTGTAAGCATATTTTAGAGATGGTGAGAACATTTTTAATACAGACTCTACTTCCTTCTACTCACTAGGTTAAAGCTGCTTATACTGTAGGTTTTACTTTAATTGTGCTCCGGTTCTGGACAACGTCTCTCCTTTCGAAAAGTTGTTTAATCACATTCATGATTACACATTCTTACAGACATTTGGTTGTGAGTGTTTTCCAATTATCATTGCTATATCTTCAAATAAATTGCACCCAAGGTTTGTTCATTTTGTTTTCATTGGTTACGTGAATCAACATAAAGGTTACCATTGCTATGATCTAAAAACTTGCAAGATTTATATAAGTTGACATGTTTGCTTTCATGAAAATATTTTTCCTTTCCAAAAATTATCTTCAATCCACACCACTATACTAGAGCACTATGATCTCATTTTACGTGATATTCTCTCTTTTACGTGTGTTGCTTAGTCTTTCGTGCCTTCTTTAGGACAGAAACCTTTGTCATCTACTAGTTCCTCAATCCCGGTTCAGCCCCAAACTCGTGTTACTGTGTCTGGGCCTTGTTTGTCTGGGCTCTCGGCTCCCCCTGTTGTCGCCCCTCTGCCTGAGTCGTCTAACACGAGCCTATTGTTGTCTGTCATGCACCGGTTCATTATTCTCCCCATTCGGTCTCTTCAGCCCCATAGGGTCTATCCCCTGTGTCTCATGCATCCCATCCTCCCACTCGTTACTCAGCCCACTCCTCTGATGCCTCCTTTAAAAATATGGATGCATCTAGCTGTGCGTCAACCATGAACCTTCATCCTATACAAACTAGGTCGAAGTCAAAAAATTTTAAGCCCAAACATATTTTGTCTCTCACCACAAGCTCTTTCGAATATGAACCTTCTTCCTTCGAGAAAGCTCTTTCTAATTCTAAGTGGAAAACACCTATGACTGCTGAGTTTAAAGCTTTGTTGGAAATATACAACCTCATCATATAGCTGCATATTAAGATCCTTATTAGACTCTCTATTGTTCTAGAACATGGCTGCAAGTTGCACAATTTGTTGTAACAAACTAACAGCCTTTTAGTGGTAATAACCAAGGGTTCTAGTTTGTATAAATAAAGCTCAATAGAAGCTGAGCTTGAATAACGATGATAATCATTCTTACAGTATAACAGTACAATGCTCTTCACTCTCTTCATTCTTTCTTCTTCTTTCCCTGTTTGCAAACCAGAAATCACAACAAGGTATCAGAGCAAAATTTCAAGATCCTAAACGTGAAATCCTAACCTTCTTTCTCTTACAATTTCAAGAGCAATTTTGATTTTCCTTCGCTGCACATTATTCGAATGGCAATCTTGATTCTCTTTCTTCTTCGATTACCTGGTTTGATTCACCAGTTCGTATATCTTGCAATTTTGAGAAGTGTTTCCTGATTTCTTGCATTTTCTTTCCTATGAGAACATATGCTATGGCAGCAGCTGGAGGTAGTAGAGTTCAGATAGAGGCTTCAGATCCTTTATTCTTGCATCCTTTAGATCAACCGGGACAGAGCCTAGTAGCTGATGTTTTTGATGGCGATGATTTTGAAAACTGGAAGAGATCAGTGGCGATAGCTATCTCAGCAAAACAGAAAACATCATTCATTGATGGATCAAGCACAAAACCAGATGTAGGATCACCTCTGTATCCTTACTGGAATTGATGCAACGATATGGTTATCTCATGGCTCTTAAATTCCCTGCATAAGAGCATCAGAGATAGTGTGCTGTTTTGTGACACAACAAGTGAGAAGTGGAAAGAGCTAAATGAAAGGTATGCCCAAACCAATAAGGCTAGACTGTTTCAAGCCCAAAAACAGGTATCATGCATTTCACAAGGAGATCTTGACATTGCCAGTTATTTCACTAAGGCTAAAAAGGTTTGGGATGAATTCACTGCTATTGGAACCACTCCAAAGTGCACTTACAGTAAATGTGAGTGTGAGATTAATAATAGGTTACAAAAGCATGATTAGGAACAACGCTTAATTCAATTCCTTATGGGATTGAATGAAAGCTATACATCAGTGAGAGGAAACATCCTGATGATGACTCCACTACCTACCTTAAGTCAGATCTACTCTCTTTTGGTGCAAGAAGAATGACAAAGGCAGGTGAAAATAGGCAGTGACTTTCAAGTTAATGGAGCATCTTTCTCTGCCAGTGTATTCCCCAATATAAACACAAATTTCATAAAGAATACAATAGGGAACAATGTTCCATTCAGAAAATTAGAAGGGAGAAGATCACAGCTGTTTTGTGATTACTGCAAAAGGATTGGACACACCATGGACAAATGCTATAAGCTGCATGGATACCGCACCAGACAAGGGGGAAGAGGCAGGTCATTGAGAGGTGCTTATAATGCTTGGGGAGACCAAGGAGAGAAGGTTGAAAGCTCCACAAGTTCTGCTTTGCCAGGACTTAACCAAGAACAGTCTAAGCAACTCTTGCAATTTCTAACTAACCTCACTTGGGGAGGAGACCAGAAGGAAATGAGTTCTGAAGCCATGGTATCTGCTGCTCATATGGCAGGTATAACCTATGCCTTTAATACAATTCATTCTTTCTGTGCATTAAGTCAGGGCATGTGGATACTGGATAGTGGTGCCAGTGAGCATATGTGCTCAAATAAGAGTTTATTGCAGAATATATCTGTGCTAAATAGTCCTATTTTGGTAAGCTTGCCTAATGGAACACAGGTAAAGGTTACACAAAAGGGCAAGTTAGTTGTAGTAGAGAATTTGATACTAAATGGTGTTCTACTGGTGCCAAACTTTAAGTTCAACTTGCTTTCTATCAAGAGGTTATGTGAGTAATTACACAGCACAGTTTACTTCACTGAAAACTAGTGCATATTGTAGGCCCCTTCTCTGAAGAGGCCACTGGCAATTGGTAAGGATCACAAAGGCTTATATGTCTTGGACAGAGAAGAATTTGAAAGGCTTGGGAATGACAAGAAGTGTAGAACTGGAATGAAGGAGGACTTCTTCAAAATGCAGACTTATGAATGTAATAATGCATTTAGTTCAGTTCCTTTTACTATTTGGCATCAAAGATTGGGGCACATGTCTTGTAACAAGATGAAAGGTGTACCTGAATTGATTTTGATTGATAATGAAGTGAAGAATTTTGTTTGTGAGATTTGCCCCAAAGCAAAACAACATAGATTACCTTTTCCAGTCAGACAGAGTCTTACTACTTGTGCTTTTGAGTTGATTCACATAGATACTTGGGGACCATACCACACCAAGACACATACAGGACATAGATATTTTCTCACTGTGGTGGATGATTATACCAGAGCCACTTGGACATATCTTATGGTAACAAAAGATGAAGCTGCTGCATTGGTTAAGGCTTTTGTCATGATGGCCAAAACACAATTTGAAAAGGCAATAAAGGTTATAAAGTCAGACAATGCCTTGGAATTTAGCAAGAGTTATGAAATATTGAAATTTTTTGCTGAGCATGGGATAACTCACCAAACTAGTTGTGTTGAAACACCACAACAAAATGGTGTAGTAGAGAGACATCATAAACATTTGCTGGAAGTCTCCAGGGCCTTAATGTTTCAAGCAAGTTTACCAATGAAGTACTGGGGGGATTGTGTTTTGACAGCAACACACTTGATTAACAGGATGCCTACCAGACTGTTAAAGGGTAAAACACCCTATGAAATGTTACATAGTTCACCACCCTCATGCAACCACCTTAAGGTCTTTGGATGTTTGTGCTTCATATCCACTACAAAACCAGGAAGGGACAAGTCTATGCCCAGGGCCAAGACTTGTGTTTTTATGGGGTATCCCCTTGGTCAAAAGGGTTACAAGGTTATGGATCTAGAGAGCAGTAAGTTTCATGTCTCTAGGGATGTATTTTTTCATGAAGGAACTTTTCCTTTTGCTAATATACAAAGGAGAACTTCCTTGTTTCAGACAGGTTCCAATGATTATTTTGAGGAAGTTACACCTGTTGAAGAACATAGAGAGGCTTCAGAGAATCAAAGGATGGCACATGAGGATCCAGCCCAAGAGTCATCTTCTCAACAGTAGAGAAGATCCACTAGAACACACAATAAGCCAAATTATTTACAGGATTATGTGTGTTGCAGCTCTACTGAGCAAACTGCACATTTTTGTTTTTCTACCCTCACAAATATGTGCATTCCATATAGAAAAGTTTCCGAGCCACATAGTTTAAGTACAGAGAATCCAATAACTGAGCCACAAAATTATTTGGAAGCATCTCAACATCCTAGGTGGCAAGCTGCAATGGATAAGGAAAAGGAAGCATTGATAGCAAATGAGACTTGGGAGATTGTGCCTCTACCAGAAGGTAAGAAGCCTATAGACTGTAAATGGGTCTATAAGGCCAAATACAAGGCAGATGGACACTTGGAAACGCTGAAGGCTAGATTGGTGGTTAGAGGTTTTACACAGAGAGAAAGAATATATTATGTTGAAACTTTTTCACCTGTTGTTAAAATGACAACTATCAGGGCTTTAATTGTTGTTGCAGTCAAGAAAAATTGGATATTGCATCAACTAGATGTAAACAATGCCTTTCTTTATGGAGATTTACATGAGGAAAATTATATGAAAGTTCCTCAAGGTTTTCAAACAGAGGTACCAAATGCAGTTTGCAGGCTGAAAAGGTCACTCAATGGTTTGAAACAAGCATCTAGGCAACGGTATGCTAAGTTGGCTGAAGTATTATATGCCAAAGGGTACAAACATTCTGACAATGATTATTCTTTGTTTTACAAGAAAACCAAAGATTCAAGCACCTTATTAGGAGTATATGTGGATGATATACTCTTGACTGGAAATGATGAAGAAGAAATTCAGAACCTCAAGGCTCATTTGGATGATATTTTCAGAATCAAGGATTTGGGGAAAACACACTATTTCCTAGGAATGGAAATTTTACCAACCCAAGCAGGCATGATCTTGACACAAAGAAGGTTTACAAAGGAGTTGCTATATGAGTTTGGAGACAACAACCTTACACCTGTAGTTTGCCCTTTGGACTGCAATATAAAGCTTGCAGCAGATCAGCGAGAGCTTTTTGATGATCCAAGCCTCTATAGAAAGATTGTGGGCAAACTCAACTTCCTAGTCCACACAAGACCTAACCTTGCTTTTGCAGTTCAACACCTTAGTGAGTTCATGCAAACACTTAGGAAACCTCATTTTCATGCTGTTATGAATGTACTCAGGTATTTGAAGGGGCAACCAGATCTTGGTATCATTCTTACCAAAGAAAATCACTGCACCTTGGAAGCATTTTGTGATTCTGATTGGGCATCTTGCCCTCACACAAGACAATCAGTTAGTGGATATGTTGTTTTCTTTGAAAACAATCTCATCTCCTGGAAATCCAAGAAGCAGGGCATAGTGTCACTTTCTTCTGCTGAGGCAGAATATAGAAGTCTACGAAGGCTTGTGGCAGACCTAGCCTGGCTCAGCAGGTTATTGCATGAACTAGGGATTGACAACATTACTCCCATTCCAGTAAAGTGTGACAGTCAAGCAGCAATATATATTGCCAAGAACCCTGTGTTACATGAGAGAACAAAACATATAGAACTTGATTGCCACTTTGTCAGGGAGAAGCTGTTGGTCGGTTTAATCTCTCTCAGTCATGTTTATACCAAAACACAGCTTGTTGATATCCTCACCAAACCCTTACCTGGCATGTCACATCATCATTTGCTGTACAAATTGGGAGTTCAGAGAACTACCAATTTGAAGGGGGGTGTTGGAAATATACAGCCTCATCATATAGCTGCATATTAAGATCCTTATTAGACTCTCTATTGTTCTAGAACATGGCAGCAAGTTGCACAATTTGTTGTAACAAACTAACAGCCTTTTGGTGGGAATAACCAAGGGTTCTAGTTTGTATAAATAAAGCTCAATAGAAGCTAAGCTTGAATAACGATGATAATCATTCTTACAATGTAACAGTACAATGCTCTTCACTCTCTTCATTCTTTCTTCTTCTTTCCCTGTTTGCAAACTAGAAATTACAATAAGCTTTAATTTCCAATGATACATGGGACATTGTACCACCAACTGATGTTCATAACTTGGTTGCGAGTAAGTGGGTTTTTCAGATAAAATACAATTCTTATGGGTCTCTGGAATGTTATACAGCATGGATTGTTGCTACATGTAATCATCAGCAAGTAGGTATTGATTTCCATGATACCTTTGCTCCTGTTGTTCTTCCAGCCAACATTCGTCTTATTTGATCCATTGCAGTTACCAAACACTAACCTATTCGTCGACTTGGTGTTAAGAATGTCTTCCTTCATGATCTTGTCACTAAAAAAGTTTACATGCGCCAACCCCTTGGTTTTATTGGCTCTCATTACCCTTGTCATGTGTGCCGTCTCAAAAAGACAATCCATAGGTTGAAACAAGCACCTAGGGCTTGGTTTCATTGCTTTAGTAGTTTTTTTTTTCTCACACATGGGTTCACTTGCAGCCAGGCTAATCCGTCTATGTTCACTTTTTGCCATGACCCATATTCTCATTCTTCTACTTTATGTTGATGACATTATCCTCACTGATAGCTCCATCTCGCTTTTTTCCCCTCCACTCTTTCTAAGCAATTTGCTATGAAAGACCTTGGCAATCGTCACTACTTTTGGGAGCGCAAGTCACGTGTTCTTCTTCGGGCTTGTTTTTATCTTAGCACCAATACATATTTGACCTTCTTCTCAAATTTCACCTTTATACCTGCAAACAAGTTTGCACCCTTATGGTTGCTAGGACCGTCCCCACTCTCTTAAATGGTGAGTTGCTTACAGATTCCACAGAGCATAGAAGCATGGCATAGTAGGTGCATTGTAATATTTGACCATAACTCGTCCTGACATTGCATATGCAGTGCATGTAGTTTACTAATTTATTCATACTCCCTGTACTACTCATTCTTTTACTGTGAACCGTATTTTTAGGTACTTACAGGGCACTTGCGCTCCTCCTATATAGATTTAGGGGTGCAATAGGGGACGGAGACTATGATGTAAAATATTGTATTTTTACTTCTATATAATAGAGCGCCTGACTTTCATATTGGGTCATTTGAGTGAGCTAAACACTTCCCAAAAATTTTCACACTGGCAAGTCACTTGACGAGCAAGGCACTGGACTGTGGGCATGCAAGAAGGCTGATGTAGATAAGAGAGACTACCCAAATGGCATTATGGTGAGCTCATTATTATTTTAAATATATTACTTATAATGAAGAAAAAATGGAATATGGTTGCGATGTAGTGCACCTGAAGTCTCATTTTAGGTCTTCGTTTTTCTAGTGGGAGTCTCTTGGTACTCCCCGTCTGTTCTTCTAAATAGTAGCAAGAAAATTTTGACGAACATTTTTGACAGAGTGTTGGATGGTCAGTAATTTTAACTGATAATTTGACGAGAAAAGAATGACACTGACGGATCTGTTTAAATGTGGATCTCAATGGACAAAATTGACGGTGTGGGGTTTCTTTTAATGAAGATTGCCATCAAAACAGGTGAGTAGTGCTAAGAATATTGACAGGTCGGACAATGCCTATCAAAAGCCTGCAAGATTCCCTAGAAATCTAATGGAGTTTGATGGGGTCGGTCCCAATCGTCAGAGAATCACTGAGGGTTTTGTCAAGATTCGTCAAAATGGATGGTAAAAAAAATTCACCAACTTCATTTAAGGAAACCAACCTCTTTCTTCATAAGCCATGATCGAAGGCACAGGCATGGGGCTAATTTTAGATGCTTATTTTAACTGAAACTCTAGTTCAAATAGTGAGATAGAGAGCGTGTGAAATTTAGAGGGTGATTGGTGAAGTGATTTAGTCGAGCATTAACTTCTGTGACGGTGATTTTGTAGTGATGGTCTCGACTTGGGTGTTGGAGAACTTACTTTCTGGTAGAGAGACGGTGGTCGAGGTGTATCAGTAGCCGGATGAGGTAGTTAATCCGACAACTAGAGTAGTGGACGACAATTTCACAACACAAATCTCCAAAAAAATTCAAGTAAATTTACTATGCTAAAATTTAGGTGTTTAATCCGACGACCAGAGTAGTTAATCTGGCGATCGGAGTAGTATTAAACATGAATGTTTGAGCGTCTGTTTTTCATTGTTTTGAGTATGCTACTATGCTAAATTTAGAGCAACATGCTTTAAGAATGAACTCAATCAAAAGCTTAAACTTATGTTTGAAGGCTTAGGAATAAGTTTACACTACACCCCCTTACGGGAATGCCCTTTGGGCTTGAAGTACGGATGTTATAAAGGCTCCCTCTATGTTGCACTATAAATCAATATGAGGGCTATTGAGATTCCAATCTGAGACGTCTTGCTCGTAAGACTCTAATACCATGTTCAAGAATTAACTCAATCAAAAGTTTAAGCTGATGGTCGAAGGCCCAGGAATAGGTTTACACTTTAACAAAATGAATTATTGCTTTGCTAAATGTGATGTCGACATGAATCAACATTAGGGTGTATGTTAGCATGAATTATTGCACAAATCTAAAATTTACAGTTTTAATTTGGGTTGAAAATCTGCACTGGATTTGTAACTATGATAACTTTGTACTGGGTTTGGAATCGGTAAAGTAATTGGTCACTGGGAGGAAATATTACTGTGCTAAACCTAATGGTTTCTTTATTTTATTTTAGCAAACTGGCTTTGGAATCAGTAAGGTAATTGGTCGACTTGAGGGGATATTGCTATATTACAAAAGAAATGCTTCTATTAAGACCGGAATTCAGGAAGTGCACTTGCGTAGTGTGAGAGTAACTAACTTTATTTGCTAATACAATATCTTTGTACGAACTGTTTTTCCCAAGATGTTAAAAACAGCTACTAAATGTAGTCCATGATAGTAAGAAAGTACTATTTTTACATCACACTGTTTGATGCTCATCCACTGAGGTCCTGTTCTATTTTGTGTTTTTGAGGATTTAGCTAAGAGTTTATATCTTCTTACAGTTTCTTACATCTCCTTACAGCCTTAACATAATCCTTACATCTTTTTACATCTTCTTACATCCCATATAGATTTTTTATAACATTCATTTATTTTAATTATAGAAATATGTATATTTTTTTAATTACGCTATCAATATACAAAATTTTTAAATATCTTATGAACACAACATTTATATAAACATAAAAACATCGTATAACGACGTAAATTATATTTGAGTTTTGACATAAATAATATATGTTATTATAGATGGAATAAGTGACCATACTTTTAAAATTAGAATCAATCACATTTACCCCCCTCGACCTTTTGCAAAATAATTTTTTCACCCCTCACCTATTGAAAATATTTTTTACCCCCCTTCACCTTTTTGTTTTTGATAAAAACTATTAGAAATCGCAGGAGAAGTCCCTGGATTGAGTAAACATATGCAAATAAGTTCTTTTTTAGGAAATTTGCTAGATTAGACTTCTTATAATGACTTTGCTGGTACTAATTATCACAATGTACTACTTATATCTTATACATTATACTTTCTATGGTTATAGGTCCACCATGCTTAGCAAAATAATTAAAACATAATGAGTGAGTTTTTACCCTTACCTGAACTTAGTTGGCTCTGGACCCTGGCGTTCCTCTAGTTTCCAGTTTACAGAGATTGCTAATCTCAACCCCACCTTCCTTAGATCAGGCATAGTACAGATCCATTTCGTTCTCTACCTCGGACCGTAGTCACTAATCAAGTTTTTAATCTTTGACAAGGATAGTGGAACTTTAATCAAGAAATTATAATATTTAAAACATAAGGTTCAATTGGATAACGTTTCCTACTAGGAAACTTCTTTTATTAAAAGCTTGAATGTGAAAATATTACAATGGAAAGCTTTAAAGAGAGACTTAAGCTAAGATCATTAGGGATGCTTGCTCATAGAGAAATGGAGAATTCCAACTTCTCTTGTGCTCAAGAATGCTTAAATGACCGTGTCTTTTCTCAGCACTCGACCTCTTTATTTATAGAGGTGATAGAGGTACATAGGATGCCATAGTAGCTACAGTACATAAAGATTTTTCACATTGCTACAGTACACACTGACATCTATAGTATTTACTTTATTTTATAGACCGGACACTTGTCGAAATAGTACAATAATGGGGCAGCTACTTTTCAGAACTTTTACTGATGACAGGACTAGTCATCATTATTGAGATTCTGCATGCCTTCATCTCCAGTTATGTCTTCCAGACCATCATTATCTAGGTAATCATCAAAATCTTCATCAATTTGCTTAAGATGTTCTGGATCCCATTCCTTAAATAATTCAAGGAGATATTTTTTTCCCTTTTTTGATAAGAATTTTCCAGCCCCAACATCAAAGAGATAATAAAAAATATCATCTGATTCCGCACCTTCTACCTTCATGTAATCTTTAAACTCATTATTATAGGCAAAAGTAGTGTTTCCACAATGCATTAATGTTTTTCCTTGCTCGATTAATGCCCAACACTGATGATAAATTTTGAAAAGTCCAATAGCTCTTGATAAAGTAGTATCAATAACTAGATGCACTGGATTTCCATGAATCCAATTTTGTCATTCCTCGTTGGGATCTTTACAACCAACAATCTGGACAAGATAATGGGCTGATTTAGCTTTTCCATTCTCATATTCGATCAGGGCACTATAAATTTCTAAATTAAGGCACCTGTGAACTGGGGCTTTTGTTAGACTATCAGGAAATGTGAGAATCCAATGGATCCTTCTAAACATGGATTGCTGGAACTTAGTTACGGTTGAGAAAAATGGGAATTTTGGATCTGGAATTTCTGTGAAGTAAAGCACCATCCCGTATTTCCAGGCTTTATAGACAGGGTCATTAGGAGATAATGAATTTGCTGGGAAACAAACACCTCCAACTCCAGACCTATCGGGAAAGTAGATTGTTGTATCCCAAGACTCCCAAATATCATAAGAGTAATGATAGTAAAAGTCAATGCAGGCTGCATACTATTCATTAAACCATTTCTCTTGGACATAAGAACTTATTTTTTCTTGGATATCATAAGGACATCGAAGGTACTTAATTTGTAACTCTAGAAGGAAAAATCTTTGGGCTATTAAGTAGCCAGTAGAAAGTAGACCAAAACGTGATATACTTTTGTATGGAATTCTAGGTTATCAATAAGGACTTTACTAGAAGGCGTAACCCGTTCTAGTAGGAATGACATTTCGTTAAGGATTTCCTCCTTTTCTGGAAGGTGGTCGGCTTTGATGATCACCATTGGCGAGTTCTCGAGTTAGATTGTCTGCCAAAGAGTTCTTCGATCCTTGTATATGTTCAATAGAGAAGGAAAATTGGTTAAGCCATAATTGCCAACGCAGGAGTCTCCCTTGCGCTTGCATGTTTGATAAATTCTTTTCTACAAAACCAAGTATTCCTTTGCAATCTATTCGAATAAAAAAAAGTTTTGGGGCTAAAAAGATTAAGAACTTTTCAATTCCCCTTATAACTGCAAGGATTTCCTTTTCCATTGTGGGATAGTTGTCTTATGCTTTATTAAAGCTTCCACTGCAATATTTGCAAAGTTTTTCTCCTTCTTTGATTTTGAGTACCACACTCTAGTGTTCATTGCTGGCATCTGTCTCAAGAATTAAATCATCTCCTTCATTAGCTAAATTAAGAACAGAAGATTTGTACACATCTTTTTTAAGTTTTAGTGGACAATCTTTGAATCATTGGTAGTCCATGTCCACATCACATCTTTCTTGAGTTTTTGTTGTAATGGTTTTCTTAGTTTAGGTAAATCTTTAATGAAGTCTAAAGCATAGGTAAGGCATCCAAGAAACCTTTCTAGTTGCATTCTATCTTCAATTTTTTCAGGAAATTTTTTTATTTTTTCCAGAATATGCTTATGTGGAATAATTTATCCAGCTTTTATCTCTAGACTTAAAAACTCAATTTCTTGTTCAGCATAAATGCACTTGTTTTTTTCGAGTATAATACCATGGTCAATGCATCTTTGGGTAACAACCAAGACATCAACTTTGTGCTGCTCTATAGTTTTGGAAAAGATAAGGATATCATCGATGTAAACTAAACAACAATGATTAAGGTCTTTGAAGATGCTATCCATTCTTCTCTGGAATATTTGGGGGTGCATTTTTAAGACCAAAAGGCATTACTATCCATTCATAGTGTCCATGTGGGGTACTAAATGCAGTTAAAGGAATACTTTACTCATTCGTTTTTATCTGCCAATAACCGCTTTTGCAATCCATTTTCGAGAACCAATAAGCTCCTTGAATTTTGTTGAAAAGGACTGTTTTGTTATTAATATAGTAACCATCAAAGATAGTATTATCATTAAGTTTTTTATAATTAATTACCATTCTAGCTTTTCCTCTTTTCTTTTCTGCGTGATTTCTTACCATAAAAGCAGGACTAGTGTGAGGGCTTTTACTGTTTCTAATTAATCTTTTATCCAGAAGTTCTTTGATTTGTTTATTGAACTCTTGAATGTCCTAGTGGGTATACACCATTTGTTTAACTCAGATGATAGTGTTGGGATTTAATAAAGTGATTTTAGCAAATATTTTGTCTTTATCTCAAAATTTTAGAGGATTGTCAGAGTAGAGTTCCTTGCATAATTTTTCTTGTTGTTCAACAATCTGCTCTTTAACAGATAACACAAGTAATGGGATTGTTAGTGCTACTTATCGTTGTGCCGACATTACCTTCTCACTACGCTGGCTGCGTATAAATTCAATTTTTTGATGAGTGTAAGCCTTACTTAATTTTTCAATAGGAACAGAGTGACCATTAATTGTAAATACTATATGATTTTATGGTCTAGGTGCATGGAGAATATAATCTTTGAAAATTATTTCCAATAATCATATCATGAGCGGGCTTATCAGTAGCTCATAGAACTAGTATAATGCATTGAACTCTTCCTAATTCTATGGATAATCCTTCTATAGCTTCATTGTAGCTCATAACACCATTATCAGCTATCCTTATTTGTAAAAGATTTTTAGCTCTTTTCCACATAAACTCAGGAAATAATAATCTTTTTCCAAAGCATACAGAACAACCACTGTCTATGTAAGCACACAATTCATATTTGTTATATCCCTCTAAACATATTTTTATTGGGATATAAATGCTATTAGGATTTGTATTGGTAGCTTCATAGCATATTTCTATAGTCATGTTTTTGACTAATTCATCTTCATAGATTGGTTCACTAAAAGTTCTAGTTTTGTATCCAATGACCTTCCTATCTAGACTGGTTAATCGATCTATACTAGGTCTTGCAGCATTAAAACTCATTCTACTCATTTCACTGGTCAGGCTAATTGTATCATCTTCTTTAAGCTCTTCTTTAGCCGATGAAGATCCTTCTCCCCAATCTAACCTTGTACTCACAATTCTTAATAATTGGGGTTTAATGGTGATTTTACCTTCTTCATTAATCTTTATTATATTTTTCTTATTGATCTTTGTAGTATTCGTAAAACTAGATATACATGAGCGATCAATCTTTATCTCCTGGGGATTAGACTTAATCCTCTGAATATTTTGCATAGGGGTAGGACTTTCAAATTTTTCTACTTCTATCATAGTTACTTTCATATTTGGATCTATTGTATTATTTAATTTATAGATAATTTTCAGAATATCGTTAAAGGATATCCTGCTCTTTTCATGTCCATCCCAACTGTTTTTATCTTAAGGGATAAGAAGTTTTTGATAAATTCATCTTTTAAACTCACATAATATCCAAGTCGACAATTGAATCCTACTGACCCATTACATAAATTGGTTTTTATCCCTGTGATTATCTGATTATTAAATTTGGTGTGCCTAATATTACAGAGTAAAGTGTAAAGATCAATATCTTTACCATAATATTGTAATGGAGTGATTTGAATTTGGACGCTTCCGACATGGATATACCTATACTTTCTATCTTTATTATGCTTAAGGATATTCTCCCAATTAATCAGATTAACTTTCCCAACGTCATACTCAGAATCCTTAATCTCCATATATCCTTCCATCAGTTTACATACGTATTTGCTTTTTAATTGAAAGATTGATTTTTTATAGATCATGTCCGTTTGGATTATGGGAAGAACCCAATCTCCTTTGACTTCATCATGATCATTGTTTACAACAAACTACTCTCCTTGAAGATCACCAAGACTAACTGAGCCACTTTCCATTATATGACTTGTTTCTTCATAATCATTTTCTTCATATTCATTGTCCTCTATAATTTCAACAATTCCTTTGTTATTGCTTAAGGCTAGGTCTAAAGCCTCATCTTCACTAAGCTCGACATAATCTAGGCTTCCCAAGGTTTCAATAAGTTTGTTATTCTTTCTATTTTTGCATTCGTTAGCACAATGCCCTACTTCTCCACATGCCCAGCACTTGCAATTGTTTTTTCCTGCCGGACAGTAAGCAGTTTTTCTAAAAAATCTTCGTTTTTTAGGACTAGGTTTGTTATAATATTTTCTTTTATATTTCTCTCCCCTTTGCTTGTTAAAACTCTTTTTCTTATAGAATTTTCTTTTCCTTCATTTTTCAGGTTCTTTTCCCCATTGGTGAGGTGAATCCCAACAAGTTAGAAATTGCTTCTTAATTTTCTTTTGTTTTTGGAGATCAATGCATTGATCATTAGCCCATTTTCATAAATAAGAAATTCTAGAACTAAGGGTATCAATGACATCTGCTCGTCCAAGATATGCAGTGTATTTGTCATTAATTATGGAGTTTATAGGATATGGCAGTTTATCATAGAACATACCGAGATTGGTTTCATTATGCCCAATTTTGTGATAATATTGGCTAAATTCAGCAATGTAATTTTCTAAATATCTCATATCCCATAATTCTATATTGTTAATCTTTCTTTGCCATTCTCTTGCTTTTTCTTTAGAATCAAGTTTAGATTTGATGAATTCAGTTTCAATTTCTTTGCACAAACTTCTGAACATAGCAGCTGGTGTTTCCATTACTCTTAATGTATTTTTACCCTCTTCACTTAACGAATCATACCAAATAGCTACAGTGTCAGAGAAACTATACTCGATATCATTTAAGAAGTTTGCCGCAGTACATGTAGTATTTAGGTTTAAGATACTATTCATTCCTCTTTTCCAATGCTCAAATATTTCTTCCCTCTTAAGGACTCCATCAATATTTAAGATATATCCAGTTTTGCTAATTAGGGTAAGGCCAATTTCTTCATAATTTGTGATTTTCCTTGGGATAAACCCAAAGGAAAAATTACTTGTACGTCCTACTGGGACGTATCTAGGTCTTAGAAAATGAGTATTTCTTCTAGATGGTTCACCAAATTCTTTAGGTTTAGGAACGACATTATTAACTAGATTAGTTTTTGCTTCAAACAGGTCGATTTCTTCTCCGATCTCATTGATTTCATTTTCAGTAGACATTTTTCCATACTTTTTATCAAGTTTTCCCCTAATTTCTTCTAATGGTAATGCATTGAGGTCTTCTAATTTAATCAGATTCATCTGCTGATATATTTCTTCTTCTAATTGAACCTTACTGGTTCCTTCATTATCATCAGACAACACCTCATGTTTATCACTAGTGGCACTCATAATTTTGCTTAATTCTTTCGGGGTTTGTTCTTTTTGAATATTTTTTGTAGTTCTTCAAGCGTATATTATTTATACTCCATCTTCTTTTTCTTTCTTCTCAATCGATTTTTCACCAGATTGTTCTCCTACTTCTTTTTGGATTTTTATTTCTTGCAAAAGAAATAAAATCTTGTTTTTTGGGTTTTAAAAAGGATATTTATGCTGAAAATGAGTACTAGTACTAGGTCTAGCTTTTTCACTATGTCTAACTTCGTTAATTAGAGAAAGATTGACAACCGTTAACTGATTTGTAATCCCCTTCAGCTCAATATTAATTTTAGCTAATTCTGCTTTTAATTCTAAAACTATATCAGTAATATAGTTTAATTGAGGTGCTAATGAGATATTTCCTTCTAGTGAGTGAAAAATATGTGAATAATTAGGACCAGAGCAAGTAGGTGATGATTCAAGTATTAATTAGCTTAATTTATCATTAATTAGCTTAATAATCTTAATTATTTTTGCACTCATGGCTCTGATACCAAATGAAAGATGATCGAAAATAGTACTTAATGGAAAAAAAATACACATGCACAAAATTAAAATTTTCGAGAGTAAGTTTTTAAATATTGGGGTTAATTTGCAAATTTTTAAAAGTTCAGGGACTTAAAAAAAACAGAAGGTACATAAAAATTAAATTACATAAACATGGAGGTACTAAAATATTATTTAAAGCTCAAGGTTAAAAAATGATAAGTAAAAACATGAAGGCACCCAAATTTAATTACCCCTTTAAAATTAGAATACAAAACTGTTGTTCATGTTTAAGTCTGAAGCATATATGATAACTGTCAAATTGTATGCGATGAAAGTATTACAGCTGATATGAACATTGGTGGATTTTTTTTTTGGAAAAGTAGAAAGTAGTTAGACAAAAGTAGTGTTGGGCATTAAAATTTCTACAGCCTCTTGCCTGCCTGTTTAAGTTCTCATATTTTTATTTTTTATTTTTTTGATTTTGGAAGGTAATATTTAATTTTTGGTTGTTTAATATGACAATAGAATTTTTGTATTTTAAGCATTGCTAAATAATGTTTTAAGGGTTTATTTATAAACTTTCTTGGTAATAATATTGACCATACATTTACATTTAAAATTGTTTACTTAAACTAGGATTTTATTTTTAAGTGTTGCGTTCAATTTTGTCAATTTTTTTTTTTTTTTTTTGCAATACTTTGTTTATTGGATCAAACTAATGCAAATATAAAAAATCACATCAAGTGTATGAAATTTTCTTGACAAAATTTATGGGGTTTAATATACTTTATTGTTATGTAACTAATTTAGTCAATAGTTTATTTTCAATAAATTTATTATTTTAATATTATTGTTTCTCATCCAAAATGTTCTTTGTAAAGCAAATATATTTCATTTCAATTATATTAAGAAATATTTTGGTTATTGATGATATCAAATTTTAGTCATAAATATGACTAACATATCGTAATTAATTGTCACAAATTATACTATACAACTCTTTTATAATTCAACAACTCTTTAAATTTATCCTTACAGCTTCTTACAACTCTTATATCTTCTTACAGCTCTTTACATCTTCTTACTGCTCTTTATATCTTCTTACTTCTTCTTACAGCTTTTTACAGCCCCTTACAGCTTTTTACAGTTTTTTACAACTCCTTACATTTCTCTTACAGCTTGCAGCTGTATCTTATCGTGAAATTGAAAAGGCCCTGAATTGTTTGTTAATTGATATAAAAATCCTGTTTGCAAATGGAATTATTGCTATTAAATGCTTCTCCTTATTACTGCTATCTATACCCTACTAATAGCAATTTTTGGAAAATCTTAGAATGTTGCAGCCATAGTGATTTGTGAGATTGAGTGCAATCTCAACCATAAAAATTATTTATTCATTAGATTTAAGCCAATAATTTTAAAGTGAAAATATCCCTTTATTTTTATTTTTAAAAAAATCTCCTATAATTTTAAATATATATGATAAAAGACAGGTGATAATCCAATTATTTAGGAAAAAATACATACGCCGTTGTATTTACCTATTAAAAAACCATAAATTTTGAAGTAAAAAAAAGACCCACCTTAATACAATCGAATTTACTCAGTACAACAATGAAAAATGAAACATGAAACAAATTAGATTCCATATGTACATGAACTAGTGGATAGAATTTTTTGAAAGGAACTAATCAATAGAATTAAAGATGAACGGGAAAAAAAGAGTATAATATTTAGAAGTCATTTAGGCTAAAACCTCTTGAAATGCATTTTAATTTTTGTTGACAAATAATTTTTTTTGGACGCTTGGAGGACTTAAAGTTTTTTAGGATATTAAATAATTTCTACGTTTTCTTAGGGTTAGATTTGATGAAAACAATTATGGAAAAATTGAGTGACTCAAAGGCAAACAAGACTTATTTTTATATCATTAAGAATATTCATGGGACCTTTCATCTAAAAAACTAAAAAAATCATTCGTTCCTATCTATACTAAACTAATAGAAATATTTGGAAAATCTTGAAATACTGCAACAAGAGTGATTTGTGAGATTTGGGATAATCTCATGTTGAGTTTTTATATTCAAGTTTTGATGATAACAAATCCAAGTGTAAAAATATGTTCAAGTAGTGTTGCTCCAAACATGATATGCAAACAGGCCTAACTGGTGTTTGTACTCTTTACTGTATTAACCGGTTTGCTACATGTGAGAACAAGCCTCTAAAACAGGTTCTTTGGGTGATTCTACATTTAGTCAAGAACGCCATCTCACAGTTGGATGTAAGGCATGTTCACAGCAGCTCTTCTAGCAATGCAAAGAACAACTCCAACAAACAAGGTAGCCTTGATGTTCCCAGCAGCTTCTCTAGCGATGCAAAGAACAACCCCAGCAAACAAGGTAGCCTTGATGTTCACAGCAGCTCTACGGATCTTGGACAAGATTCAAAACAAGAAGTCTTGGGTATATAGGCTTTATTTATTTAGACTCTTGTTAATATGCCAATATTGAAAAAGCTTTTTAAACATCTCTTGAATCGGTATTTGCACTAAGTGCTTCAGAACACCAGACTGCGAACAACCCTGCAAACAGGGTGCCTAGG
>JACYFF010031958.1:19028839-19088243 GCA_017589665.1 Selenicereus undatus | reverse complement strand
CCTCTGTCAGGGTGTTTGTTACTTATAACGCGAAAATCAGACACCACGATTCACCCCCCCGCTCTTGTGGAAGTATACTCTAAGATCTAACATTTCAGCTATAAAAATTATTCATATACTAAATATAAGCTATTGATTTAAAGTTCAAAAAAAGTACAATCTCCAAACAAAACATCTCTTTATTTTTATTTTTTAAAAAAAATTGATAATTTTGGTTATATATGTGATAAGGATAGATGCTAATCCCTTTATCTAATAAAAAAATGGGCAAATAATCCTCATGATATTGGTTCATCTTTTATTAAATTTTATTTATTTTAATCAAGTTATTTTTTTCTAATAAGTCATTGGTCATTTTTTATTTTTACTAATTAGGTTTGGAATTTTAGTTTTTATCTCACATTATTGATAATTGGTTCAACATTTTTATTTTACTAATTTTGGATTTTTTGCTAATTAATTGGATAATTTATGCATGATTTTTCAATAATAAGGGTATAGAAAGAAGGTAGATTGAGACAGGGCTTGGGAAGAGTGGGTTGGATAGCCCTTTATTTATATTTAAAGAACAAAATTTTCATACAGGATAAGGTTATATGTTATAAAATATCCCTTCATTTTTATTTCAAAAAAAGAAATCCCCATATATCGTAATCCTATATTCCTATGTCAGTTATATGTGATAAAACACCTGTCTATTCCTATTTTTTTTTTTAAAAAAAATCTCCATACATGAGAATCCTATTCTTTAAAAAAAAAAAAAACCTCATGCAATTATGCAGTTTTCCGATGCCCTTATAGGACTCAAATTCTCTTCATTTAACTAAATTCTTTCACGTATCAAAACACATAGTAATCCCCTTCATTGGTCCTCTTTGCATCGGAAATCGGTAGTCATAAAAAAGGTAAAGCCTTATAGGATGAATTATTGTTCCAATCTATCAAGTATGTATTATAAAGACTGACAAATTGATAACTATTAATGTGTACTCCTGTGTTCGACATAAATTTTTCCGTAAGTGTGAAGATGGCAGGGATTCAAGGTTTAATGTTGAGTCAAAATACCGTAAGTGCACAACGCCAGTTATAGCTAGCGACAGCAAGTACGGGTCGTATCCACAAGGACTTGGTTTGAACCACCGAATCGACTTTTAACACAATATTTAGGCTAGAGTCTATTACGAATGATTTCACTTACTACTACTATCCAAATCAATATTAACAAAAGTCCTGGATTAAGGTTCATCATACTATTGTGTTCTTCAGATTGTAAACTAGATCATGTGAATTTGTCCACACAGGCAATTGAAATGAAATGGCTACAAGTTAAAAGTATCTACGCCTTCTCTCAAAGGTCGTTAGACTGGTCAGGCTATTTTAGTTGTCTATTGTCATGAAACTGAAATCGCATAACCACAAGATTGAATAACCCTTAATTCCCAATTGAAACCCTAACTATTTTCATGTTTAGGAATCCAATTGCTCACTAAGTAGCTCTAGGTAGAGGATTTAACTCTTGTTAATCTCCTAAACCCCAATTACGAACATGAATCAACCCTATCAGGCGATTCATTGAACACCTGCGCGTGCTTAAGTGAGAGTTCAATTACAACGTGGACATTCATTCACATAAATCCAGAATACAATTCCAAATCACACAATAGGGGCTACACACAATCCAAGACAATAAATTTAGCCCCTATTCATCCTCAAAATCAAAACTACAATCAAGAAGACAAACATGCCCAAAAGTATCAACTTTGAATTAAAACGCAAAGGAAAAAGGTAGAAGAAGGTACTCTGTGCAATTTGCGATGACAATCTACCGAAAGCATAAAGTAATTCCAATATGATGTCTTGAATCTCACAACAATGAATCTAAAGTGCACGAACCCTAGTCGCCCTTTTTCGAGAGAGAAGAGTTAGAGATTAAAAAAAAAACTATTGATTACAACGCAAATTTACAACTAAACGGGAGAAACTAAAGTGGCACGGTCGTGCCATGAGGCACGGGGTGACCGTGCCACTTTGCTGTCTTGAGTTTTCCAGTCCCCCTGGGTGGCACGGTCGTACTGCATGGCATGGTGCCACCGTGCCACTCCCTCTTGGCTCACATTTGGCGTAGCATTAGGTTATTTCTCTCACTTCCTTCAATTAATCTCTTGAAAACACAAACACACAACATTTAGACACATATGCGGTAAAGAATGGCAAATTAGGTTCTATACTTTTAAGGTTTTACTGAAAATTGCCAAAATGAAGGATAGAAATCATGCCTAAAAGTGGTAAAATAGAGGTTTATCAATTCCCCCATGCTTATCTCTTGCTTGTCCCCAAGCAAGACTGAAACATGAATGGATCGATAGGGGATCAAAAACCTCTAACCACCCGCCTCCTCACGCAACACCAATTGGGAATCAGTCGAATCGAACATAGATGCGCACAACCAGTGGAGTGATTTGAAGCATAAATACAATTTTCAACTTCATTTCAAATCATTGGGAAAACCACATGCTCAAGTTGGCATATCATCAATCCATATCACACCCCTCGCCCAATCAAGATGCATCCAAATAAGTAGTGGACTAGAGGGCCTAGTAGTGACTCTCATAGGGGGAACAAAGTAATCTGCACTCCCTCACATGTGTTCAAGATGTAGGAAGGTTCATTCGACTCTCTTCCAATTAAACAATCTACCATAGGCTTGATAGGATTCTCAATTCTTCACCGCGAAAGTGTAATATACACAACAACAATCAAGAGGACTTTGCGGGGTTGAAATGGGGCTACGGGTGTAGGTAGGAGGGGGATAAACAATTTGGGAAGTGAGGAGCTGAAAGCCGTAGCTAGTGAGCAACCAACACTTAAACAAATCATATCGTACTCTCATTAGGGACACAAACACACCCTAAAACAGGAGGGCCATTGGGAATGCATTAAATCACCATGCCAAACACTTTTCTTTTTTTTTTCTTTTTTTTTCCGCTTCCGCTTATCTCCTTATGCTCCTTTGCCCAGGTGGGTAGTTCTTGGCTTATTAGGCCTTGAACTCCCGGAGGAACAACTTAACACATATTTGGGCTTCTTCCCTATTTAGGGGTTTTATTTGGATGTGCTTTGCACTTATTCAAGCCCAAATAGCGGTACCAGAGTGAAGCGGGGGACACGAAAATGAGTGATTGGCATGCACAATAGCAGAACGATCAATTCCCAAATAGCTACGAGGATGCAGCCCCCTTACATGCCAAAATTAATCACAACTGTGCATAACACCCACAACTACCAACAGGACAGTGAAGCGTTGCTCTACTAGCTTTGGCTAAAAGGTAGGGAATGTGTTTAGGCCAAGGGCTAGCAGTGAAAATTTCACAACAAAAGATGGATGAGGCTCAAAGGGGGTAAGCAAGGGTTGAAACATTAAGTTACAGGTGGCAGTTTGGCTATGTATCTCAAAAACAAATGAATGCCTCTATCATTTCATCGTTACGTACATGCTAAAAGCGGTTTCAAAGAGAATCCAAGCAAGTTCTAGAGATGTCGCCATGGAAGAGACACACATGAAAACGAATATGAGACTAAGTTAATGGATCAGTCTATAGGCTCAAAATCTCACAGGTCACACTACTAGACACACAACTAGTCCCACAGATGTCCCACTAAATGGAATAATCAATCGTGGTGAGGGGGTTCAAGGGAAAACAACATGCAACCCAAACAATGTGGTCAAAACGCTTTCAAAAATCATCAACCAAAGGCATTTGCCACAAATAGTCCACAAGTAATACACAACCATGCCAACCAACTGATCCACAATGCCTTGGGCATCGTCATAGAAGGGGTTTTCAAAACCTTTTTTTTTTGGGTGCAAAAAGTGAAACGATGAATACAATAAATCACCCTAAGCAGTTTAGGAGTAAATAAATGAAGAGTAGAGTTGGAAGAATTACCTCGCAGTCTTGTGAAGCTCCACTCGACAAATGTTCACTTGAGGCTAAGGGTTAGAAAATAAAATATATACAATGCATTACCTATCTATATGTGCTATCCTACATGCTTTGCTAAATGGATGAATAAAAGGAAAACTAATGCACCCTAAACATGCTGCTAAACTAGAATGAAACCTAAAGTGTTAAATGCAAGAAAATATATACAATGCATATAGTGCACACCACTAAACAGAATCCCCCCATGCTTGGACCCTTCATTGTCCTCAATGAAAACATGATGCACAAGAAAAGAAGGGGAAGTGGGGAAGACACGGACAGTCACTTGGTGCCGTCGAGCCCGGGAGGGCCCCAGAAATGCGGAGGAAATGGGTGGAAGGTGGATGGATCGTAAGATGGGAATGATGAGGAGCTACCCTGATCGCCCTGAAAGGAGCGTAAACGCTCCTCCATCTGTCGAATAGACTCCGACTGGCGCCAAAGTAGCTCATTTATCCTCCGACGCTCCTCATACTCGCGGGCCTCCCTCATAGCCCGTTCCTCCTCCCTATGAATCTGTCGCAGCTCCCGCTCCTCCTGGCAGTTAACGAAACCGCGGAAATAGCAGACTCCCTCCTCAATGGAGTCCATGCGCCCAGAAAGACGACCAATGTTGTCACGCGTGCCGGTGAAGCCCTCCCGAAGCCCGGAAACCTCCACTTAGAGGGTGGAAAAAGACTAGAGAAAGGCAGGGTCGAGCGGCATGTATCCCGCTGAAGAAGAAGACCCTCCCATCTCGTGTGTGAAAGAGGGGTAAAGTGGTAGTGGAGGTGGTGGGATAGACACCTCCGTAGCAGGGGTGTCCACGGGCTGCCCGTGGCTCGCATCAATGTCCTCCTCCTCAGCATCCTTCTCATCCTCACCCTCATCAGCCTCAAGCCCCTCATCAACGGCTAACTGTTCCTCTCGAGGGAGAACAATTTCCCTAATAATCCGCCAGTCATAGTTCCAATTTCTTTTGTTAGCGACCGCGGTACGCTCAGTTGCGGGAATGGTGAACAGGATGGTTTTATGGTGGGGCTAACGAATGGTGTCACCTCGAGTATCTATAATGTGCATATAGTGCATGGTACCAAGGTCGAGGTGACCACCTAGGAAGTGAGGCTCGAGGGCGGAGAGCCGGGAAGTGTAGCCCAGGGCATTAGCAATGGCGGTAACAGTACCACCAACACTAAGGACATTGCGGTTGCTAGTTTTGGCTACTTCCGCTAAGTGGCGGATTATGAAGGCCCCCGTGTCAATAGGGGTACCTGACAAGGCGCACCAAATAATAAATAGTTCGGCCTGTCGACAACCATTTTGGTTGTCGTTGCGGCCGAAAACAATATTAGCGGTTAGGCGACGTTACAAATGTCAGTGGCTTTGGCTTGTCTGGGGTCAAAAACCCGAGGTCTCCCCCACCTATTAGTATACTCCTTGCGGTTGGAGTAGGTGATGCTTAACCAAACAGGGTCAGGTCGCCACAGGGAGGGCACATCCTTATAAGCCCCATCGACCACCGGGAAACTCAAAAGCGTATTAAACATTCGTAAACTCATCCGGTGATCGATGTTAAACATTCTAAAATAAATGGCGACTTCCTGACCATTATAACTACCATCCCAATCAACAGCTAACGAACTCAAAAACTCAACCATTAGGCGGTCATAGGATGTGCATTGCATGTTTATGTATTCGGTCCATCCTAATCTACCAAGAAGAGTCAACAAATCATCCAATAGTCCAAAAGAGCACAAGGAATCAGCATGAAAAAACTTCTGTTCACTAGTGTTCCTAATGACTAAAAGCTCATATCGGGACTTTTGTTCATCATTCATAAACTGCAAACCCCTAGTGCTAGCAGGTAAAATAAGAGAGTACGCATCTTTGGTACCTTTAGCAGAAGCAGTGGCAGCGGAAGAGGAGGTTGCCCGTGATGATTTCTTGGGTAGGGATGGAGCCCTTGAAGTCTCCCTAGCTCGTTTCTTGCCCATTGTGCAAATTACCAACAGATCGGGGCCCAAATGAAGAGCGAGAGGTGAATTTCTTTCTATGCCACCTTCAACCTCAACAATGGAGTTTAGGGTTGTAGAGAGAGAAAGTGAGTGTGGGACGGGCGTGAGTTGGGGAGGAAAAGATGAGCAAGTTGAAGAGGAAAGTGGATGGGAGTGGAAGAATTGCAGAAATTAGAAGAAAAATGAGGGAATTGGAGGATGTGGGGAGTGTGAGGTGCGTGGGTATGGTGAGAGAGAGAGGGGGGCGAATTTTGGTTTTAGAGAGAGAAAGAATGGAGGTTGAATGGAGGAAGGAAGAAGAAGAAAGGAAAAACGGGAGTTTTGCCCGTGTTTTAATGTGGCACGGTCGTGCCATTAGGCACGGTGTGACCATGCCACTCGGCGGTGGCTTTTCAGATTCGGGTGTTGGCACGGTCGTGCCATAAGGCACGGTGTGACCGTGCCAATTTGCTGTTCAAGGCACATGATTTCTTCTTTGCTCCTGCTTTTTCCTTTTCAAGTCCCGAGGGGGGTGGCACGCCTATGCTGCCCGGCATGGGGTGCCCTTGCCAGATTTCTGCTCTCCAAACCGTCCCTTTCCAAATCTGATGTTTCTTTTTCTCACTCAAATTTTTTCTTGAATCTCATTTTTTGTTTTTTTTGTTTTTTTGAAAGCAATAAAGCTTGGGTTGCCTCCCAAGAAGCGCTTGTTTTAGGTCTTTAGCTTGACCATGAGGATCTCTAACGAGAAGATATGTCAGGGAGGGCAACTGTGACCTTCCCTTCAAGAGACTCGCCGGCAATGTAGTGTTTTAAGCGCACCCCGTTCACCTTGAACGGCCCGATAGTCTCAGTGCCGACTTCAATAGCCCCAAATGGGTACACCTTCAACACTTTGAAGGGGCCCGACCATCTAGAGCGAAGATTTCCCGGGAAGAGCTTCAAGCGGGAATTAAAAAGGAGAACCAAGTCACCTTCCCGAAACTCGCGGCGGTTGATGAACTTGTCGTGCCACCGCTTAGTTCGCTCTTTGTAGAGCCGGGAACTGTCATAGGCATCCAATCGGATCTCCTCGAGCTCATTTAACTGCAGCATCCTCTTTTCCCCTGCGGACTTCAAATCGAAGTTGAAGTGCTTGATCGCCCAGTAAGCCTTGTGTTCTAACTCCACAGGGAGATGACAGAACTTGCCATAGACGAGCCGAAATGGAGTGGTGCCAATAGGGGTTTTGAAGGCCGTGTGGTAGGCCCAAAGGGCGTCGTCGAGCTTGTCTGCCCAATCCTTACGTGATCTTGCAACCGTTTTCTCTAAAATGGACTTGATTTCCCGGTTGGAGATCTCGACTTGGCCACTAGTTTGAGGGTGGTAGCTAAGTCCAAACTTGTGATGCACCCCGTATTTCTTCAAAAGTGTTTCCAATTTCTTCTCTGTGAAGTGCGATCCATTGTCACTTATTAACACCCTCGGGATGCCAAAACGAGGGAAAATAGTTTTCTTAAAGAGCTTAGCCACGACTCTGGAGTCATTGGTAGGGCTAGCCACGACCTCCACCCACTTGGAGACATAATCCACAGCGACTAGAATATACTTGTTTCCCCTCGAAGACGGAAAAGGTCCCATAAAGTCGATGCCCCAAACATCAAAGATCTCAACTTCAAGGATGAAGTTAAGGGGCATCTCATTCTTCTTGGACAGATTTCCCGTCCGTTGACAGCGATCAGAAGCGCGGACATATGCATGGATGTCTTTGAAGAGTGAGGGCCAAAAGAACCCCGCTTGGAGCACCTTAGCAGCTGTCTTGGAGGTGCTAGCATGTCCTCCATAAGGAGAGTCGTGACAATAGGAGATGACACTTTGAATTTCCCCCTCAGGAAGGCATTGCCTGGTAATCCCATCCTTGCACAACTTGTAGAGAAAGGGTTCCTCCCAAAAATATGTCCTGACATCGTGGAGGAATTTTCTCTTCTGGTGGAAGGATAACTCATGGGGGAGGATCCCAGCAGCTCGGTAGTTCGCATAATCGGCGAACCATGGGGCTTTTGCTGAGGTGATGCCCATAAGATGCTCATCAGGAAAAGCATCATCAATGGGGAGGTCGTGGCTCTCAATAATGACCTGGAAAGGTGATCAGCCACGAGATTCTCGGCCCCCGCTTTGTCTTTGATCTCCAGGTTAAACTCCTGGAGTAGCAGAATCCATCAGATGAGGCGAGGCTTAGTATCCTTTTTTCCAAGGAGGTGCTTGAGTGCAGAATGATCTGTGTACACAATGACCTTAGAGCATAGTAGGTAAGGCCTGAATTTTTCCATTGCATACACGATGGCAAGCAACTCCTTCTCAGTCGTGGTGTAGTTCTGCTGGGCCTCATCCGGTGTTCTACTAGCATAGTAGATCACTACTGGTTTCTTATCTTTCCTTTGCCCCAGAACTGCCCCTACTGCATGGTCGCTGGCATCGCACATGATCTCGAATGGGAGATCCCAATCGGGTGGTTGTATGACGGGGGCAGAAATTAGTGCCTGCTTATCCTGCAAAAAGCCTCATGGCACTCATCAGTAAAAATAAATGGGGCATCCTTGGTGAGCAGCTGAGTGAGGGGTTTAGCGATTTTGGAGAAATCCTTGATAAAGCGGCGATAGAACCTTGCATGACCAAGGAAACTCCTTACCCCTTTTACCGAAGTAGGAGGGGGCAATCGCTCAATTACCTCAACTTTTGCTCTATCCACCTCGATGCCCCTAGCAAAAATGGCATGACCAAGTACTACTCCCTCCTGTACCATAAAGTGACATTTTCCCTAATTCAACACCAGGTTGACTTCTTCACATCTATGGAGTACCTTGGTTAAGTTTTCTAAGCAAATTGTGAAAGTACCTCCATAAACGGAGAAGTCATCCATAAACACTTCCATGATATTTTCAATAAGATCAGAGAATATGGCGGTCATGCAGCGTTGGAAAGTGGCAGGGGCATTGCATAATCCGAATGGCATCATTCGATAAGCGAAGGTGCCATACGGGCACGTGAAAGTCGTCTTCTCCTGGTCATCAGGATGGATAGGAATCTGAAAGAAACCTGAATAACCATCCAGATAACAGAAGAAGGAATGCCTTGCAAATCGTTCCAACATTTGGTCAATGAAAGGGAGGGGGAAATGATCTTTCCGGGTGGCTTGATTTAATCGGCGGTAATCAATGCACATTCGCCACCCGATGACAGTCCTAGTAGAAATAAGTTCATTACGCTCATTCTTTATGACAGTCATACCTCCCTTTTTGGGAACTACCTGTACTGGACTTACCCACTCACTATCCAAGATAGGGTAGATAATCCCAGCATCAAGCAGCTTAAGAATCTCCTTCTTAACAACCTCTTGCATGTTTGGATTTAAATGACGTTGAGGTTGTCGAGAGGAGCGATGACTGTCATCAAGCAAAATGCGATGCATGCAGAAGGATGGACTAAATCCCCGAATATCACCGATACTATACCCGATTGCACCCCTATGCTTATGAAGCACATCCAGCAATTGTTCCAACTGGGGGCCATCCAAGTTAGCATTGACGATAATGGGATAATGATGGGAGGAGTCCAGAAACGCATACCTGAGATGGGGAGGTAGAGGTTTTAATTCTACCTTGGGTGAGCATTCCTCTTCCTTCTTGGGGGTAGGCTCCTCTACAGCGAAGATGTCTCTATGGGACTGCCTAGGCAAGTAGGCAAGCGACTTATTGAGGAGTCTGGCATACTCCTCTTTCTCAGTTGAACCAGAGTTAATGACATGGCAGCCGGTCAAAGCGGCTTCCAATGGATCCTCCACAGAAAATCTAGGCTTCCCCTCCTCATTGAGGGCTTTCTCTAGTACATCGACTCTGCAGCATGAGTCACCTAGAGTGGGAGAAGCCATAGCCTGTGGTAAGCTAAACTCCACCTTCTCATCCCCTACTTGAAGGGAAAGCTTGTCGTTGTTCACATCTATCATAGCTCCCGCAGTGGCTAGGAAAGGTCACCCTAGAATGATAGAGATGCGGGAATCTTCCTCCATCTCCATAACCACGAAGTCACATGGGATGAAGAACTTTCCCACTTGTAGTGGGACATCCTTAAGAACACCAAGAGGGTACTTGACGGATCGATCAATGAGCTGCAGGGAGATGGTAGTGGGTTTTAAATCCCCCACTTGTAATTTCTTACAAACGGAGTATGGCATAAGGCTCACACTAGCCCTAAGGTCGCATAACGCTCTGCTGATAGTCAGGCCCCCGACAGAACAGGGAATGAAAAAACTTCCTGGATCTGAAAGCTTAGGAGGGAGCTTGTCTTGAATGATCGCACTGCACTCCTCAGTGAGTGGCACCGTGGCATTCTCGAGTAATTTCCCTTTATTGGAGAGCAAATCCTTTAAGAACTTGGCATAAGAAGGCATGCCGGTAATGGCCTCCAAAAAGGGAATATTGATGTGGAATTTCTTTAACATCTCAAGAAACTTGCCATACTTGTGCTGCTCCTTAGCCTTTATTAGCCTTTGAGGATAGGGACAGGAGGCTTATAAGGCTTTAAATGAGAAAGGGTACTCTCTATTGCATCCTCCTTAGGCTTCTCATTATGGGTCCTCTCACTCATGGCATCACTAAGGGCCTCCCTGGTGACACCATCCTCATCATCAGCTTCCTTCCTCTCCTCCCTCATAGGCATTGTGGGACTCTCTAACTCCCTGCCGCTCCGCAGTGTAATAGCATTCATCTGACCCTTGGGATTGGTCTCAAGTTGACCTGACAGTTGTCCCTGGGGTCTAGATAAATGACTCACTTGCTGTGCAATTTGAGCGATTTGATTGTCCATCATCTTCTGGTGAGTAGCCATAGAGTCAAACTTTGAGGTCAACTGGGTTACCGACTCACTGAGTGCCTCATTGGTTTTCGTCTGAGTTGCTATAAAGCGCTCCATGAGGCTCTCTAGATTGGACTTGGGTTGTGGGGGAGGTTGTTGTTGGGGAGGGGGGGCGTAAGGTGCTTTGTATTGGAAACCGGGGGGCTGTGCTTGAGAAGTAGCGGGTGGCATGGGATTGTTGTTGCGGTAGGAGAAATTTGGGTGGTTTCTCCAACCGAGGTTGTACGTGGTTGAGAAGGGGTTATTTTGTGGGCGTTGGCCATAATTTTCCATTGCATTGGCATGTTCAACAACTGGGAAAGTGGATTGACACTCAGCAGCAACGTGGCCTTGAATGCCACAAATCTCACAAAGAGCCCCAACTTCAAACATTGCACCCGAGGGGCCACCCCCTAAACTCCCTACAGAGGGAGTTCCAAGCCTATCAAAACGCTGCGCTAAAGCATCCACCTTGCTAGCCAGCATATCCACAGCGTCCACTCCATAAACCCCACCAGTCCTCCTAGGAGCTGCCCTCTCGCTGGACCAATGGTAGTTGTTGGAGGCCATCTCCTCCAACAAGGCCTTTGCAACCTCTATCGACTTCCCCATAAGTGCACCGCCAGCTGTGGCGTCAACTGACATCTTCAGGGACTGGTCTAATCCATTATAGAATGTTTGGATTAAAAGCCAGTTGGGTACTCCGTGGTGAGGGCATTGGCGTTGAAGATCCTTGAACCTTTCCCACACCTCATAAAGGGACTCATTGCCTCGTTAAGAGAATGAGGTGATTTCCGCTCTCAGCTTAGCGGTCTTGCCTGGGGGAAAGTATTTGCTCAGAAATGCAGTCGATAAGGCCTCCCAGGTGGTGAAGGAATTGGGCTCTTCATTGAGGAGCCAGTCACGGGCCCGGTCCGTCAGCGAGAACGGGAAGAGTCGAAGTTTGATGGCATCAGCGGAGACCCCGTTGAGCTTGATCGTGTCACACTTTGTCAGGAAGTTACGAAGGTGAATGTGAGGGTTCTCCGTGGGATGCCCACTAAATTGATCCTTCTCCACGAAGGATACAAGGGCAGGCCGCAACTCGAAGTTGTTTGCTTCGACGACCGGATTCACTATGGATGAAGTGAGGTCGGTGGCCTGCGGTAGAACATAGTCCCGCGGGACCCTGGGATTTGGCTCGCCCATGGTGGTATCTTGCTGCAATTGCTTCTTTCTTGCACCGCTTTGCCTTTGCGCGGTGGCTTCGATTTCAGGGTCAAAGGGAATGAGTGGTCGACCCCTCTGACTGCGCCTGTGCATACAAATCCAAAACTACACCAAGCGTAAGTAGGTTCAAGTAAAGCTAAAAGAACAAGAAGGAAAAGGAAAGGCGAAAAAAAAGAGAAAAAGCCTAATCTGAAGCGTTTAAAATCGCTTTCGATGTTGAAACAACCAAGTCCCCGGCAACGATGCCAAAAACTTGCTGAGTCAAAATACCGCAAGTGCACGGCGCCAGTTATAGCTAGCGACGGCAAGTACGGGTCGTATCCACAAGGACTTGGTTTGAACCACCGAATCGACTTTTAACACAATATTTAGGCTAGAGTCTATTACGAATGATTTCACTTACTACTACTATCCAAATCAATATTAACAAAAGTCCTGGATTAAGGTTCATCATACTATCGTGTTCTTCAGATTGTAAACTAGATCATGTGAATTTGTCCACACAGGCAATTGAAATGAAATGGCTACAAGTTAAAAGTATCTACGCCTTCTCTCAAAGGTCGTTAGACTGGTCAGGCTATTTTAGTTGTCTATTGTCATGAAACTGAAATCGCATAACCACAAGATTGAATAACCCTTAATTCCCAATTGAAACCCTAACTATTTTCATGTTTAGGAATCCAATTGCTCACTAAGTAGCTCTAGGTAGAGGATTTAACTCTTGTTAATCTCCTAAACCCCAATTACGAACATGAATCAACCCTATCAGGCGATTCATCGAACACCTGCGCGTGCTTAAGTGAGAGTTCAATTACAACGTGGACATTCATTCACATAAATCCAGAATACAATTCCAAATCACACAATAGGGGCTACACACAATCCAAGACAATAAATTTAGCCCCTATTCATCCTCAAAATCAAAACTACAATCAAGAAGACAAACATGCCCAAAAGTATCAACTTTGAATTAAAACGCAAAGGAAAAAGGTAGAAGAAGGTACTCTGTGCAATTTGCGATGACAATCTACCGAAAGCATAAAGTAATTCCAATATGATGTCTTGAATCTCACAACAATGAATCTAAAGTGCACGAACCCTAATCGCCCTTTTTCGAGAGAGAAGAGTTAGAGATTAAAAAAAAAACTGTTGATTACAACGCAAATTTACGACTAAACGGGAGTAACTAAAGTGCCACGGTCGTGCCATGAGGCACGGGGTGACCGTGCCACTTTGCTGTCTTAAGTTTTCCAGTCCCCCTGGGTGGCACGGTCGTACTGCATGGCATGGTGCCACCGTGCCACTCCCTCTTGGCTCACATTTGGCGTAGCATTAGGTTATTTCTCTCACTTCCTTCAATTAATCTCCTGAAAACACAAACACACAACATTTAGACACATATGCGGTAAAGAATGGCAAATTAGCTTCTATACTCTTAAAGTTTTACCGAAAATTGCCAAAATGAAGGATAGAAATCATGCCTAAAGGCGGTAAAATAGAGGGTTATCAGTTAACTACATAAATCTACGGTAAATAATATACAACTTCATATCTCACTATGTTGGCCTCTTAATAGTTTAATATTGAATGGTTATGTTCTCCCAGTTTCACTTTTTCGTTATAGCTTATAGATGAACCGTATATATTTTCAACTATACTCGATCCTTAATAGGTAAGTAATAAAATCTGCTAATACATGAAACCATTGACCCTCATCTACACAAAATATAGAAAAAAAATTATCTCACTACGTTGGCCTAATAATTGTCTATGAGATCATCATTTTTTTCTACTCAATTTTAGATTTTTCACTTGAACACCAATAGTTTAGAGTATCTCTATAACATCTACCATGGTGAATTGAAAGACAATCTACTAGCCCCTCCCCAAGTTTTTTTTTCTAATTGATGAAGTTTGTAAACCTTCTTTACTTACCCACTTATTATTCTAGTCATTTTGCTATTGATGAATTTATATTTCAAATCTTGCAGAGCTGCTCAATGCATCAATGCCTCACACCCGCTTCCCAGCATGCATATATGCAAAAAGTGAACTGAAATTAATAGCACAAAGTAAGTTAGTCTAAAATCAATTTGGTTGTACATAATTTGGGACCGCAAAACAGAAAGGGAGAAAATGAATCTCAATAGGGTTTTTTTTTCCCCTCTTTCTTTGTGCATGAGCACAAATTAGATAATAGTTATGAGGTTAAAATGCAGTTGCGATGTATAAAATTGATGACGTTTTATTTTTTTTAGTTGCTACTTATCGTCTTATCTTTTCTAAAATTTAATATCAATTATTTATGTTTGATATTTATTTATTTATTCAACCATATATATATACATATATATATATATATATATATATATATTATAAATGTCTATTTCATCATGCACCGTACACAACACGGATCTACACTAGTTAATATTAATTTACATCTCAGACGGTGAACTTCCTGCAAATGGAATTATTTTAAAGGGATGTTCATAAAAATTAATTGAGTATGATATCCGAAAATGATCCACCTGTAAAAATTTTCTTTTCTGTGGGGATCTCTGAACAAACAAATAGATTGTGTTGGTTCTTTATATTTTAATTTTAATTTACCACTTCTATTTTGCTGTGATTTAGTGGGTTAAGAGTATGTGTTTATTGGGCAGTGGTAGACTCACAGAGCTCCCTTCCGCTCTTGCCCTCTAATTATGTGGGTTTGAGAGTTTATTTTCATTTATTTAATTTCACCAAAAAAGAAAAAAAGAACGAAGCGACGGGTGATAGTTTTTCTTATATGCTCCCTAGTAGCGTAAAATTACTTACTTACGGGGGCCTGTGATAGATTTTTAACTCAAATTACCTAGTAGCGTAATTTGAACATTTAAATGCTGAAATAATTGCTTACTTACTGCTAATATTTTCTAATTAGAATTTGGCACTAAAATCCAACAACGTTTGGTTTATGTAGTACGTAATTATCAATTTTTAAGAACCAACGATGAAATAATTCTATCTTAATTCAAGACCTTTATATTTTTAATACCAGGAAAATCTTATGTAGAGAAAAATGGCATGAAATTCAAGAAGTAATTTCCGATTAATCATCAAAAAATCAAAATCAAGCAAACTGTCAAATAATCTATGTTATATAATAAATCAAGACCCCAATTAATGTATAACTTTTTTTGTAAGTTTTTACCCTCTAAAACTCTTCAAGATCACTACAAGAATACGTGTAAATAGAGACCGAAAACTAAAACGTGTCTAATTTAATTGGGAAGCCGAATTCAGAGACCGAAAATTCTGGTATAAAATTGAAATCAATTCAGAGACCGAAATTAATTTGCGGTCTCCACTTGAGACCAACACAATTTTTGGTCTCAGATTTTGGAGACCAAATGACAATTAGAGAGGGTTGTTAACATTTTAGTACCTCGACGTTAATGACATTAATTTTTCTGACCCTCACCGTTTGACATTAATTTTTAAGTACCCTAACCGTTGTAGGCAAGAAATTATAAATACCGAAAGTTTAAAAATCTGGTGAGAGGATGATGTGTCAGCACTATAATGGTTGAAGGGTTGAGTAAAATATTGAAATTACCCTTGTTTTAGTTTATAAAAGCAAACCCCCATTGCTTGCTTGAAGTCTCGACAGTCGACCTCCTCCTCTCCCATCCTCACTAAATCTTCCTCCTCTCTGGACGGTGGCCACCGCTGTGAAATTGGAAGTTTTCGGCAATGGAACTGAAGGCAGCAAGTGAGTGTACTTGTATTTGTTTAGCTATTTTTAGGTGACAATTATTTGAATGCCCTAATGGTTGCCTGCAAAATGGGTACAATGCAGAGGAGGATTAATGGAGGGGGGTGACCGTTTTTGGAGTGCAAATGCATTCCCTAGATGTTGTGTTGTGCCTGAGTTGAAGTATGCAATATCGAGGTCCTCAAGGAACCCGGGTCGCCCTTACTATGAGTGTGGGAATTGTGGGCAGTTTCTGATGGGGGCTAGTGCAAGGAGTAATCTGCCAAAAGACAAAGAAGTAGAAGGGCAGGGGAGAGGGATGAAATGCAATGAAGAGTCTATAGGAGAGCAGAAACAGAGCACAACACTTCAAATGTGGAATGAAATGAAGGAGCTGAGGATGGCAAATACAATTGAGCAAGGAAGGATTTATGAAGCTTTGAAGATTGTCATTGCTCTGAACATTGTCATTTGCAGTTTGCTGGTTATGATGATGCTGAAGTGAAGGGTTGGGTTGTAGGTTAAGTTGTTACCTGGGGTACTGCAATGTTGTAGGTTTTAGTTTGATTGATCTTATGTAACTTAGATTGAAACTGGTTTTCTCCAAGGGGTTTATTGTCTAATTTCTGTTTAATTTGAACCTTGTATGGATGATATTGTTGACCATGTGTATTTTGCAATGGAAGAAATGATAGTATGGCCTGGCAAAAAGGCAAGTCCTTTGTATATGTGTTTGACTGGAAGATGGGTTGTTGAACATTGTCATTGATAACATGTGTGCATCCAAAAACTTACATATGTGGCAATGCAAATCCAACAAGATCCAAAAAACATATAGTTGGATGAGTTGTTTGAAGTGGCAGTATAAACAGAAGCCACAAGAAGCAAAAATTACATATAACTGTCAAAAGGCACAGAAGTTTTACTGTTTATAGAAAAATATACATAAAGAAAATTACATTCAGTTCCTTAACATTGGCTGAATTGAAGATGGTTGAGCTAAAGATGGTTGAGATGATGATGGCTGAGTTGAAGCTAATTGAGATGAAGGTGGCTCAGTTGAAGAGGGCTGACATACTGTGGAGACTAGAGCTTGTTTCCTTGGCCTCCCCCTGCGTTTTTGCCCAGTGCCATCTGAGGGAGCTGGCCTTGTTCTGATCCTGATGGAAGGTTTGTTTCCTTGGCCTTTGCAAGTAAGTGAATTGTGGTGGAGGTCGTCGCATTTGCCGCACCTCACTGTTATGCTCCTAGTAGGCCTCTTTCTCCCCTCTTCAGGACCCCTAACCCTGTCCTTTGCAATTGGTCCTCGTTTTTTTACAACAAAGGGGAGGGGTCAAGCAAAGGCCACTTGAAGGTAGGCCAGAACCTTTGATCCTCAATTGGGCAAATTACCCCACTGTAGGTTGCTCTATACAACTCCAGAGAGTAGTATGGACCGCACCAATCCTCCAATTTATAGTTGAGCCACAAGCGACATCTAGCGGCATGCTTACATGGTATGCCCCTTATCTCCCAAAACCCACAAACACACTTCTTCAAATTCAAGTCCACCACATAGTTCACTCCTTGTTGGTCTTGTACATCAAATTGCATGTGTCCATTTGGTTTAGCGTCACAAGTCCAAGCTTCCTTTCTTATATTTTCCAGCTTCTGCCTCACTGTTGGTACAACCTTCCCTTCCCAACTCTCTGCCTCACCCTTCCTTGTAGCAATCCATGTCATGACTTGCTTCCAAATGCCTTCAAGCAAATTGAGGATGAGTTTCTCCCTTAGTGTGTTGATTACCTTATTAAAGCTCTCAACAAAGTTTGAAGAGTTATCTGCATATGCTGATGATTTATCAAACAAGTACCTAGCCCAATGCACTTTGGTTCCTTCATCAACCAAGCATATGCTGCTGGGCTAGCTTCCTACAGCTGATGCAGTGCCTCCTCATTGTCCCATATGTTATAGGCATTTGCAGCTTTCCAAAGGAGTATCTTCAACTCACGGCCTGAAAATTTTCTCTTCATGTTTCTCTCAAGGTGGACAACATACACTCTTCTTGAACAGTCAGGCAAACACTCTTTTAAATCATGAATAACTCCCTATTATGAAAAGGCAATCACAAATTACCGAGTCATATGTATAACAAATAAATGATTCAAAGGAAGTAAAAGAAGTAAGTGACTGATTACCTTGCATCTATCAGACAACACTGTCCACTTCCCATGGTTTTCTGCTCCCAGAATTTGTAGTAAAGCAGTGAAAAAATAGCCCTAACTGTCATTGTTTTCAGATTCAACAACAGCCCATGCCAAAGGGTAGCAATGATTCTTTGCATCCAACCCAATTGCTGTCAAAAGTATAACCTTGTATGGCCCCTTCAAATGAGTCCCATCAACCCTAATGATAGGTCTGCATCCCCTTAAGAATCCATCTATTGCCCCTTTTAAACTGATGAAACATCTCTTGAACCTTGGTTTGGGTGCCACAGTATCACCAATTTCAGCATGCTCATTGGCAGGTTGAGGATTATCCCAAGTAATGTAAGTATGACTTCCAGGATTAGTTTTCTTCACCATCTCAATGTAATGAGCTAACTTCAAATATGACAGGTCATGCCTCCCTTCAATTTGGAACAATATAATCCTTCTTGCTGTCCTGGCAACATGTTTCTTCAATTCCACTAAATAGTTTTTCATTACTACATCTACAATGTCCTTGGCATCCATGTCACCTCTTAGCCTAAACTCATCAATCAATTTGTGGGCAACCCATGTTGAGTTTGCCATAGGATTGTTTACAAGCCTAGGATAGTTGTCAACATACTTCTTCGTGTAGGTCTTAACCTGAAAAGTCCTCCAATCAGGCAATTTTGATGCATGTAGTCTCCATGAACACTTTGGGTGTGCACACCTAACTGTGTACCTATACCCTCTGTTTCTCATATACCCCTCGACTGACTCATTCTTTCCCCACCAACCCTGCCATAAACACTATAATTTCACATATACATTTCATATGCACAATACATTCACCACTCAATGCAACACAAATGATTAACCGAAGTCACAATTCTCAACCTACACTACATCCTCTACAAGGGATTAACAGGTAGCATACCTTTTGAAAGATTCCACCAACAATTATTGACTTCCACAACCACAATCTTCACTCTTCTCTCTTCAACTATTTTGTTGGTTTCACTGAGTACAAATGTCGTTCGAATCTTTAGGGTTTCCCACAGTGTGATGATCTTGGGAAGAAGAAGAGCAGTCGCCACAACATTTTCTCTCTCTTCCTTTCACTTGAAATTTTTAATGGTTTCTTATTTTGGTGGGTGGAAACAAGTCAACTGAAAACCTTTGTTGAAAGGAAGTCAATTAAAGGGCATTTTCATCATTTACTTGCTCCAATCACCCCATTCACCGGATTTGTCATTTTTTTTTTACTAATCAAACCTTGAGGGTACTTAAAAATTAATGTCAAACGGTGAGGGTCAGAAAAATTAATGTCATTAACATCGGGGTACTAAAATGTTAACAACCCCAATTAGAGACCATACAAAAAATTTCGGTCAAAATAAATTTCGATATCAGATTTTTTAGACCAAACTTCTATAAGGGGTTTCACTTAGAGACCAAAAATTCCGGTCTCTAAGTTTGGCAAAAATTCGACTTTGTTCATTTGCCGGAATGCGAGATTTCGTCTCCTTGCTCTCGCTGCCTTCAATTCGCTCTGAGCCTCTCACTGTCTTCTAGATCTCCTCACCTTGCTCCCGGTTCCATTTCGTCTCTTCTAGGCTGTTGCCTGCGATTCTGTTGTTCTATTCCCTTTCGTCCTTAGCCAGTACGCACTACCAGCGTTGGCGAGAAGGAGTCTGTGCTTGCTGCTTCAGATGCCTCAAAAAACACCAAGGTATTGACACTCATATCCCCTCTTCTGTTGGTTAGTTCTCATTATAGATCTTGCCTTTGTTTTTCTCTTCAATTTGAGGTCTTGTTTGCTGCCAATTTGTGATTTCATTTGCTGTTTCTTCCTTCTTATAAGTCTTGTTTGCTATCAATGGAAGTGCCGATTTGAGGTTTCTAGGGTTGCTTGTGATGTTGTTTTTGCTACTAGATCTCTCAGTATGTGAATACAACTGGGTTTGGCTTCTTTGGTGAGGGATTTTCTAGCAGTTGAACTCTTTCACGAGTATGCACACCGTGTGTTTGTAAAAATGCCTAAGAGACGAGGTTTTGGAAGGTTAAGAAGGCATGTCACAACTGCTAGAAATGTTTGCGAGAAGTTTATCTTAACATAAGTTCGAATTATGTAGACAATCTAGTGGAACCAGACGGTGATTTCACATAGTATATGTGTATTTTTCCCAAATGGTGATGTTTTGTCACATGTCCCAAGTCTTAAAAGCACCATTGCTTCTAGTTCTACTCCTAACTTGATGTATTTTTGCTGGAAGGCCATGATTTGTTTTACTTGGACTGCAACATGAATGGTAAATTGTGTCATATTGTCAGACTTGTTTTCAACTTAATTCATTATTGTACGAGTGACATTGTGAGGTCATATGCAGGTTGCTGGAGCAGCTGTGATCTTTGAAGTGCAAAGATGTGCAAAGTCATAAGCAAAAAAGGAGGAAAAATGGAAGCAAGAACTGGAGGTAATGTAAAGAATCACTGCCTTGAAGTCATTCTTAGTGTCAATGTTGTTTGCATCAATTATCATTTTCTATGATTCAGAACTCAGTTTTGGATGTCATATGGCAGTTGTGTGGTATGCTATATGGCCTTGAGCTTCAACAAGAGCTTTTGTAAATGGGATGTTGTTGTGGCATATTTTCTTCACAATTGTGAAGCTATCAAAACGTATGCATTTACGGCTAGTGGAGATCCATATTTCAAGACTATAAAAAATGTAGTATTCTGTTTCTTATGTGTTGGATTTGCATACCGTCTCTTTTAATTTGCCTTGGGCAAGAGTGTCTATGCATATATGTGCAAGTATGGGAATGGGATTTTTTTCAAAGAAATTTTCTATTTTTAGCCTAATTTGAGGTGTCCAAAAGTCTCATCCTAGGTCCAAGCATCCCATGTCTAATGCAGTTATGGCAGGATAGATTGAAGAGTCCAATAACATGGCCTATAGTCTGTTGGAGCCTTTGTTTGATATTCATTGATGTTGTGGCTCGTTTTCTTCAAAAATAGTATTCATCACCGTATTTCATTAGTAAAAATTTAATAAGCACTTATATATATATATATATTATATATTATATTATATATATATATATATATATATATATATATATATAGACACACACACACACACACACACTTAAATTCATTGACCCTGTGGGTACTAACCACGTCAAATTTCTGAATTTGTTGTTGCCTGTTGTTCAATGAGTATCATGGTACAGGAACATAGAGCTAGTTAAAAAGATATGTAATACATGATCTGTTTGCTCTTAATGGCTGTTGATGTCATTATCAGTTAAAGCTTGATTTTTGTGTATCTTGTGTGAGGATTTTGGTCGCATACTTGAGAATGGAAGGCTTGTACATGACTATATCTGAGTATTTGACTAATATATTGTTTACATACATACACACACACACACACACACACACACACACACACACACACACTTAAATTCATTGACCCTGTGGGTACTGACTACTTCAAATTTATGAATTTGTTGCTGCCTGTTGTTCAATGGGTATCATGGTACGGGAACATAGAGCTAGTTAAAAAGATATGTAATACATGATTTGTTTGCTCTTGATGGCTGCTGATGTCATTATCAGTTAAAGCTTGATTTTTGTGTATCTTGTGTGAGGATTTTGGTCGCATACTTGAGAATGGAAGGCTTGTACATGACTATATCTGAGTATTTGACTACTATATCATTTATATCTCACTAATTTGTATGGAAGTTCTTGATAGGTGACTATAGCAAAGTACCTGTAGTGCTGCAGACTCTTTCTCTTGCTCTCAGCTATTACAACAATGGAAAAAACTATTTTCCAAAGCACAAAGTGGACAAATTGATATGAATGATTTAGATTGGACTGATAAGATGCCAGAATGTCCTGCATACCATCCGACAAGGGATGAATTTGACGATCCGCTCGTTTACTTAGAAAAGATTGCACCAGAAGCATCTAAATATGGTAAACTTCCTCTCTGGAACCTGTCTTTGGATATCTACTCCCTTTTCAAAGAAGCAATTTAGTTGGTAGAAAACTAGTATATGGTTACATGAATTTGGCAGAAGGGCAGATTCTTAGATACATGACTTCGTAGACAGAAATTGAGTATGTTATGCTCGGCACACTGAAGTCCTTTCCTTGTTCAAAGTGACATAGCAGAGGTAACTAGTGAACGCCTTATCTAAGGGGTACTAATGAGATAGAAGTGAGATTGTCCCACAGAAGTTATGTCGACTGGATAGTCACTAAAAGGTGACAATTTGTTTTTTGCTCAATAATACTAACCCTGAAAATGAACTGGAGAGACAAGGCAAATCTTGCCACTTTATCTTGATAGTCTGGGATGTAAGAGATTTATTGGATGTATAGTTGCTTTTTCTATCATGTTATTGCTTCTACATGACATATTCTTATTATTGCATCATGATGTTGCATCTGTTAATATGCTAATTCATAATTAAATTGAGACCGAAATTTATGATTTGGAGACTGAAAATTTTGGTCTCAAATGGACCGGTTTTTTGTGGTGGATTAATGTCAGATAACCACCAATTAATTGAGGGTATATTAGTCAAATTAAATAAACAAAATGAATAAAAATTTTTAAAAACCCCCCACTTTGCAACTTCGCCATCCCCTTCCCTCTCTTTCCCTCTCCCCTTGATAAACCTATTTTTATACCATATTTTAGCTCGTATTTGACTCGATTTTTCCAGCATCTTCATGTTTTATCACGTCACGAAAAGGTCAAATCCATCTCTTATGCATATATTTCGCTCACATGACGTCTTTCTGTAATTTCAGGAACGGAAAGATAGTTAATATTTGGTAGAAAAGAGCGTCAAAGAGGCGAATCTAAAGTCGCGAAAGAGGTCAATTAAACGTCGCACGGATCAAGCACGGAAGCCCTGGAACAGAAGGTCGAAGCGTACCACGTGAGCATGGCACGATTAGCCGGCCAGCCAAGTGGCATGGCTTGGCCGTGCCACGTGGCACGATCGTGCCACGTGGTGAGCCCGTGCCATGTGCACGGTGCTCGCTTGATTCTGGCAGAGTTTGGGCATGGTGACTCCGTGCCTCTGCGCACGACCGTGCCGTCCGTTTTTACTGGCAGAGTTTGGGCATGGTGACCCCGTGCCTCTAGGCACGACCGTGCCGTCTGTTTTTACTGCGCGAGTTAAGTTTTCCTTGGGCTGTTTTTAGGATTATTCAGAACGTTCAAAGGTGATTTTTAGGTTTTATATTCTGGCTTTTGATTTCCATTGTTTTGTATTGAATTCATTGGCATCGAAGTTGAATTTACCTTTTAGCAACAATCAATTCAAGTTCGTTTTCCCGATTCCTTATCTTCTCTTTATTGTTATTCTAGGTTTTTGTGAATTGAATGTTTGGTAGAATTGAAATTATGGTTGTTGATTGTGAAGTGATGCATGGCTAAATTCCCAACTTGGGTTGAGATTAAAGCCGATTATGTTTAGTTGAATCGATTGTAACCCCAATTCCTTACTTTTCCTCACTTTCCGTGCTTTTGCGTTCATGATTTCTACTATGCACGCCACATGCTTATTGAATTGCCTAAGAGGGCATTCATCCATTATTACTTGGGTTTAGGGGAGCGTTGAAAGACGGAACCTTCACTTAGCGCGAATTAGCAGACGATTAGGATTTTGATATGAAAATAATCAAAGCTCTAGTTGGGATTAGAGATTGTAGATGTTGTAATCTTGTGACTTTTAGTCCCATGAAAATAGTTGACTATAGTTCTAGGATTAGTCTTCGACCCTTGAGAGAGGGATGGGATGAGCTTAATTGGCAATCTATTCACTCATGACGCATCTCTAGGATTGTTCGATAGAGTTAGTAATTAGTTCAGCTAGCATAATCGTGCTGTTAATTCCAACTGTAGTGCTCTAATATTATGTTCACTCATTCAATTCTTAGTTATTATGTTCTTTAGTTTAGTCATAAACTCATATTTTGATTTGGACTAGATTGGGTTAGGTGATTAGTTTTGGTAGTCGAAAGCAAGTTCCTCGTGGAGACAAACCGTACTTGCCAATTGCTAGCTACAGCTACGCCGTGCACTTCCGGTATTTTTAACTCAACAAGTTTTTGGCACCATTGCCAGAGAACTTGTTCCTTTCGATATCAGAACCGGTCATTATATTCTAAACTAGGCCTTTTTATTTTTCTTTTCGCAACTTTCAATCATTCCTCATTCCTGCTTGAAACTGTTTACTCCTTAGTAGTGCTTGCTTTGTATGCACAGGAGGAGTCAGAGGGATCAAGACCTTATTCCCCTCGATCTTGAGATAGAAGCAGCCGCACACCGACGTAGCGGAGAAGTGAGAAGAAGGAAGAAAGAAGCAGTGGTGATGGCCCAGGAAGACAATAGGGTGTTGCGGGACTATGCCCTGCCGCAGGCATCTGGCGTCACCTCATCAATTGTTAGCCCGACGATTGAGGCTAATAACTTCGAGCTAAACCCAGCGCTCATTAGTTTCGTGGAGTGTGACTAGTTCGGCGGATATCCCTCGAATAATCCCAAAGCGCATCTTCGCGAATTCCTTGCGAGGTGCGACACCATCAAACTCAATGGGGTGTCCGTCAATGCTATTCAACTGCGGCTCTTCCCTTTCTCATTGAGGGACATGGCTAGTGATTGGCTGTAGAACGAGGAGCCCAACTCGTTCACAACCTAGGAGGTTCTTTCCAAGGTCTTCCTTAGCAAATACCTCCCACCTAGAAAGACTGTCAAACTGAGGACAGACATCACTTCATTCACCTAGTAGGATGGAGAGTCCCTATACGAGGCCTGGGAGAGATTCAAAGACCTCCAACGACAGTGCCCCCACCACAGAGTCCCTGACTGGCTTCTAATCCAAACCTTCTACAATGGGTTGGAGCGGTCAGTGAAGATTTCTGTCGATGCCGCAGCAAGGGGCGCTCTCATGGGCAAGTCTATTGAAGCGGCGAAGGCATTGTTGGAAGAGATGGCTTCTAACAATTATCACTGGTCGAATGAAAAAGCCACCCCCAGGAGGGGCGGTGGTTGACATTAGGTGGACGCTGTAACGCTCCTAGCAAGCAGGGTGGAGGCCCTCACACAGCGACTGGATAAAGTGGCAACCCCATCAGTTACATCCGTGGGGCCATTAATGAGGGTCTATGCATACTGTGAGACCTGTGGTGTACAGGGACATACCTCCGTTGAGTGTTATCATGCTCCTCCTAGCATTGGCCACATCAATGCGTTCCACAATTATAACCCACCACCACAAAATAACCCCCACCTCACCACCTATAGTCAGGGTTGGAAGAGTCATCCAAATCCTCTCTACAAAAATCCTAACTTTCTGTAAGACCCCACCTTATCGTTTTCTATTAAGTTGCCTGTCTTACCTTTTTTACGATATAAAATCGTATTTTAGTAACTATATGAGTTAAATGATTATCGATTTGGTTTTGGAAGCTGTAATTTTATTAAAAGGATTTTTATAGCTATTATTGATTTTAAAGTTAATTCGTGCTATTTGCGCCTTTAAAGCATATCGATAGTTTCGTTTAGTTGTTATTCGATTCATTTAGTCGTTTCCCGAGTGCGATTAGGTTGTTAGCCTTAGAATTAGTTTCGAGGTTTAATAAATCAAACCTAGATAGATTCCGGAATGAATAGTTGATCGAGGATTATATTATTGATTTGGGTTTAGAGTTCGGGATACGAACTAAATTAGCGGTGCTGGTTATTAAACAGTTTGAAACAAAAAGAAAAAGAGAAAAGGGAGGGGTATTATTGTCCTTGCGCTAGCCCCTTTTGTTCTTGATGGCCGGCCAAACACACCCCCCCCGAGCTCACCTCTCTCTTGCTGCTCTTCATCTTCTTCCTCATCTCCATCACCATGCCCAACCACCAAGCTCCCAAAACCCTCAATTTTCGGTCAGCCCAGCTCGAAAATCCCGGGGTTTCGCTTTCCTATCATCAAACCAACCCTATGATGCGAAATCGGGGCAAATTCAGAGACAACCCAACATGGTTTCGATTCATTCGGGCTGTGATTCGAGCACCCAAACGCGAGTCGAGGCCTAGCCGAGCAACCTTGCTCCTAGTTGCTTCGAATCCACCACAAATTGCTAGTAAATTCGTTACCCCAAGCAGCAACCACGAGTTCAAGTCAATGGGTGAACGTTTGGGTCGAATTTAGGGTTTGGTTGGCACGAATTGGGCACGATTTGGTTCTGGTTCGAGCGTGGGTGGGCAAGAGTCGAAGGTTTAGCGTCGTTCGAACCCCGAAAGTCGACTCAGCAGCCTTAGATTCGACTCCCTAGCATGGAATCGAGGTGGGTGTTCCTTGCCTCCTAAATTAGTATTAGTTTCGAAAATATTTTCAGCAGATTGATGTTGCATGTCAAGTTAGGACTAGTTAGATTTGTTGGAAATGCCAAGTAATGGGCTATATATGTTTAGGTTTGAACCATTTGATTGATTGTGGCCTGAAATTATAAGTCGATGCAAGTTTTATGCATGTAATTGGGTTTATGCGTGAATTGGACGTGAGTGGGAATTATGTGTAAATCGTTAATTTTAAAGTTATAAAGGTGTAATTAGTTAGAATATGACTAAAGCAAGCTATGGTTTTAAAAGAATCGAAAACGAAGTTGATTTGATATATTTAGCGTTGATTCGATTAATTAACGATTCCTGAAAATGGATTAATTTTAAAGTTATAAAGGTGTAATTAGTTAGAATATGACTAAAGCAAGCTATGGTTTTAAAAGAATCGAAAACGAAGTTGATTTGATATATTTAGCGTTGATTCGATTAATTAGCGATTCCTGAAAATGGATTAATTTTAAAGTTATAAAGGCGTAGTTAGCTTGAACACGACTAAAGTAAACTAAGGTTTAAAAAGAATCGGAAACGAAGTTGTTTTGGTATGTTTAGCCTTGATTCGAATAATTAGCGATTCATGAAACAACCTAAAAATGTTTTAAATCGATATATGTTTAGTTGATTGCTTATGTTTTTGAAGATGACATGAAGATGACATGTTTAGTTGATCTATTATGCCTTGATTAGTTTAAATTGGTTCATTAAGCGTTATTTCAAGTTAAGGCAACAAGGATGTATATGTATATGTAGCTAAAAGGTGCTGTATGCACAGGTAAGAGCCTAAGCCTCCCACTTTTAATAAGTCCTTGTGATAACTTATTATGCGAAAGAAATGGATGAAACGAGCTAGTAGTTGGATGGTTCGAGGATAACATCATGAGCGTTTGAGGTCTTGTGTGTATGGTGAAAGTGAGGAGGGAGACTGGGTTGTGAATTACCGCAATCGTGTGGATTGCGAGGCCATATGTGGCTTATTGTGTTGAATTGATGTGATTGATATGAAGTGCTTAAATGCGATATATGTGATGTATGTGCTTAAATGCTTAAATTGCTTTATGTGCATAAGAGTGGGTTTTTCAAAGAAAGATTTCATGTTTTGAAATGATAGTAGCCATAACTATTAATGCATGATGGCCTATTTTAATTAAATGAAAACAGTTTTGGGAGTGAGCTCGCTTGAACGGGGGAATCCCTAAAGAGTTTTTATAAAGGTGTGAGTTATACGTTAAATGATTTTACGATTTGAAATGCAAAGTTATAACCGTTATGGCCGATACGCTTTAAGTGGCTAAGATAATGTGCTGCGGACAATATGAAATGATATGAATAATGTTACCTAGGGGATAAGTCCGGATAAACCCTAGAGGCCCTGACGAGGGTTGATGTAAAGGTCCGATATGTTATATGTAGCCATCCCGGGAATAAGAGCTTAAGCGTGAGCGTTAGGTCTCACTATGAGGTCGAGAATAGTTCTCACCTAATCAGCACCCTGTAATGATCTTATGCCAGAAGTACTTTGTATAAAGATAAGAAAAGCAAGTGGCTTTTGCCATTTTATATGTTTTAAGGTTTTAAGGAAAAAGAATGTTTTACGGACCCAAAGAGGCCAGTTGAACGAAATGTGAAAAGTTTATAAGGGTCAATATGCGACCGACATGAAAGAATATGAGCCGCAAGGGGCTAAGAGAAGGGTTTTCATGGGCCTTAAGAGGCTAAATGAAATGTTTTCAAAGAAACGAAAGAAAGTTTTCTTTGTATGTTCTATGCTTTTCTTATAAATGATAATGGAATGCTAAGTAAGATGCGATTACGAAAAAGAACGCCTTATGAGCATGTTTTATGCATAACCTATGAATGAGACTTGGCATCTGTGTATGTCTTAAGCATATCATATGAATACGAAATAAAATCTCTTTTAAAAAAAAAAAGGGCAATAACCTCAGGAGGTTCAGGAAATGTTTCAAATAAAAGAAAGAACGTACTGAATGAATGCTTTATGAAGTGATTCCTAAGCATGTTGAAAGTGAAGCTAGGTTTAACAATGTCTTCATAAGAACTTCGTAAGTGCCTATTATGATATTATAGTATGAATACGTGTTATGTGATTAGTAAGATATTATTGCCTGCAACGGTTTTGGTTTTAAGGGGGTTGGGGGACACTCACTGAGCGTGTGGTTGCTCATCCCACTACTTTTCCCCTTTCCCCCAGGTTTTCTTTATGACAGGAAGAAGTGGAGTCAGCTGGAATTGATTATTGCTTGCAAGATGTCATTTGTGCCAACTTATGTGTTTAATGAAGTCATGTAAAGTATTTTTAGTTTGTAAACGCTTGTAAACAGTATTCAAGGTTCATGTAATGCATTTTGGTTATGAGTCGCTCTGTATGGCTATATGAGCCAACCATCCAGTCAGTTAGATGTCTTTTGATTGAAGTTGGTTATGTTTGGGATGTAAACCCCATACTCCGGTTGTGTGAACCGTTGAGTTGTATTTCTTACTGTTTCTGTATTAATGAACTATTCTGTTTGGTATACTCCGAGCGGGTGGCTCGTCGAGTTATGAACTCCGGCGTGTGGCCGTTGAGTCAGGTTTTAAATGTTTACGCTTCCGTTGATTTACAGGGTATTTTGTAAGGCGTTTAGCCTGGGAACGTTCAGTTTTCAGGGGAAATGTTGTCCGTTTCGTCCCAAAATTTAAGTAAGAAGTTAGGAAAACGTAACGCTTTCGGCCCCAGGGGCTGGGGGTGTTACACTTTCACGTCCAGAGTTCTGTCCAGCCACCTAGTTTCTACAACAAAGCTCCCTACAATCCACCCCCTCCACCTCCTGAACCTACATCTCACCTGGAGAGTCTCATGGAGTGCTTCATAGCGACTCAAAGCAAGACCAACGAGACTCTTAGTGAGTCAATCAACCTACTGACCTCTAGGGTCGATGCTATGGTCGCCCATCAGAAGACGATGGACACCCAGATCGCTTAGCAAGTGAGCCACTTGTCTCAGCCACAGAGGCATCTGCTAGGCCAGCCCGAGACTAACCCCCGAGGTCACGTGAACACCATCTCTACGATCGAAGAGAGGTCATAGGAGAGCCTGGTGATGGTTCTCCAAGAGGTAGTTCAAGTTCCTGATTCTACAGGAATAGAGGGGAAAAAGAGAAAAGCGAATCTAAGTTCTGCTGGGGAGACTTGGCCACCACCTCCCACTCGCAAGTACCGACCCCCAGTTCCCTTCCCTCAGCGACTGGCATGGTCTAAGCTATCTCAGCTTGAGCCTAGATTCGCACGATTCCTGGAGACCTTACGCTGAATCTATGTCAGTAGCCCCTTCCTGGAAGCTCTCAAGAAAGCCTCTGCTCATTTAAATTTTGTTAGAGAGCTCCTGTCCAAGAAGGGAGACCCTGGGGACACTTCAGTAACCCCCATTAGTGGATCCTGCAGTTCGCTCTTCCAGAGGCGATCACTATCAAAACTGCAGGATCTTGGCAGTTTCTCTAATCCCATACTGCATATGGGATACGCAGATTGAGAGAGCCCTCTGGGATCTGGGCGCTGGCGTGAACCTCGTGCTGCTCGCTCTCTGCAAGAAGCTGCAACTACGGGACCTCACTCCGACCAGCATGACTATTCAGCTAGCAGACTGCTCCATAAGGCAGCCTGTATGCATTCTGGAGGATGTCCCGATTCAAGTACGCATATTCCTTGTTCCATGTGATTTTGTCGTCCTAGATATGGACGAGGACTTCCCGACCCCCCTCATCTTAGGTCGCCCATTCCTTGCGACTGTGGGGGTGGTGATTGACGTACCGACGGATACCATGACCTTCACTATGTGTGGAGAACTGATTGCTTTCTGCTTTCCTTTTCCCACACCACCTCCCAATTGTGGCGCCCATTCCACTCCTACAGCCCCTACTCTCTCCACTCCTCCTCCACCTGTCCTGGGTACAGAGCCTACTAATTGGGGTGGCAGACCCCATATGAGGACGACAACCCTCCCCCATCGACTCCCATTGCCTACTCCTACATTCAGAGGGTTCCCTTCGAAGACAGACATTTCCTGGGACGCGTTGATTTTTGATTCTAGCCTTGGGGATGTGTTGGATGTATGGCCATGTGATCTTTCAACTACCCCACCTCCCCTCATCTTGCGGTCGTATCTTTCCTGAGGTAAGGGTCGAGCTTAGGACCTAAAACAAGCGCTTCTTGGGAGGCAACCCAAGGCCTTCATAGCTAAAAAAAAACAAACAAACAAAACAAGAAAAAAAAAACAAAAAAAAGCCTTGGTGCGTCACTCCCACCCTTTCCCCTCCCCATTTCCCTTCACTTGTCCTTTTTCTGCGTCGTTTCCATTGCAGGCAATGAAAATCTCAATCATGGGGGTTGAGTTTATCGCTCTTTGGGTGCAATGGTGGATTTTGGGGTGTTGGTTGAATGACATCACTTGCATTTGCATCATATAGATAGGATGACATATAATTTTCCTAGGGTATCTTTGCATTTATTTCCTTTAATAGAGCATGCAGGTTAGAGCATATAAGTTACATGTTGCATCTCAAAAGGAGAAGTGATCGACTTGGTCGTCCCTAAGCTTTCCAGGTACTACTTCTTACCTTTCTTCTCACTATCCTTTATATCTTTTATTACTTCTCTTAGTTAGCTTTATTGCTTTTTAATAAATGTGTGTGAAAACCCCTCTTATGAAGAGAACACAAGGGGCGATGATTGATTGATTGATCTGGTTGAGTTGTGTGTTGAAGTGTTATCTGTTATTGTGCGAGTTCTTATGAAATTGTACTTTAACATTGCCATCTATAGCTCCCCTGCCCTGTATTGTATGTTATATTGCCCTTGAGATTCATGTGGTTTGGCTTGACTGACCTTGATAAGTGGGACACATCTTGGAGTAAGTTGTTGGACTGTGGTAGAGTTACCTATGAGATTTTAAGCCTAATGACTATTCATTACATATAGTCTCATACTCTTTTTCATGTGTGACTCATCCATAATCGCATCTCTAGAACTTGGTATTGCTCTCTTTGAAATCACATTTAGCATCTGCATATGTTAATATGATTGAGGCATGTTTGTTTCACTTCGCCACATCTGCATTTTGTATCAAGTGGCGGAGAATTAAGAATTCTACCAAGCTTATGGTAGTTTGCTTGATTGGATAGAGTATTGAGTGCACCGTTGTTACATATTCTAAACACATTGAGGGGAGTGTTCCACTTTTTCCTAAAGTGAGGTTCTACCAGTCCTGCTTACTCACCATTTGTTGAGGAATGTCTTGTCCTACTACGTGCTTCAATATTGGGGTGATTAACGTACTGCATAGTGTCGGGGGATTATTGGGTGGTATGAGAGTATTCTATTGATTGTCTCAAATTTTGACTAGGCCACCTCCAATGCATAAGTCACTCGGATTTATTGATCGTTCACCTTTTGCCTGAGGAGGAGCGCTGGTACAGGTTTCTCTTCTTCGTTAGCGTTTTATGCTAGTCTTACTTGGGGACGAGCAAGAGATAAGCATGGGGGAGTTGATAAACCTATTTTATACTATATGTTAGCCTGTATTTGACTCGGTTTTTCCTACATCTTCATTCTTTATCAGGTCAAGGAAAGGTCAAATCGACCTCCTACGCATATATTTCGCTCATATGACGTCTTTCTGTAATTTCAGGAACTTTGTTGAAGGAACGGAAAGATAGTTAATATTTGGTAGAAAAGAGCGTCAAAGAGGCAAATCTAAAGTTGCGAAAGAAGTTAATTAAACGTCGCATGGATCAAGCGCGGAAGCCGTTGAACAGAAGGTCGAATCGTACCACGTGAGCACGACACGATTGGTCGGCCAGCCAAGTGGCATGGCCTGGCCGTGCCACGTGGCACGACTGTACCACGTGGTGAGCCTGTGCCACGTGCACGGTGCTCGCGTGATTCTGGCAGAGTTTGGGCACGGTGACCCCATGCCTCTAGGCACAACTGTGCCGCCCTTTTTCACTGTGCGACTTAAGTTTTCCTCGGGTTGTTTTTAGGGTTGTTTAGTTTTTCTCTTTTCACAGATGTTTAGAGGCGATTTTTAGGTTTTATATTCTGGCTTTTGATTTCCATTGTTTTGTATTGAATTCATTGGCATCGAAGTTGGATCTACCTTTCAGCATCAATCAATTCAAGTTCGTTTTCCCGATTCCTTCTCTTCATTTTATTGTTATTCTAGATTTTTGTGAATTGAATGTTGTTTGGTAGAATTGAAATTATGGTTGTTGATTGTGAAGTGATGTGTGGATAAATTCCCAACTTGGGTTGGGATTAAAACCGATTATGTTTATTTGAATCGATTGTAGCCCCAATTCCTTACTTTCCCTTACTTTCCTTGCTTTTGCGTTCATGATTTCTACTATGCACGCCACATGCTTGATGAAATGCCTAAGAGGGCATTCATCCATTATTGCTTGGGTTTAGGGGAGCGTTGAAAGACGAAACCTTCACTTAGCGCCAATTAGTAGACAATTAGGATTTTGATATGAAAATAATCAAGGTTCTAGTTAGGATTAGAGATTGTAGATGTTGTAATCTTGTGACCTTTAGTCCCATGAAAATAGGTGACTATAGTTTGAGGATTAGTCTTCGACCATTGAGAGAGGGAAGAGATGGGCTAAATTGGCAATCTATTCACTCATGATGCATCTCTAGGATTGTTCGGCGAGGTTAGTCATTGGTTCAGCTAGCATAATCGTGCTGTTAATTCCAACTCGAGTGCTCTAATATTCTGTTCCCTCATTCGATTCTTAGTTGTTATTGTGTTCTTTAGTTTAATCATAAACTCATATTTTGATTTGGCCTAGATTGGGTTAGTTGATTAGTTTTGGTAGTTCAAAGCAAGTTCCTCGTGGACACAACCCGTACTTGTCGGTTGCTAGCTACAGCTACGTCGTGCACTTGCGGTATTTTTAATTCAACACCCCTCAATTACTTCAATTGGTCAATGGTTGTTACCATTTTCATGGACTAATTTTGAACTCATCCCTCATCTTTTTAAATCCCCAATTATGCTTTCTTCTTCGCAAACCAAATGATAAAAAATCTTTGTATTTTGTTCACTTTTTTAATTACAAGTCACGTTATTTATACAAAAATAAAATAAATGATTATCATACACCCCCTCCACATTTAGGTAAATCATATTTGTAACCCACAGTTTTTGAAATTATTATTTAACCTCCCCCAACTTAAAAATTATTTTCATTTTTTCTGAAAATGTACCAATGTGAGGGTGGTTAAATAATAATAAATTTCCTATATATGATAACAAATTCCAAAATGAGGGGGTTCAAATAATGATTCCAAAACTGTAGGTTACAAATAAGATTTACCTAAATGTGGAGGGAGGCATATGATAATAATCCAAAATAAAATTCTTAATTCTCCCTCTTTTGTTGTAGATTCTGACAAACATTATATATCAATGGTTGAACTCTTTGCCCTTAGCTTCACTGAGTTTCATAGAGAAAAAGTAGTTTAAGGAGGTCCTAATTGCTATCACGAATTAAAGGCACATGCTTTCTATGTACAACTTTTGCAATGTCCTTGAAAATCAATGATGATATGCATACATCTCACATGTGCTGCTATGTTAAGAAGGAGTCTTGATGTGTCATATACACTACATTAAAAAAATTAGAGGGCACACTACGATATTGCCCTTTCACGCAAAACTCTCAAGTATGAACCAATTTGCATAGGGATAGATATTAGGCATACCTAAACTAATCATATCCCCAAGGGTAAGTTTGATGTAATTCGGTAGTAGTTATCATAATTTAACTTAGAATAAACATTCAAACATCTATACATTATTCTTTCTCAAATATTGTATATACGTGCTGTTGGACGGGCCTGATTAGATTAGGCCCGACGGCCACTTAAGTCGCCTAGGGCAACAACCCTAGCTACCCCCTAACCTATATAAAGAGGTTTAAGGGGGTTAGCCTCGAGTGCGAAACATATTGATAACACTTCTCTCTCTTTCTTCACGGTTACCCTACCATCACTGCCGGGTATTCGGGTTTAGGACGTGGACGTTATAAGACGACTCTAGTAGCCGCCGGGACTTATTATTACTGAAGAACTGGTATTCTTATTGTGGGCTATTATCGACAGTATAATTCCGCATCCAGGTTAGTCCTGAATTTAATTCCTACAGTGGTATCAGAGCCAAAACTGTTCGAATTAGTCCCGACTGATTGGCTAATAATCTGCTAAACCTGACCAGTTCAAAGCATGCTCGTTTATTCGTTCAATTTGCTTAATTTCTGTAATTATGCAACCCCAAAATCAAACCAGCATGCTTACATGATCAAAGTTTGAATTTTTTTTGATTCGTTCAATACAAACTGTTAAAAGCATGCTTGTTTATTCAGAGTCTTTTTTTTTATTCGTTCAATACAGACATGCTAGTTTATTCAAAGTTTTTTTTTATCTTTTGAATTGTTCCCGATTGATTGATAATCTATTAAAACTGATTTGTTCAAGCATGCTTGTTTAGACGATTAATTGCCTAATTTTTGTAATTATGCAAAGAAAAAGCATGCTACTGTCTCTGTCTACCCAACCCTAGAATTTTTTTTTTTTGGTTATGGGTATTACGCAAATCACCCTATTTTCGGAGGATATGATAATAATAAATTGTTCAAAATTATTGAACTTCAATATTAGACAAATTCATGCTTCCGTGAATAGAACTAAACATGTGAATAGACACGCAAGCATATTTTCATTCGAAGCCACGCACAACAAAGCATGAACTTGAAACCCTAGCTTCCCCACCCGGGCCCCAAATCTCGAATCCTCTGCCTACTTCTCGACCTTGACTTATAAAAAGGAGAAAGGTAAAAGAAATTGAGAATTAAAACCATACCCATCAGAACCACCGTGGAGGGGTGGCGCGTGACCGTCACACGCGACCAACGAAGGTCAATTTTCGATCTTCTTCCTCCCAGAGCCCATAGTCATCGCCGATCTATGCAAACTCCACTGAAAGAAACCGAAAATCACCGTTTAAGGAGGCGCGTGAGATCACGCGCCACCACCTCAGTGGCGTGTCTGGCGCGTGGGCGTCCCCTTCAAGCATAGATTTGGCCGATCTAAACAAACCTCAAGGGAAAGAAGTAGAAAGACGCCATTAGAGGAAGCACGAGAAACCACGCGCCACCGCCTCAGAGGCGCGTTTGCCGCGTAGGTACCTTCCTCAGGCTAAGATTGGGCCGATCTACACCAGAGTTGCTTCGGTCCTTGCCGAGTTTGCGTAGATCTAGGCTCACGGGGTGGCAGTGGTCGTTGCATCATCTGGGAATTCCTGGGCCAATCGACAACGGTGGGAACGGCAACCGCGCTCGTGGAGTGGGGGAGGAGCTTGGTGCTCCATTCCCATGGCCACGACGCAACAAAACACCAGAGCAACGGGGATGGGCAGAGAAGTCGAAGAGAATGGAGAGAGAATTCCAGGCAGAAGGAGAGAGAAGGACTCGGGTTAAAGGATGTTGGGACGAAAGGGAGTGGAGGGGGAGGGGAGGGTTAGAACTAGTGAAATGATTCACTAATATGCCCCCCCACGGTTCCTTAAACTGATTCTGGATCGGTTTTTGGGCCGGTTTTTATTTTATTGATCTCCCCCCCAGTTCATTAAGTTTATGGGTTGTTTTTTGAACCGGTTTTTCCTTTTAGGGCCGGTTTGCTTCTTGTCATTTTTCAATGATATGGGTCAAGCTATTATTGACTGTTTTGGACTGAATTATATTTCTGTCATTGTTGTTTAATTATTATTATTAGTAATGGCATGATTTTTAATTGAATTATAATGATATTCAAGTTGATAAAGTTTCATGCATTTAATTCATTCGTTGAATTAAGGTTTCGAATTAGTTTTAATCCTGAATGTGTTAATTCGTTACAAAACATTAATATGTTTAATATCGTATATAAATTCGTTTTATATATGTGTCGACTTGAAATTTTCATACCAAGTACCTTGTTATCGATCAATTGGGTTGAAATTATATGAATTCGTTTCATATATATGATTAGTGTATATGACGTAAATTTGTTTTACTCGAACTCAATAAATATCTATGTGATATAAAGATCCCCTTGGTCGGTAAATGAATATGTTTCATAAGTTATATTATATAAATATGTTTTATATAATATCCCATCATATGAATATGTTTCATGATTTAATAATTTTATGCAAAAACATGAGCAATTATAAATCAGTTCATTGTTCTGTCAATGTTGTAGTTAACAAAAATGATTCGTTAAGTTTTACATGAACAAGTTTCATGCTATTATCTGTATATATAGGGTATTTAATTATTTTATGAATTTTTTTAATGAAATTTAAGTTTGCAGCATTATATGAATACGTTTTATATAATTTGTGAGCTTTATTATGAACTTGTTTCATCCAAATTTTAATATCATATAGATCTGTTCTATGTATGATTAATTACGACTAATATTTGGATATATTTCATGTTACAAAGTATGTTGCGTTCAATTACATGAATACATTTCATGTCAATCACCAATTACTAGTATTATATAAATGTGTTTTATATATATGAACTACATGGGTTTTAGTACACTTGCTAATTGTTTTAGCACTTTTTCCTTGCCTAAATTAATGAATGTGGATTCGTTTCATGTTACCTGTTAATTGTGTCATATAGCGGTATTTTATGAATTGGTTTTATGAAATTTAAATTCGTAATATTATAAATGTGTTTAATAATTTGCGAGTAGCATTTGAATAAGTTTCATATAATTATATAAATGTGTTTTATATATTGCTATTCGAACATTTTATGAAATTCTTTTGTAACATGCTATTATTCAAATATGTTTTAGCATTATAGATTCATTTTATTATATGAAAGTGTTTTATATACTAATTTGAATTTCATGTTTGATATGTCATTGATAAAGTTCTTGATGACATATTAGTAGTTATATATAATGAGATAACTTCATGTGAATTTAATTTACATAAAGTTAGATATCTTTGTGATATTTCTAAAACGTTAATTAGTTTAACCATAATGTTCTCCATAAATTTTGTTTTATGAAAGATTGTGATAAATAAGTTATAAAAACTTCTAATTCATGTTTGTATGAGATGATTATGAGCTTAGAGAAATTTTCGATCATGCAACATGGATAATGGAGTTTTTTGATAATTTATTTATTTGAAAATATGCCTGATGTCCACTTTACAGGATATACACCTTTAGCTATGGCAATTAAAATAAGGTTGGTAATTTGTTTAACAATAAGAAAACTTGATAGCGTTGACTATGATACATAATGCTAGAAGATTCAATTTCTTCTGAATGAACGTGAAATGTTAGGACACTTATTAGGTTATAGGTCTCATAGGATGGCAAAGATGGTACTGTTAGTGAACAGTATGTAGAAACTTAAAAGCATACCAAAAGTGGTTCGAGAATAGATCGATGAAGATGTCATACTTTGTCACATTGCGTTAATGTCGATCTAGTAGGGGAATTAAATGTCATCCCACTGTTGAGTACGCGTGGGATTAGCTTAACATCAGGTTCGTCCAGATCCATTCAAAAGGTTCTGGACCTAAGATTGGTATTGCGAAAGAAAAAAAGGCTAAGGAAATAAAGAGAAACATATAGCATGTGTGAGTACTATGATTGTGGAAATTAGGCATCTTATGCTTAGGATTGTCCTAAGTCGATTAAGGTACCTCCTTCCACAGCCCCTCCTGGATAATGTGTGCACTCCCAAGCATTTGTTGCGAACTATGATCCTTAGTGGATTGTAGATATGGGAGGAACCAAGCATACAGTTCGGGAACGAGTTGATTTTTGTGAACTTTCACCACTACACGGTAGATTCACAAATTGTCGTTTTAGGTAACGACGATAAAAAGGGTGTTCTTGAATTAAAGACAAATCATTCGAGGCTCCTTGAAGAGACTACGTTGTCTCTTCCCAATGCTCTATGCAACTGAGGTGCGATGTTTCCTTATGTCTTATGTCCCTCAGGATAGTTTTCTTTAATTTTCGTCTAGATGTCTTAGACATCATATGGCATGGTGATTTGTTTGGCCATGTCAGACTAAAAGGTGTTTTCAATGGACGAAATAGAACATCTTCCATCCTTGTCTCAGTTTTTGAATCTGTTTTAGACGTGCTCATTTTGACCATAAGGGTCAAGATAGAGTTAACTAGCCAAAGATGGCCTTTTAAGACCAACTCACTAGGCTTAAGGTGCAAAATGTGAGTTATGTCTAACTAGTAAAGGAGCAGAAAATCCTTTTTGTAAGGTTTTAAGGGCATCGAATCCCTTAGCGTTCGTTCACTTTAGATATCTGCGAGTCCATGAATATGAAAGCATGTCATGGAGCCACATGTATTCATGATATAGGTATATGTACCTACTATCTCACCGATATTAAGTACTTGATGTGATCATATACTTTATAGCGGTCGTAGGACTCAATTGGGACGAAATATTAAAACTCTTCGAACCAATTGAGATCATGAATATTTTCTTCGTGAAACAAAATCCCGTAGTGTCGATTTCCTTAAGGATGAGTCCTCTAGCATTTGGTGAAACTTAAAAGGACCTCAATTTGTATGCATTACAACAACACCTTCAACCACCTCTCGGTGAGGGGGAGGATTTGAATTCTCACTAAGTCACCGAGGATGGTACACATTCCTTACTTGGTAAGAATGGTGAAGTTTTGTCTGTCAAGGAGAATGAGGTTCGTCCTCAATCTTCAAATGTTGAGGAGAGTCATTCCTGAACATGTAGTTAGTCCACATGTTTAGGATCCCACCTCAAATGGATAGTGGGAGTAACTTTCTCTCCATACTCAGGGTTCTATACCTTTTAGAGAAAGGGGGAGGAACTCCTGGTCCCATACCTCTTACAGAAAGGGGGAGGGATTTCTCACCTCGTCAAACAAATAATGAAGGTCCTAGAACCCGAAGGAGTTGGCATGGAAGAATTCTTCAACGATCTTTCTACATCGAAGAAGAAATATCTTCATGCACTCCATTGGGAGTTGAGAGATCTACCTCTTATCAAGAGGCGGTAGGTTCACCAAATTACAAAAAGTGATTGGATGCCATAAGGGATGAGATGGACTCACTGACAAGGTTTAAGAACCCCTTGGAACTCCACCCCGATGTAAGTCTTCATGATAAAACACCGGATGGATAGTTCAATTGATAGGTTTAGGCCCAAATATTCCTAGCCCTAGTTGCCCATTCGGACTTTGGGTTGTTCAAAATGGAGTAAAGATTGCTTTTCTCAATGGTGATCTTGAGAAGGAGATTTATATGGACTAACCCATTGATTTTGTATTAAAGGGACGAGAGGACAATGTGTGTCATTCTAAAAGGTCCATATGTGATCTTAAGCAATCTTCCGGTTTTTGGTACTCTAGATTCCACAAAGCCATCTTGGCTTATCTATGGTTTCAGAAGGCCATTGTGTATGTTAGAAGATCAACACGGGGATTGCGTTCCTCACATTGATGACATACTGATGACTAGGAACAACTTGGAGATGATTAAAGCTACTAAAAGGTACTTATTCCATGTTTTTGAAACAAAGGACACGAGTGAATCCAGGTACGTCCTGGGAGTGGAAATAATCCAAAGCCATCCCAAGAAGCATGCATCAAAATGTCTTGGAATGATTTTGGGTTTATAATCCCTAGCCCGTAGATACTCTAGTTGAGAAAGGTCCAACCTTTGAGTCTTGCTTAATGTTCTAAAACAGATGACAAAATAGAGATAATGAACAAAAATCCCTAACCTCAATATCATAGTAAGCTTATTGTAAGCCATGTTATGTACATGACCCGACATTACTTTGCGGTTAGTTTGATAAGTTGTTATCAAAGTAACCCAAGACTTCCTGATTGACAAGTCATCAGGAGAATCAAATGCTACCTTCGTGGTATTGATAACTCAGCATTTTGCTATCAAGGAGCATGCCTCAAGTTGAGAGGATGCTCAAATTCTGATTGGGGTGGTAACGTGGACAAGTTTAACTTAACGTCAGGGCATGTCTTCACCCTGAGTGGGAGAGCCATGTCATGGTGCAGCGAAGAAACACAGCTGCACAACAATGTTGGCTATGGAGATAGATTGTGTATACATATGTATACTAACAAGGTGACTATGTTCCCTTAACCAAACCCATTCCTATTGAAGTGTCCAAAACTCATTGGTTGAGTCTTGGATTTCAAAAGTTTTGATACCTAGACATATTCTGTTACGTGATGGACACGTTTCTTTTATGGGCAAGATGCTCATTGTTGTACGTTAGGCATATTGAAATGTCACAGGCTTCTGATTGGCCTAGTCACACAGGCAATCGCCCTGACGCTTGAGTAGCGGGCAGGATGAGACGGAATCATATTGGCACTAGGTGTGTAATATTGATAACTCATACTAGAAGTGTATGAATGAGAAATAGTTGCCTCAGTAAGACTAAGATGAGACTCAAGGGATTCGAGTATGAAATAAGTTTTCATATAGAAGCCTTAAAAGCCGAATTTTGAGTGTCAAGACCAACATTCAGTATGTTGATCTAGTGGCTCAGGTTAGATTTTTGAGTGAAAATCTAGACTGACGATTTGCATGGCATAAAGAGTGACGAACCCAGCTAAGTGGGAGCTATGCCGTGACACACATCTCATACTGTGTGTGCTTGTAAGACGACCCATATGTGGGGTGATGATTGAATTCCCTTTCACTTGTCACTGTGTGACCCTATGGACGATGACCCTTTGACTTAAAGCTATGATATTAAGTCAAAGCTTAATGATGCTACTCTAATGTGTTTCTCAAGAGCCACGATGTATACGGTTCAGCGAGAACACGTTAAGAAAGCAATTAAGCTAAGATGAGATTTTATGAGTGTTTAAGGAAAATTTATCCACCATCACCATATCAGCCCGGGCGATTATGTTGAGAACATAATCATATGATATATCAGGCATAAGGGACTAAAAATGGCACTGGTGATGTCTTGGGATATTTTTGGGGTATCGTATTTCGTGAAAGTGTTATGTTAGTTGGATGGTAACTTAATATAACACTACTTGTTATTTTTGGTCGCACGTCCTATTCCTGGTATGAAGCGTGAGGAGTTGTGATATATGGAGAATACGTGTTTTACAGCCTAAGTGGCCGAGTGGGAGCTGTTGGATGGGCCTGATTAGATTAGGCCCGACGGCCACTTAAGTCGCCTAGGGCGACAACCCTAGCTACCCCGTAACCTATATGAAGAGGTTTAAGGGGGTTAGCCTCGAGTGCGAAACATATTGATAACACTCCTCTCTCTTTCCTCACGGTTACCCTACCATCACTGTCGGGTATTCGGGTTTAGGACGTGGACGTTATAAGGCGACTCTAGTAGCCGCCGGGACTTATTATTACTGAAGAACTGGTATTCTTATTGTGGGCTATTATTGACAGTATAATTTCGCATCCAAGTTAGTCCTGAATTTAATTCCTACACGTGCATATCTTTTTTCTTCGAAGGACAATCTCCTTTTAGATATAGTGTTATTCAAATGCTCAATTTAATTGCATACGCATTGCATGCAATTCAAACTAAGAATCATGTAAGACCTCCTTTGTTATGTAAATGCATGCATGAGTGATACATCTGTGGTTTAATTTTATTGTTGTTTGATTTTAACTCTTTTGTTACCAATTTAATTTCATGAAACCATTTTAAAGTTAAATCGTTACTCATTACGGTTTTCAAGCAGACAAGTTTCCCAGTAAGCATTAGGTTCAGCTTATTTGGTAATTTTTTTTTTAAAAATAAATTACAATACTCGTGACTTTGTGCTTATGAATATGCTTTTTCTGCATATATTATGCAATATTTGACGATAAAAAATTTTCTCAATATCTATTTTAGGCATTCTAACTTAGTTATTAATATCTTTGGCAAAGAAAGCAGCGGGAAAACTTTGATATCAGTAAATTTTGGAAACTTATAATGTAAAATTTGTTTTTGTGGTATGATGTTTTAGGTTGTTATCTATATTACCTATCTAATTTATTTATAGGTAAAATACAATTTCTTATTCTTACTGTATATCAAGATTTTCTCATAAGTATTTAACTGATACAATTTCTACACATGTAATGCATTATAGTTGGTGAGATATTTATATTTATTAAGGTGCTTCAAATGTTTAGATTGTTTTTAAATTGTTTTTAATGTAGAGATTGTGTGAATAGTTCTCATTTTCTCATCTTTTTATTAAGTTCTTAATTATTATCTTAGTGATTAAGACTAAGATTATGCATATACTTGGTTGTTTTTTTTCATTCCCCTTTCCCTTTTATATTACTATTGTTTTACATTGTACTTTATTATTGTTTAATAATATACTTTTATGGCTCCTTTACCCACCCCCAAAAAAAGACCTCATTTCTTGCTTGGACTGCTCCTTTATCACAAAAATCTTTGTTTGGTTTGCCTGTATTCCCATTCCTCCACCTTTTTCTTCATTTCTTCAATAGGTTCATGTAACATAATATGTCGAATTTAATTTGGATCATATGTGTGTCTTTAAAAAGCTGATTGATTGTGAATCTAACTTTATGAACTCATATGCCTCTCTTTTTGTTTATCCATATAAGTTCATATATGCCAATAAATTTTCAATAGTTTAATTTTTAAAATTTCTCATCATATTGAATTGTTGCCATTGTATTTTATCTATATTTATGTCTCATACTAAACGATTATCGTACATTAGCACATTACTAGCAATTTAGTTTATTTATATGAATATATTTTAGTTTATTGTTTTTCAATTTAATCTTACCTAATAGTTGGATATGATCCAATGCAACAAATGATAACGTTGGGTAATTCTTATCAGATCATTCCGATAAGTTGACCAATTTATCTTTCAGCCGGTTTGCCTCCTCAGTCCGCATATGACTGATTAATTCCTGCAGTGTAGGATCTTTCTTTTTGTACTTGAGATGGTTTCTGTAATCGCTCCAGGATGGTGGAAAATTTTCTATCAGCATGTTAGCTTGGAGGATTTCGCACATCTTCATGCCTTCTGCTAGGACCTCAGCACACAGGTTTTCGTAGACGTGAACCTGTTCCATGATAGGTTTGTCGTCCATGATCTGGAACTGTAGCCACTTGCCGACGACGTATTTTGTTTTCCCGACGTCATCTGAACCATATTTTGCCTCAAGTTTGGTCCAGATGACCTTGGCAGATTTAAAGATTACAAACAGATCAAACAAAGGGTTAGACATATTATTCAAAAGGTAATTGCGAGCAAGTTTGTTGTCCTGTTCGAATTTCTTCTTTTTGGCTTCGTCAAGAGGAATAGAAGGAGTTCTGGGTACAGTAGGAGTTGCAGGTTCAGAATCTGGGTTGCCTTCATCAGGGAGATTAGTAGTGAGCATGTAGTCGATCTCAAGTTGCTCAAAGCAGAGAAGCGATTTTTGAGACCAACGTTTATAATTGGTTCCATCAAGAGGTTCAATTTTGTAGAGATCGGGGAGAGTTTTTGGACCAGCAACCACTTGAATTAAGCTTTCAGAATGTTGGAAAAAAGATAGTAATAGCTGCTGGAAGGAGAAGGAGATGACCTGTGTCGTGGTATGAACTATTGACTTGAAAGCTTAATTTGCCCGACTTATGTGCAAATCGTTATAGCGAAGAAGCTCCCCAAGGTTTAACACAACTGGCTTCGCACTCGTGCACTCAAGGGACAAGCTTTGGAGTATAGCAACTTGTATGCCCAGGAAGTAGAGAGGAGAAGAGAGAATCGTTGTCTGTGTGTTCTGCAGAGGTGCAAAAGGGTCTCTTTTATGGCGGACTGGGGGAGAGAAAAACTGCCAACCAAACCATAAAGGAAGGTGTGAAATGGGGGTAGAAAATCAGGCAAAGGAGAGAATAATGTAACTGAAGGATTAATGGGCAGAGGATCATGGTGATTGAGGCAGAGATGGAGGAAGACTTGGTCAACTAGCCGTTAGGAATACGACAGCTTATACGCAGTCTGCGCCGCACCCGGACTGGACAAGCGGGCAGCGGCGGTGCGCGCGTGTGGCAGCCCAAGTCCCCTCAACCCCCCTTAAAACATGGCTTCAAGTTATTCGACAAGTGCAAGAAGAGTGGGATATATAACCTTTTGAAGCTACTCCCAAAAGTTCCATGTGGGACAACAAAAGAGATAGGAAGAGTAAGTGAACACCCTTTTGGGGTGCCATTACTCCAACATCTTTTTGTTTATCCATATAAGTTCATATATGCCAATAAATTTTAAATAGTTTAATTTTTAAAATTTCTCATCATATTGAATTGTTGCCATTGTATTTTATCTATATTTATGTATCGTACTAAACGATTATCGTACATTAGCACATTACTAGCAATTTAGTTTATTTATATGAATATATTTTAGTTTATTGTTTTTCAATTTAATCTTACCTAATAGTTGGATATGATCCAATGCAACAAATGATAATGTTGGGTAATTCTTATCAGATCATTCCGATAAGTTGACCAATTTTAGAGTATGAGTTTTACGCCTTATCTTCTTGTTCGCTCCTAAAAACCTATAAATCATTTAAGACGACTCTCATTAGTAAACCATACTTCACAACCACCTTATGAGAGTATTTCTCTGAAATAGCAATGGAGCTAAAGTTGTTGAGATGACTAACACTGATAGTAGTGGCTGTCCATTCATTAGCCTTATCAACTATAGTCAAATAGAATCCACCATTTAGGTTATCATTTGTATTAGGCATTCCTCTTTTGTCTTTAATATTTTTGTAAATACTTCTACGTATGTTTTATAGACAAACAACATATATTTTGCATTCATTTGTTTGATAAAAATTAAAATTACAAAGAACTTATTGGCTTTAATTTAGTCACGTATACATTGCGTGCAAATCAAAACTAGTAATTAATATTGGTGGTGGTATTTTTGACGATTGTGAGCACCACCATGGCTACCACTATTTGAATGACATACATTTTGTTTCAATTATTTTCAAACTTAAAGAAATAGAGAACATATAATATTTCTGTCTTTACAGTCAAGAAGATAAGTTGTATAATATTTGAATTCAAGTAATGCGCTTACTAGAAAAAAAAAGAAACTCATTATAATTAGTTGGAACTATATCATAATGGCCTGAACATTATAATCTTATTGTACACTTGAGGAAAACCACTTATGCAACATCAGTTTGTGTTGATTTTTAGACAATATGTGGGTAACCCACACATATTGTAAGTAGTATTTGTATTTTTTTAAATGTGTTGGATAAATGGTAAGTATGCATGTCATGTTGTGCTTTTTAGGCCAATTATATTTGACATAATTAATCCAATGTAAGTCATTGTACCTTGCATGTCAATCCTGGAGGGACAGTGTGGTTGTGGAGTGAAGGTGTTCACTGCTGGTGTTGAAACAGAGTGAGGGTGCCTTGGGTTGGTGACAACATATTCAAACATAACCTGTCAAGAGCTAACAACTAGAATAATTGAGAGTACATTTTCAAACCCACTCCTTTAGTAAGTATGACCGATGATTAAATGTTTCAATTTACTATTAAATGGCTACATTTGTTTGGATTAGTCTCATTTCAAAATGTTGATAGGTGCATTTTAATAAATGGCTTTGGCTAGTAATGCAAAACATTTAGAAGAAATACATAGTCTTGTTCTCAGTAAAAAGTTTTGTATGTGTCCAATAAAGTAATGCATCTTATTTTAATAACATGTGAAATAATTAAGGCATACTCCAAGGTAAGATGATTATAGTGTATTTGAGTATTCTTTATATTCTGGCATAACATTGGTGTCTATCTTTCCCTACTTGTTCAATCGTGCCACAAAGTGAATTCCATCCCATATGCAATGTTATGTATATTATAAAATGTTTGAACATGTACTCATGTGTACTAATTATTTATGGGGTTTCACTTTAGACCTTAGAATGGGGAAGAAACGAAAATTCAATGAAATGCCAAGTCAGTCCCTCAAATGTTGCTGTTAAGGTCACTACGTGTCATGAGTATCATACTAATTACTTGTATTGTATAGTTAATAATTCCCATAAGTAAAGCATTATACATTCATGATTGTACATTCCTGCATGCTGCTAAATCGTCATAGTATTTTGCATATGTTGGCCATAGGTATATCTCATTTGAGTAAATGTTGTTTGACCTTGATAAAGTAGGTATCATTGATAATGAAGTGTCAATTTGCTAAAGGAACATGTAACATCTATGAAATGTTGGTTAGGTTATAAACATACCCTTGCGGGCACACCCACGCAGTTTTTTTGGGTTATTAGTTGTAATACATGCTCGTTAATCGTTTTTTGGGTTATTAGTTGTAATCTGTGCGTTGTGTATTCTTTTATGTAAGTTCTTTTGTTGTGTACTCCGGGTGTGTGATCTGTTGAGTTGTGAGCTCCGACGTGTGGCCGTTGAGTTATTGGAATGTTTTTTCTTATTTTTCTCTATTGCAGATACCTAATGTAACGCTTTAAGCCTGGGTTATGGTCAGGTTTTAGACGAAATGCTGTCCGTTTAGGTCCAGAAATTTTAGGAATTGCTAACATTTCTAGCTGAGGGGTAGGGCTGTGTGTGATGCTACATTGCTTGTGGTGTCGTCTGCGGTTTTTTTTCGTTATTTTGTTCCGCTTTCCTTATGCTCTCAGTTTGCACAATTGTTTATTAGTTTTTTTGGGTTATCAGTTGTAATACATGCTCGTTAATCGTTTTTTGGGTTATTAGTTGTAATCTGTGCGCTGTATATTCTTTTACGTAAATTCTTTTGTTGTCTACTCCGGGTATGTGACCTGTTGAGTTGTAAGCTCCGGCGTGTGGCCGTTGAGTTATTGGAATGCTTTTTCTTGTTTTTCTCTATTGCAGATACCTAATGTAAGGCTTTAAGCCTGGGTTATGGTCAGGTTTTAGACGAAATGCTGTCCATTTAGTTCCAGAAATTTTAGGAATTGCTAACATTTCTAGCTGAGGGGTAGGGCTGTGTGTGATGCTACATTGCTTGTGGTGTCGTCTGCGTTTTTTTTTTTTCGTTATTTTGTGCCGCTTTCCTTATGCTCTCAGTTTGCACAATTGTTTATTAGTTTTTTTGGGTTATCAATTGTAATACATGCTTATTAATCTTTTCTTAAATTTTAATCCTTACTATTTATATAGAGTACAGGTTCCCAAGAAGTTTCAAGGAATGCCCAACCATGTGATAAAAACAAAGGCCAAGATTCACCTATATGCGATGGATCTCAAAAAGGTTCAAGGCCTGCCACGATGTTGATCTGGATAGAAGCAATGATTCACCCAAATCTGGGGATGCCTTCTCTATCTCTAATGTCCTAGGTAGTGAAAGATTATATGTTTGTAAGTTATGTTATATTTCATTTTAGTACTTGATTATATTTCCATGCTAATTGCTTGTAGGGCATGAGACCCAAAGAAGCACAAGGCCATCAAAGCATATCGACTCAATGCAAGGTGGTCACCAAAAGCAATCAGGAAAGACACCAGTAAGTACAAATGATATATAATTAAACTGTTATTCATCGGAAGCAAAAAAATGTTCTGGTGGTTAAACTCGTTCATTTTTGCCTTTTAATTGTTTTTGTTTTTCATATTCCTAGTCATTGTCCAAGCAATCACATGGTAACATCAGAACTGAATCTCTTAACCATGGCGACAAGCGACCTAATCCTGTCCAACGTAGTTCCACACTTCTTAATAATGTTGGTGTCATGCCTAATGCTCAACCATCAAAACATATTGCTTTTAATCATGATGGTGGTCGTTCTCATGTGGAACTTTTAACAAAAGCGAATCCTACCTCAAGAGGCACTTTAATAAAGGGTTGCAAACCATCATTGCATAGCCATGCAGAAAATCAGAAGGTACATATATCAATCAAACATTATGTTTTCTATAACATAAAGTATATGTTCAGTTGGTTATGCATTTATTTGTTCTGTGTCTATCATTAGAGAACTTTTGTAGGAATGGACAAGCAAGTCAAAAACACTCCTGTTATATCTTCACATATGCTTCAAAAGGCAGTTGTTGAGCATGGAACTGCAATACGACACGAAAAAAATTGTTTAACTTCAGTAAGAAGATTTATATTTACTTTGAAATCATGTAACATTCATATTGGTATGCTTGTGTCGTGGTATCTCATACATTGTTACATATTTTGATTCTAGTTGAGTCGTGCTCAAGTAGACATATTGGTTGATACTGTCGTGAGAAATCATCCTAAGGAGGTGCACCAATATCGTTCTTCAGAGAAGAAGGAACTCATTGTTTTCTACCTAGCGGGAGTGGTACAACTTGCAATATTTTTTTTCGAAGTTTTAATTATTTGTTATCATTTTTTAAATTATTTTTCTCTAATATCGTTCTTTAGAGATCACGGAACTCATATTTTTTTTCTAAGTTGCAATTTTTTATTTTCATCTTCCTTGTAGGCAATGGGAATTTGCAAACGTAAGGCTGAACCAATGTCTTTTATTTTCATCTTCCTATAACAATGTCTTTTATTTTCAAGATGATTGATGTTTGCTTCAATTTCTATAATGTGGAATGATATTTATTTTAATGGATTGATTTGGTATTTTTAGGTCACAACCAAGGGAAATGTGCAACGAGAAGGGACAAGAAATGGAGGAAATGTTGGCCCTTGATTCCCCTCTCCCATTTTAGACGCTACACATGGATTTTAGTTGAGAAACTCTTGCTTATTGGCTATGTATTTATATCACATTCTTAGAACATATTTTCACTCTTAGGATGCATTCGGGATACTTCATTTCTATTTTACTGTCATAGTACTTGTGAATTCTTGATAGCAAGAATTATTCCAATAATTATTATAATTTTATCGTATTATTTTTGTAATTTTATAGATTATATATACATATATATATGCTACAATGCTCAAAAATTTTAATTTATGAAGGTTTATATTATTACCAAAAATTGAAAAATTATTCAAGGCGCCAAAAGTTGTTAAAAAAGTCCCCGCCAAAATATTCACGAATTCATTCAAAAGTTAGTTAGTTGTTTAAAAGTTAGTTGAATAGGTTCAAGTTGCAACACTTATAAGAGCAGTGACAAAGAGCGTAGATGTTCACAATGAGCTAAATTTCCCCACACTTATATGTGCCACACAATACCCACATATACATCAGTGGGGAAAGACATCATTCCCCACGCTTATAAGTGTGGGAAACGTAACCCTTGCCGCGGATATCAAGTGCGGGGAATATTTCCCCGCTCTTTCAATCGGCACGCTTAGCTTAAGTGCGGCGAAGAATACCTGCTGCACATATATCCGTGGGCAAATACAATTTTAAATGTGGAGAAAGACAGTTTTTCCTGTAGTGAATTCTGACTTGTTGAACTTGTATAGTTTGTAAGAATTTGGGTTGAACTTGAGTTGTATTGTAGATCTGTGAATCACATAAGATCTCAACAAATATATGTCCAATATCTGATCTCTGTTTGTAAGAATTTGAACTTGTATTGTTAATGGCCGCCACTGCCAGGATAAGATCAGTCCGATCTCGGTCCGGTCTGGGTTCTGACCGGTCCGGTCCGGTCCGGACCGAGTCCCGATCAGTTCGGTCCTCGGTCCCCATCTAAGCCTTTTTTCAGTCCTCGGTCCAGCTGGTCCGGTCCGGTCCTGGACCGATGAACAGCCCTATTCACAGTTGGTATGGAGCCTCTTTGCAAACATACAATAGCCCCATACTAATCCATAACCAACTTCGCAACTAACCCCACAGCCTACCTTACAACTAGCTTAAAATACAAGGAGTCACAAAGGGCATACTGTGCCAGCAACTGAGATTGAGGTGCCCAATATGAACAAGAATCTTTTAGAGGTCGAAGGCGACATGTACTGGTTGTACTCACTTCAACGACAGTTCAAATGATTAGAATTGCATTTATATTTATTGGATAATGTGATATTCCTTATGATATTCACATATCTTATTTTGGTGTAGGTTCAAGCCCCAGATAGGTGCACCAACATGTATAGGTGAAGTCATTAAGGGTAAGTAGCCATGAGCTCGGCCGAGGGGGACGTGCCAATTCAGCAACGCGATTTCTGGTTTAATGAATTCATGGTTAGTCATCTTTTGTATGAGCAGACCATTATTATTAGACGTTTCCTACAACCAAAAATAATAACTTGAAAATTTGGTAACAATTCATTTTTTTAGACCGTAAGGAAATTCTATAATAACTCAATTTTAATCCTTCGATTTGATTGTTTATGTAGAAATATTGCTACTGGCTACCAAAGCATGACCGTCAAAGTGGGGAGGAATTTTAAAATTAGAGGCACAAAACAATTTCAATCTTTATGTATCCCCTGAAACTTAGAATTCCTTAAAAAGTATTAGGAGGACCCAGATTTCCATAAGTTGAGTGCATAAAACAAGGAAAATTGCAATAGTGATCCTGACAGAGTGGGTGGGTCCCTCCTTGCACAGATGTGGGGCCATCCCAATGGCTGAGTGGCATAAACGCATGGCAATAGTTTCAGTTTTTATGTAATGCTACTTATCAAAATATTACTAATAATACATGGTGGTCATATTCTATGCAGTCAGTCACACTTTAAAGGGAGTCCACTGTCAATGAGTTGTGCAAGGACACCCACCAGCATAGGGCAAAGGACAAGCAGTAGAGTTGGGTGCGTAAGAAATCGGAGACAAAAATGGTGAGATTTACTTCCGCTTATGTCAAAACAAGTTGTTACATTTATTTATGTCTTTGGATTGTTCAACCTTCGCACCATAATCCACCACTAATTGTCAATGTTGTCGTGTTCATCTATAGGAGGATCACACAAAGAGATACGAAGAGTACATGAACTCTCACTTGTCGACAGATGACACCTCCCATGACCCTCCACTTTTAGAATGTGACATTTGGGTTCAAGGAAACCTCAATGGTAGAGTCACGTATCTGGATTTGGCGCTGAGGGGGAGATTGTTATAAAGTAGTAATCTTGCCTATCAGTTTCCACTCGTTCTTCTTCTGTAAATAACTATGATGCACGAAATTGGAGACGATGTTAAATGATAGTGTCTGTAAGGCAGTTGAGAAAGCTCAAGAAGAAGTGCTCCATAAAACTAGTAAGGAAGATGTGACAGCGAAGCTCACTGCCGAATTCAACAACCAGTGGGCTGAAAAAGAAGCAGAACCAAAAAATGAGATGGGTAAGGAAAAAGCTTAGAGAATGAGAAAGGAAGAAGGACAAGAGCAAGATAAGCAAGCTACAGGGTTTCTTCAAGGTTCAACAAGCAAGGTCCTCTATTGCACCTCCTAACACGAGCCCTTCCCAGGATGATGACAATGTTGATGTTGTTGATGTTGATGATGAGACACATAACTTTAGGTGATGACTCCTATGAGTACTACTAAATTGCAGAATACGACATCTTTCACCTATATTAGCTACATTTTGGAATTAATTTCGTTTTGTATTTCAATTGGGCTTGAACTATTAGTTATTAGCTACATTTTGCAACAATGGTATGGATACCATTGTAATCTATCATTCATACCTTGTGAACAAAATCAGTTCACTAATTACAATATTATGCTCCATCTAGCATTATTTTAAAAATTGATTTTTTTTCACAAAGTTTTAACAAATTTTGATGAAAATTTGACAAAATTTTTGGTAGAAATACGACAAAAATTTTGACAGAAAATAGACTTCGTCAAAAAATTTGACCGTATCTATCACCGCAATTGTTAAAAATTTCCTTCCAAGAAGTCTTCCTAGTTTTGACGGGCAAAGTTTGCCATCAAAATATCCGTCAAAATATGAGGCCATGCATTGTCAATCCGTCAAAATATTATGTTGATAAAAAATTCTAACCGATTGTTAGGCTGTCAAAATCAATCCGTCACAAATTTTCACAAATCAGTCAAAATGTCAATTTCGACCAATGATTTATTGACTGCCATAAACTCCATCGCAACGGTCAGTTTTTATGAAAATTAGCCCAAATTTCCGTCAAAAGGACATCAAGATTGGATTGTTTTCTTGTAGTCTATTAGCTATTCTTGTTGTGGATCGAACGACCATTTAGAGGAGAAATTCTATCATTGTAATACCTACTAGCCAAAGAAAATCTAAACTTGCTGGGCGCGAGCAATTTATCTGGAACTATCAGCAACAATGCGCCTTTAATGGGCATATTCCTTTTGACTTGTGCACGCTATCTATTAGCTCCCAATTTAACTAGTTAAATTCCCTAAAGGGGTGGTGAATAGGATGATGATCAAAGTCACAAAATAATCGAAATAGAAATACGGAAAAATAAATGTAGACAAAACACACTATTTATAAAGGTTTAGCCACGCCTAATCCTTTACCCACGGGCGTCTGTCGTTGATGGGATTTTGAACCTTTTTCTTTTATTAAGTTGGTCGATCACATACGATTCACTAATAGTACAATCTACGAGTTGACCCTACCGCTCTATGTGTCCCAACATACGCGTTGCTCCTCAACCGTACTTGGGTAGTCGGTCCTCCGACTAATCAACCCAACCCAATACAAGGAGTTACAATAATTGCTTGATCAATAACAATACAACACTCAATAGATAATAATCAAATGAACTAGCACGAGATAGTAAGATATCGGTAAGTGAATGATCTTTCAAAATGAACTATTGTATTTTATCTTGTGTCATTTTCAGTTGCAAATGCCTCCCTATTTATAGCCAATGACTTTGGAGAGGTTGGGAGGTCAATAAGGAAAATGACCGTTGCATTTGAAAAAGGAAAGATGATCTTTAATATGATTTCAAGGCCTTGATATGCGGCTTTAAAGCTCCCTTGAATTCTTGCAGTTGTTTTCAATGATTGTAATCTTGATTTCGAACGGCTATCTGCTTGATTTTAGGCTGAAGATCTTGCTAATCATGTTATGTAGTAGCTGATTTTATGCAAGCTACAATCTTCAAAATATGATTTCAAAAGATATCAACAAATTTAGGCAAATCTTGACTTTTTCAAAAGTAGAGTTAATCATAACCTCATAATCAAATTTGAATCACAAAATATAATATCATAAAAATTACGTCTTCAAATTTGAATACTAAATATCTCAAAGATATTGTGACTCCTCATATAAAATCAATTAAGCAGTACTAACATGCCAATATCCACATTAAAGACATTGCATATTTAAACAATTGTAATTCTAAGGTAGATCCAATTATAATATAATAAACATACCAATGGACCAGCTCCTTTTTTTCTTTCATCAAAACATCATAAAATACGTTGTAAGCTTAAGGAAGTTAACACTATCTCTGTTGCATATTGGATCTTTCCCCACAATAATTTATTTAGAGCTCTATTCCTCGTTGCCTTGGTAAAATGGCTTTCGTTGAGTATGGTGCATCACATAGAGAATTACGATCGATCGGACAGATTATGGCCGGCTCTCCTAGATTGTCGAACATGGTACTAACCATACTCCTCTCCCTTGGATACGATGAAAATGAAGATCCATGATCAAACAAGAAGAGAATGAAGACCAAGTTGAATTCATGGCCAATAGTATGACCTACAATTAGAAAGGTGGCCCATGGATAACCTCTCTGTAACATACTCACAGGTGACGTGCCACCTCAGCTGGGGAACTTGACTTGGTCTCCATGCAATGAACTTGAACCTTTCCTATAACTACTTGACGGGTCCCATTCCGTCGATTCCGAGGTCGATCTTCAACAGAAGCATTCCCACGTACTCACTGAATTAAATCCTTCTAAGGTCTTCTGAGTCTTCAATACTAGCAGCTATCAAGACTGTTGGACGGGCCTAATGAAATTAGGCTTGACAGCCACTTAAGTCTCCTAGGGCGACAACCCTTGCTACCCCCTAACCTATATAAAGAGGTTTAAGGGGGTTAGCCTGGTGAGAAGCTATGATGCTATGACGCGAATATTATATCTCCCATATTCTCCTATTTCTCTCTCATGGTTGAACTACCATCTATCAAGTTCTCGGATTTAGGACGTGAAACCCTAAAATGACTCTAGTAGCCGCTTGGTATTATTATTGGTGTGATTGGTATTCTTTATACTCGTGGACTATTACCGACAGTATATTTTTGTATCCAGGTTAATCCTATTTATTCCTACAGTGGTACCAGAGCCTAAACTGCTTGGATTAGTCCCGATTGAAAGATTAATAAATCTGCCGAAACTGATTTGTTAAAAGCATGCTATTTTTATTCGTTCAATTTGCTTAATTTTCGTGATTATGCAAACTGCTAAAATCAGAAGCGTGCTCATGTTATTATGATGCCCAAAACGCATTAGAAACTACAGATTTACTATCATGAACATATTAGAGTCTGCTAAACATGAACATGCTCATGTTATTATCAATCAGTCCAGACATGCCTTTATGTTGTGTGAATTCTGCAAGGCGTAATCTTACAATTGAGTATGATTGGGAAAAACTGAATTTATGGTTTTAAGCAACCAATTAAACCTAATTTTCATGATTAGTTCATGAATATCCAGAAAGCATGTTTATTTACAATTGTGCAGTTGTTTTAAGCATGCATCTATGATGATGATCGACTAAATACTTAAACCTTTAATCGAAGTTTAAATCATGTAAGTGTCTGTCGTATGTGATTCTTGGTACATGCGATTGAACATGGAGTAATTTAGTCTTAGACCCACACGTTTGTCAAACCGCAGACCCAAAATCCTAACCCTACTTCCTCTCTGTCAGAAACTCGTCCACGACTAAAAATTTTTTTAAAAAAAAAAAAAGAGGGGGAGGAACTGGGGGAAGGGGACCCGAGACCCTAACCCCTCCTCTACCCCGAAACCCTAACCCTAGTAAGGCAGCGGTATAGACCGTACTGGTCTACCACCCAGTATGTCTCCACCGTCGATGCCTTTGTGGCAGCGGTGGCGGCGAACCCCGCGAGGCCTTGATGGCCCTCACTGACCGCCGCCGAATTACCAAACCAAAACACAAAAAAAAAGGAGACGGGGTTAGAGAAAAGGAAACCGTGTTTACCCATAAGAGAAGACCGCGAGGGGTGGCGCGTGTGTGTCACATGCCGCTGACAAAGGAAAGTTTTGGTTCCTTCTTCCTCGGTTCGCCACCCACATACGCCGATCTACGCAACCATAAAAAAAACCCGCAAAAACCATCGTCCTTGGAGGCACGTGTACCCACGCGCCGCCACCTCAGTGGCTCGTTGGATGCGTGGATGGCACCACCAGACTTGGTTTTGGCTGATCTACATGGTGATGGTGTCGGTTCTCATCGGTTTGGTGTGGATCGAAGGCTATGAGCACTTTTAACACCGGGGGGCGGCGGCCAAGCATCATTTGGGCGTGATTTAGGGCCTGGGTCGACAGTTGTAGATACCTGAACCATCGTGAAATGGAAGGAGGCAGGGGTGCTGGGTGGAGCTCGGTGCTCCACAATCATGACACTGAGGCGTCGAGAAGCAGAAAGAGGAAAGAGAGGTCAAGAGTTAGCAGGAGAGAGAACGGGCTCGGCTGGCAGAGAAAGACCGAGAGGAGAAAGAGAATTAAAGCAAAACCCTTAAAACCCCCTTCATTTGGGTTGTATTATCAAATAAAAGAGAAGGAGAGGCCCAGTTTAGTGGTCCGGTTTTTTTGCCCAAGTTTTGGTTTTGAACCGTTTTTCTTTTTGGGTTGGTTTTCTTCTTGTCATATTTCAATAATATGAGTTAAGCTATTTTCGACTGTTTTGGATTGAATTATTTTTCAGTCATTGTTGTTTAATTATTATCAGTAGTCATGGCATGATTTTTTAATAGAATTATAATGATATTCAAGTTGATAAAGTTTCATGCATTTAATTCATTCCTTGAATTAAGGTTTCAAATTAGTTTTAATCCTGAATGTGTGAATTCGTTACAAAACATTAATATGTTTAATGTCGTATATAAATTCGTTTTATATATGTGTCAACTTGAAATTTTCATGTCGAGTAACTTGTTAACGATCAATTGGGTTGAAATTATATGAATTCGTTTCATATGTATGATTAGTGTGTATGACGGAAATTTGTTTTACTCGAACTCAATAAATATCTATGTAATATAAAGATTCCTTTGGTCGGTAAATGAATATATTTCATAAGTTATATTATATAAATATTTTTTATATAATGTCCCGTCACATGAATATGTTTCATGATTTAATAATTTTATGCGAAACATGAGCAATTATAAATTAGTTAATTGTTCTGTCATTGTTGTAGTTAACAAAAATGATTCATTAGGTTTTACATGAACAAGTTTCATGCTATTATTTGGATATATAGGGTGTTTAATTATTTTATGAATTTGTTTCATGAAATTTAAGTTTGCAACATTATATGAATACGTTTTATATAATTTGCGAGCTTTATTATGAACTTGTTTCATCCAAATTTTAATATCATATAGATATGTTCTATATATGATTAATTACGACTAATATTTGGATATATTTCATGTTACAAAGTATGTTGCGTTCGATTACATGGGTACATTTTATGTCAATCACCAATTACTAGCATTATATAAATGTGTTATATATATATGAACTGCATGGGTTGTAGTAAACTTTGCTAATTGTTTTAGCACTTGCTCCTTGCCCAAATTAATGAATGTAGATTCGTTTCATATTACCTGCCAATTATGTAATTTAGCGGTACTTTATGAATGTGTTTCATGAAATTCAAATTCGTAACATTATAAATGTGTTTTATAATTTGTGAATAACATTAGAACAAGTTTCATGTTATATATAATTATATAAAAGTGTTTTATATAATACTATTTGCGCATTTTATGAAATTCTTTTGTAACATGTTATTATTCGAATATGTTTGTCAATATAGATTCGTTTATATAGATGCGTTTTATATAATAATATGAATTTCATGTTTGATATGTCATTGATAAAGTTCTAGATAACATATTAGTAGTTATATATAATGAGATAACTTCATGTGAATTTGATTTACATAAAGTTGGATATCTTTATGATATTTCTAAAACGTTAATTAGTTTAACCATAATGTTCTCCATAAATTTTGTTTTATGAAGATTGTGATAAATAAGTTATAAAAACTTCTAATTCATACTTGTATGAGCTGATTATGAGCTTAGCGAAATTTTCGATCATGCAACATGGATAATAGAGTTTTTTATAATTTATTTATTTGAAAATATGCCTAATGTCCACTTTACAGAATATATACTTTTAGATATGGCAATAAGGTTGGTAATTTGTTTACCAATAAAAGAACTTGATAACACTGACTATGATAAATAATGTCAGAGGATTTAGTTTCTTCTAAATGAACATGAAATGTTAGGACATTCATTAGGTTCTAGGTCTTGTAGGATGGCGAAGATGGTACTGTTAGTGAACAGTATCTAGAAAACTCAAAAAAATACCAAAAGTTGTTCGAGAATAGATCGATCAAGATGTTATACTTTGTCGTATTGCATCAATGTCGATCTAGTGGGGGAATTAAAAGTCATCCCACTGTTGAGTACGCGTGGGATTAGCTTAGCATCAGGTTCGTCCGGATCCATTCCCTCAAAAAGTTCTGGACCTAAGATTGGTATTGCGAAAGGGAAAAGGGCTAAGGAAATAAAGAGAAGCATATAGCACGTGTGAGTGCTATGATTGTGGAAATTAGGCATCTTATGCTTAGGATTGTCCTAAGTCGATTAAGGTACTTCCTTCCACAGCCCCTCCTGGATAATGTGTACGCTCCCAAGCATTTGTTGCTAATTGGGATCCTTAGTGGATCTCAGATACGAGAGCAACCAAGCGCATAGTTCAGGAATGAGTTAATCCTTGTGAACTTTCACCACAGCATAGTGGGTTCACAAATTGTCATTTTGGGTAGCGACGATGAAAAAGATGTTCTCGAATTAAGGACAAATCATTCGAGACTCCTTAAAGGGACTACGTTGTGTCTTCTTGATGCTCTTTATGCACCTAGGGTGCAATGTTTCCTTGTGTCTTCTGTCCCGAAGGTTAGTTTTCTTTAATTTTCGTCTAGATGTCTTAGGCATCATATGGCATGGTGATTTGTTTGGTCATGTCACATTGAAAGGTGTTTTCAATGGACGAAAAAGAACATCTTCCATCCCTGTCTCATTTTCGACTCTGTTTTAGGCATGCTCGACTTGACCATGAAGGTCAAGATAGAGTTAATAAACTAGCTAAAGATGGCCTTATAAGACCAACTCACTAGGCTTAAGTTGAAAAATGTGAGTTATGCCTAACTAGTAAAGCAATAGGAAATCTTTTTGTAAGATTTTGAGTCCATCAAATCCCTTAGCGTTCATTCACTTTAAACATCTGTGGGACCATGAATATGAAAGCATGTCATGGAGCTACATATATTCATGGTATAGGTATATGTACCTACTATCTCACCGTTATTAAGTACTTGATGTGATCATATACTTTATATCGGTAGTAGGACTTAATTGGGATGAAATATAAAAACTCTTTGAACCAATTGAGATCATGAATATTTTCTTCGTGAATCAAATTCTCGCAATATCTCACTAAGGGCCTGTTTCTTTCGTGGGTAAATTGGGTGTGTCAAAAGGGTGAAGTGGGTTGAAGTTGGTTGAGGTGGGTTGAGATAAGTTGAAGTTTGTATTTTTTTTTTTAGGTGGGTTGAAATAGGTTGAAGTAGGTTGAACTGAGTTGATGTTGGTTGAAGTTGTTATATTTTTTATGTGGTGGGTTGAAATGGGTTAAAATAATGAGAATGTAATTAATGTGTGATAATTTATGAAGTTATCCAAATTTTGTGAAATTTTTTTTTTTTGATTTTTAATTTTTAATTTTTAGTTTTTTATTTTTCATTTTA